>CM053027.1:400485262-400860262 GCA_028564925.1 Lithobates sylvaticus
TTTTAAAGTATTTTTATTAAGGCAGCTCTGGCGTTTTTTTTTCCTTCACCTCTGACTCTTCTCCCTCCTCCTCTGTATTCGCCCTCTCCGGTTCTTCTCTTCTCTGCGCTGTCTTCTCCCTCTTCTGCCGGGTCTTCTCTCTCCGCGGTCTTCTTGCTCTTTTGCCGGGTCTTTGCTGCTGTCATCTCACTCTGTTCTTCTTGATGTTGACTTAACACGATCTCCCGGTGCAATGCTGGGGCCGCCGTGTTCAATGACTTCTATTGGCATGGGGCTGGGCCACCCACTAACGCCATCCGGAGGCCCTGCCCCTTTGTGATGTCATCATTCCATCATGCCCTGGAAGGTGATGTCATAAGGAGACGGGCCTCCAGATGACTTCGGCGGGTGGCCCAGCCCCATGCCAACGCCATCCGGAGGCCCTGCCCCTTTGTGATGTCATCATTCCATCATGCCCTGGAAGGTGATGTCATAAGGAGACGGGCCTCCAGATGACTTCGGCGGGTGGCCCCGCCCCATGCCAATATAAGTCATTGCACACTGCGGTCCCAGCATTACACCGAGAGATCGCGTTGATTCAACATCGGAAGGACAGAGGGAGAATACAGCAGCAAAACCCAGCAAAAGAGCAAGAAGACATCGGAGAGAAGGTAAATGGGTAGGGGTACAATGTGCCCCATACTCATTCACATAGAGTGAGGGGCTGGGATCTGGGGTCCCCCTACTTAAAGGGTGATTCCATATTCTGATAAAACCACCACCTGCAGACCACCGGCCAGGGTTGTCAGGAAGAGGCCCTTGTCCTAATCAACATGTTGAGGGCATGTGGCCTGGTATGGTCGAGGAGGGGGGTGGGCTCACTCACCCCCCCCCCCCCCATCCTGACCTGCTGGGCTGCGTGCTCGGATAAGGGTCTGGTATGGATATTGGGGGAACCCCATGCCATTTATTTTTTTGGCTTGGGGGCCAATTCCGCCAATTTTTTATTTTATTTTCATTTTGGGGGTTCCCCATTAACATCCTTGGCGCACAAGTCACACCTCTAGTCGGATCATCATGATCTGGCTTCTGGTACGACATCTATTCAAATCATTGGGCTCCCATAGGGAACCATTGATTTTGAATAGAGGCAGAGAAATGCACAATGAGGCTTAACGCTCTGTTTACATCGTTTACAGTTTCGTCAAGTACAGAAAATACCCGTTTATCTTGTTAGAAATACAATATCTTTGTCTTGCTTAGAGCCCAACTCAAAAAAAAATACAAAAAAAAAAAAAATGCCTTTTGCGGTGACCCCTGCTTCCCCCGCTGCAAAGGGTAAATGCTTGTTTTGGCCTAGAAGAGGAATAAGATTTAATACCTCCCCTTATTCCCTGCTCCAGCAAGTTCCCCCCTAGCAGTGTTGCCAGTCCCACGCAGCCTCCTATCTAAGGCGCTTTTGGCTGCGGTCGCACTCTTGTCCACACAATTTTTCTTTAAGCCTGAAGTTGGACTATACCTGAAAGGAGAAAAAAAAAAAAAATCTGTCCTTCAGTAAATTACTAATCCTCCCACTCCCGGTGAAAAGAAAAACTTCCCTTTTAAAGATACAGTGAAGAAAGTGAGCATGGTGGTTACCAAGAGATGAGAAGTAAAAAAAACGAATGCAGCCATCAAATCGAAGGACTAAAGCTGCAGTATATAATATTTGTTTTTTGTATTCTGTTGTACTTTATATAGGGAATAGATTGGTTATGGAGAGCCATTATTTGGTATTGAAGCAGTTAACTTTTAAAGTGCACCTTTGTTAATGCTTATGGCTATAAAGAATTGTGAGGTTCACCAAGCAGAAAATGCTGTATTGTATTTGGATGCATAACCCTGTATAGGTGTTCATCACAAATTAGATTTTATGTCATTGAATTTTAAAATTCACATAGAATATTAAACTGTCAAGTTATTTCATTAGCTTTTCAACTGCCTTTGTTTTCCACTCTGGTTAAGCCTTTATTTACTGGTATAATATGTTTAATTTCAGAGATTTCCTTCCAGTGAAAGTTTGTTTTGCTTACCAGAACTTTATGCAGAAAGAATGTCTGAATACATTATAATGATAAATGTGATTCAATGCCCAAAATAACACATTTTTGTCACGTGTTGATAACTGATTAGAGATTCAAAACCTGCATTTTTTTTTAAACTAGCGCAGGGTAATTTCCCACTGCTTGTGGCAATCAAAGGCAGATGTCGGAGTTGGGTTATATTTTTATCACACACCTTCCTCTTTTCGTGTTATTGTAATGAAATGGACATAGTGTTTTAGCAGGTTTTGTATCTCTGAAATAATGTCAGTCTGACCAAAAAGATAAAGTACAACGTTGGCAGTGGCTTGAAATGAATGAATAAGTAAATAAATACTCTGACCTGCTGCAATATATGGCTGTTACCAATGGAGGTAAACAAGAAGTCCCCAGGCTTACTTGAGTCAAGTATTTTTTGTAAACAGGGGGTAGAATATGGAATTTTTGTTAGGACAACTACTGCCTATTCTATTAGTTGATTCTAATCAATCCTAGTGGGTCTTGTTTAATATGTCAGGGGAAAAAAATAAACTTTTCAGTATTTAATATCCAATACTGGGGCTGGTGAATGAAAATAAAAACTGATAGACGTTTATGGGTAATATAGACTGTCTGAAACTGTTCTTCCCTCAGACATTGTGGTAAACGGGGCTTCTCTGTGTCTTTCTATTTCATTTTTAATGCATACTCTGTGTAGGCTTTGATTTTCCACTGGATTGTTCATTGAAATGGTCCTGTGAAAAGTGGAATAGATACTGTTTTACTGTGAACTCCTTGTCATTCATTAAGTAAGCACATCACTATTATGTGATTTCATTTTAGCATGCTGGGAAGCAGTTCATTCTTCGTCACCACAAATACAGTATAGCTTTAGGGCTCGTTCACACATCCGTCAATACCCTGTGTTTACGCTGCATTTAAGCAGTGTTTTTAAAGCCTCATACTGACATTGCTCCTGCCTAGCAGAGGCATTAAGCATTATTACCAATACTAAAGTGTTCTGTGCAAGCAAATGTTGGCACATGGAAGTGACAGTGCCAGCAAGTGTCATGAAGGCTGATATTAATGTATCAGTATTTATAGAAGAGGTGGGCATTGGGCAGATCCAGTACCTCGTATTAAGACCTGTATCTGCTATGGAATCTGCTCATTGCTAATCACAAGACAGGGGGACTTGATGGGGTAATGGTCTTCAGAAATGGCAATAAAGAGGATACTTGGGCATGATTTTTCCGCAAAGTTAGACATTCTTCTGGTGACTAAGGATACTAATACTAAGGATAATCTTCGGTCATTACAGCGATCACAAGACACCAAGCTGCTCTGATTTGCTCAGTACACAGTCTCTGTTTACCAAGTTGTCTGAGGGCTCTGTACACCACGATTAACAGCCACATGATGGCTGTTTAACTAGTGCCATTTATAAACGGGACGTAACTGTCCACTAATATGCCACACAACACTACAAAACTGTTAAACCTCTATAATAAAGGCGTGTTATGACTTCAGTCAAAAAAAGCTATATGGATTGTTTGCAGCAGAATGAACATAGATTGGATAGGTATGTAGCTTTTACCCCCATGTCCGTTTTTACAAAGCAGAACCTTTTTTCAGTAGATTTTGTGGACCGTGTAAAACACAATAAGCCCAATTGAAAACTATACATTTTTCTTATTTCCAGAAAACCTATAATGCATCAAGGGCTTGAAACAACTGTTTAAAAGTAAAGCTTTTATTTTCAAATCGCAATCCGTAGCCTAACTATTCTTTGCACTATAAAAGACCAACAATTTTGGAATTTTTTTTTTTTTTTTTTTTTTTTACTTTCTGCTATGAAACACATCCAATTAAAAAAAAAAAAATCGAATTTCTTCATCAGTTTCAGCCAATATGTATTTGGTAAAAAAAAAATCCCAATGTGCGTATATTGATTGTAAACACTATAAATTTTGCATAAACCAAACTATGGGATAGAAATAGGGTAATGGTGTGTGTGTGTGTGTGTGTGTGTGTGTGTGTGTGTGTGTGTGTGTGTGTGTGTGTGTGTGGCGTTCCAACCAGCAAGTTACCATAACTTTTTATCTCAAGCAGTGTATATATTTTCCTTTGATATTAAGGAATACATTTTGCATGTTCAGTGTTGGTGCAGGGCATATGGTATTACCTTTTGTCAGCTGGAATGCAGGTGGTAAGTATTTTATTATTTATCCTACTTTGTTATAGCAGATTTCGCTGCCAGGTAGCGATTTAAAGCATGTTGGCATGCAGGTAATTGGTTGCATTGGGCACAAGTGAGGCATTGTCTAAAGCTCCAGGACAAGTTTGTTCAGTAAACATTATGACCCACGTATTTAATCATAGATAAAGGCTTCCTTGGGCTAAATCATTCTATTCAGCTCTGCATAACTTAATCCTGTCATGAGATAAATGAGGATGCTGACATTGCTAGCCCCAATCAGATTTATTGTTTCATTTTCCCAAAGGATTTAAGAAACTATATCATATTTTTAGGTCAATGACTAACAAATTATTAAAGCAAGAGGCAGCCTGGCAAACTAGCAATTTTAAAAGGACTATTGCCATAACCTAGATCTTTGGGGTCCATTCCTACCAGCCCAGTCTGCTGCAGTGCCTTAAGCACACACACATTTGTTTGCACATTAATGCACGTTGTGTTAGGGGAAGTTTTCATTGGAATAGACTGCCCAATGCACTACAACTGATCCTAAATTGTGCACTATAACCCATCAAATGACCTCAACATACTACTATTGCTGTTTGTGCCACCTCATTTATAAAAGTCCAGAGGAAGAGATACACAAAATAAAAAATGCAGTTTTTGTTAAGCCCCATACACACGGTCGGACTTTTTCATCAATTTGGTCCGATCGGACAAGGTTGTTGAAAAATCAGACCGTGTGTATGCACCATCGGACAGTGTTCGTCGGTTTGTCCGTCGGACAAAGTCTTATCTCCTGCTGGAAAGATTTGCCGTCAACCCGGTCCGATCACACCAAATCCGATCGTGTGTACGGTTGTCCGACCGGACAAAGTGCTACGCATGCTCAGATCACATTACAAGACCAAAGCTATTGGCTACTAGCCTCTACGTAGTCCCGTCGTAGGCAACAAACGTCAGAATGATCGGATTTTCCGACAACTTTGTCCGACCGTGTGTACGCAAAACCAACATCGGACAAAGTATGACGGACATGGTCCGACGGACCTGGTCCGCGGATTGTCCGACCGTGTGTATGGGGCTTTAGTGTTAATTTTCTAACGGTATTTTTCATTGTTCTTCTAAGCTTGGCAAGTCATTTTTCATCTAGTTTTTGTTTTTCTGTCTTTCTACTTGTGTATGATGTCATTTCTGTCGAAATATAGTTTAAGCTGATCTCCAGATTTTGGTGAAGTTTAAATGGTTTGTTTGGGCCAAGCTGATCCAAACAAACTATTTAATTCACTAAGGCTTCATGTACGCTGCTGCTGGTAAATGGACGTTTAGGAGCAGTTGGGTGTTTTTTTTTCAGCTGCCCCTGAACGCTCCTCTGTTATCTTATCAGTACATGTACACAGACGCCAAATGCCTGTAACAACTTGTAAATGCGGTAACTGGTGTTTTTCAGGCATTTTTAATGGAGAAACCTTTTTAACTATCTGTGAAATTTTTCAAGTTAAATCGTTCAGTAGAGGTTCTAAAACGTCCCATGTACATTAAATGCTTGCCGACCAGCCGCCGCAGTTATACTGTGGCAGGTTGGCTTGGCTGCACAAATTGCCGTAGCTGTACACCTGCTCATACACAGCGATCTGTGGGTGGGCACGTGCTGCCGATTGGCCAGCGTGTCTGGCGGACTCTATGTCAAACACCCGTGCTCCCCTCCCCGCAGTGACAGAACGGGAATCTGCCATAGTCACTGTAATGTGCGCTGGTTCCCGAAAAAGTGTCAAAAATGTCAGGTATCTGATCTGTCCGATGCAATGTCGCAGTCCCGGTAAAAATCACTGATCACTGCCATTACTAGTAAAAATAAGTAATAAAAATGCCACAAATCTATCCCCTATTTTGTATACGCTATAAAGTCTGCGCAAACCAATCAACGCTTTTTGGGATTTTTTTTTATCAAAAATATGTATCGGTGTACAAATTGGCCTAAATTGATGAAGAAATTCGATTTAAAAAAAAAAATAAAATTATTGGGTGTGTATTATAGCAGAAAAAATATTTTTTTTTCTAAATTGTCAAACTTCCTGTCCCACTCCCAGGACAAAATGGAGTTGAGCTGAATGGCACTTCTTGTTTTGCAGGGAGCTTTGTATTCTATGAATGATTACAAAGCTTCTCTTGCATTAGAGTCAGAGATTGACATCCTCCTCCACCACCTCAGCCAATTGGAGGAAGCTTTGTATTCATTAATTGAATACAAAGCTCCCTGTGAAAGGCTGAACACCACTCAGCCTTGTTCTGGCAGTGGGACTGGAAGGGCCCATCCTACTGGCAGAGCACAATGCTTACTGTAAGGAGCTGATCCTTTTGTATAGCCCTGAGAGCGGTTGCATGTCTTAGTGAAGTAAATGGACCAGCTTGTCCAAACTAAATATTTAAACTTCACTAAAAGCCGAATATCCGATTTAAAGCAAATCTAGGGTCAGAATGTAAAATCATATATTTTACATTCTTACATTCTTATTTCAATTATTTCTAAAGTGCTTCTATTAGGCATCTTGCAAGTGGTTGTTGTAATGTACTAATGTTTAAACACAGGATTTTGCTGGTAGAAAGATCCTGAGTAAAAACAAACTTATGTGTCATAAAGACCTTGCGTATACGCACACGAATATGTGCGTGCATGCATTTACACATGTAAAATTCTTCTTCATCCCTTTCTAGCTGTCAGTATTGCAATTCATGCTTGTGTATACTTGTGCATACACGTGAATGACTGTTATTAAATTCAAGCTTACAATTTTCTCTTTTTTTTTTTTTTCACGGCTCTGAACTCATCGCTGCATTATGGATCTTTACATATCCCATAGACAATGCACCTGTGTTAGTGTAATATCGTTTATTGATGGGTTATTTTATAGCTATATACGGTTTGGTTTGTGGTTTTATTATATTTAATATTTTTGTATTTCAATTATTTTTATTAGTTTTATATAAACATAAAACCTTATATTCAAAAACGTTTATATACCAAAACATTCAAAAACAGACAGTAAAGAAATTATTGGAGATTGGGGACTGTCTAAGGTACAAACGCAAAATAAATAATTTCATAAGGATACGATAAAATTGTTTGTTTTATTGACATAAAAAGAAAGAAAACAAAAGGGGGGTTACATTGTTTGACTATATGTACATCGGTATGTCAATCATAGGGTTCAAAGGTATTACATACAATTCCTAGTAGAACACCTATATTATCATACATTCAAGATACACAGGTCATAATACTTGTCCGATCGCTCGACATGTTTCGCCCAAATAGGCTTCATCAGGAGACAAGGATAAGATATATTTGTAGATGGACGAAGATTTTTTGAAATATTTCCGTATTCTAAGGTATGTATACAAAACAAGGTATTTAGTTAGTATATACAAAACAATAAACAATCTTTAAAACATTATGTATGCTGCATAGAATGTGTGGTAGCAGGAATGTCTGGTGAAGTCAATTTGCACATGCATGATTCCCTACCTCCAATATCATAGGGGTCATAGGCATGGACAGGCTTCCAGAGAAGAGTGCCGATGGTTACACCGAAGCGTCCCCCAAATGGGGATCCGAGCAGGGCAGTACCCACCGATCACCACCAGAAATTGTGGCTGGGGAACTGTTGGGGGAGAAAGTTTTTATGTCAATAAAACAAACAATTTTATCGTATCCTTATGAAATTATTTATTTTGCGTTTGTACCTTAGACAGTCCCCAATCTCCAATAATTTCTTTACTGTATACTAACCTGGGATGATAGTACAATATTTATGTAAAGTCTTAGGAGAACATTCCAGTCTAGCGAGCTTTGAAAAAATTCAAAAACAGACATTCAGGGAACAAAATAAATGATTGCTTCTAGAATATATCCTCCTGAAAGCTTTCAAGGTTACCCTTAGAGAAAAAAAAAACAATGCACATATTTCCTAAGCTTATTCCATCATTCAATTTCCCTCCCTCAATCAATCCCACCCCAAAAATAAAAAAATAAACGAAAAACGTCCACTTTTGACCCCATTTACCAAACGTGAACAACCAAAAATACAAAATTATGTGTATAGTAAAACTTTAACTTTTTCCTTTCCTTTAGCCTTCCCCTTTTAGAGACCCTCTACCCCATTCTTCCCTAGTTACCTTGTAGCTCTACCAAGTAATCCTGTTCCCATTCTCCTTTATTACTGTGAAGTATGTGTCAAACAATTGTGATTTAATTGATACATTTTTTTTTCGATTTTAAGAGGGTGGGTCTATAGAAGGACAGCTACTTTTTAGTTTCCTTCTAGATTCTATAATTTCCAAAAAAAAGGGGGGGGGGGGGGAGGCATGGGAAGGGCTTCTAGATGACATTCTCACTGCCCATATAGCTCAGATAAATCGATGATCATCTAGCCAACTTTTCAACAAGTCCTATAAACTTTTGATTCCAAATCCTTTTGCAAGTATATTAGTTCTTCCATTATATTTAATAATTTATGAGTGGATTAACTATTCCCAGCTGTACAGGAATGAAGAATTGTGATAGGTTTCTGGGATTACCTTATCCTATGTATTTGGTTTATTTTGGAAATAAGAGCGTGCTGCACATTTTTTTACACCCACCGAAGTCTTGCATGTCACACTTATTTTAACCAGTAAACTGAGCTTATATTGTGACATGCAGTATTTAGAAGTCCGTGACACTGCTTTGATGTTGAATTTTAAAAGTAACGGCCTGATGTCAGATTAGCAAACATGTGAGATCAGCAGGCTTACTGCTGCTTTTAAAATTCAACATCAGACTTCTAAACGTGGGCGTAAAAAGAGGTCCACTTGGCGAGTTCAGACTGTAGGCTTAGGGTGGCCGAGTGTGGGGTGTACCAAGATATCCATGATGGAACTTCACTTCCGTTACAAGATTTGACTGGTCACCTAATCTGATGGAACACCTGCCTTCTGAACTACTATGAAAAGGAGTCACAGCTAATGTAAAAATTACAGGCAGCAAGATACCACAGGATATGTAGTCCTTTTGAAATTTTATCTGACCAGCAAGTCTGTTTTTTGTTTTAACTTCAACAGAACAAGCTGTTGGGACCAGCCATTTACCAGTGACAGGGGTGCTTACAATGGTTCATTTTCATTCATGCATGTAAAATCTTTATCCCAAAAGGCAAAAAACTTTTGTAACTGCTTATAAAGTGTTAGGTGGAGTTCAGCTTCAATAATTAAATTGCAACTGCGCTATTGAAAATGAATTCATAAAGTCCATCAAAAAGTGTCAATATAAGTGTCCGGATGTATCAGTCCACATATTATTCATAAAAAGTACAACTCTTTTCCTCACCATAAAGTGCAACATATTGATGCAAAGAAAAATTGTAATAGTGAAAATATTACCCAGTGTCCACGGGTGTAAGCCGCCATGGGCTAGTGCTGGGTGACTGCAATGCTGCTCCTGATGACGAGTTGGAATTTTTTTATCTCCTTATGGGGTGGAAGGTACTAAGGACAATGAGCCTGTCAGGCTGGGGAGATGTCCTGGATTCCCTGTCAGTTCAGGGGATGTGGTCGTTGGAGGGGATGCGGATGCCAATCACCTTCTTCAAGCTCAGGTCTGTTTGGCTTGCCCTTCAGCACTGGACCTCCCTACTCCTGGGACTGGCAGTGATGATCCAATGTGATAATGCCAAGGCTTTTGCATACATAAATTATCGGGTGTTACTAGGAGTCAGGATGCTCTTTGAGATGTGGAGTTCATTCTGACCTGTGGTATATGACCTAGTTAATCTGTGGAATCATTTGAGTGCATTGTGCATTTGGGCTTGTTTTAATCTTCTTCTTTTTTTTTTTTTTTCCACACAAGGTTGTCTTTCTTGTGGCTATCACTTTGATTAGGACAGTGTAGGATTATGCAGCTTTGTCTTTTTGAAGGAACCTTTTCTTATACTCGACAAGGACACAGAACTTCCTGCCCAATGTGGTCTTGGCATTTGCACTCCACTGCCTAGATGTAGTTAGGGCTGTGCAAGTCTGTCTTGTAGCCAAGGCCTTGATTCATCGATCTGAAGCTCTGTTCATGGTGCACAGAAAGCTTTCGCTCTATCCACAATTGCTAGGTGGATTGGACAAATCACTACTCGGGCATACAACCCAAAAGTAAGGTTTTTCCCTCTTTCCTGTGCAGGCACTCCACAAGAATGGTGACTTTTAGGCTTTTCAGCATCAAGCCTTGTCTGATTATCTTACAGCCCTTTCAAAATGAGTCTTTATGTGGAAATCGTAACTAGAAAATGAACCCGAGAGCTGTGCGCTTATCTTTCCCCACCGCTGAGTGCCTTGCTGATAATTTGTGCCATTCACCCATATTCTGCGTAGAGAAGACAGTAAGGGTAGGGAAGTTACAGGCACCTGCAGCTGTCTGGGAGCAGAAACATGTCTTCCCAGGAGCTGTGTGTTTGAATGTGTTTGAATGCATGCACACAGCCCCTGCCAGGAGCGCATACACACATCTCCTTTGTAGTCAGCTAGCTGAAGGAGACCCCTGCGAACAGGGAGGCAGGGGGGGTATCCTAAGGACTAGCCAAACAAGGATGAAAAACCCTCTTTAAAGGAGACTAAGCCTCCGATGTATACCCATTCTCCCCTCCTCAAAAAAAAGGGTTTAATCGCCCCTTAATCCATACAACCTACCTACAAATGATATCCTGGCCCAACAAATCTAACATGCTGCCTGGAAGTCAGAAAACTCCAGAGAAAGTGGCTTTAGATAGACTTATTAGACTTAATAGTAATGGACACAGATGTCGCTGGAACCCTAGGGCAGTTATACCTCCAGAGGTAATGTAGAGTTGGTGATATTTAAAAAAAAAAAAAAAAAAAAAGTTTGGAGCCAGCAGAGCCTTTCAAAGCCATTTTAGTGTGGCAGCGTGAAGGTTAGCATCCCAAAGAGCAAATCCCGCCTGCCATATATAGCAAAATGACAGCTGGAAAGTGGTCTCATTACCCTTACTGGGCGTCATGTGACATACAGCAGGATAAACCGCAATCGTGGGCCTGTGGGGGCACACAGTGTGGCGATCAGTGGTGTGTCAATCTGACACACAGCATCTCCGATCGAGGTAAAGAGCCTCTGATGGCATTGCACCATAATTAAATCTCAATGCAACATAGCTGTTCCTTGGAACGTTGTAAATCATGTTTGCTGTACAGGGACTCCACCACCTTCTACATAATTCTGTTTCCTGATATTTGGCTTTGGATAATTTGCCAATCTGCCATCGTAATCCTTTCTTTCCAATATCTTCACCATGGTGACCATCTCTTCAAAAGACATTTGAAGGCTTTTTCTTTTTTGGGCGCCGATGCCTCGTTGCAGCTGTAGAGGCTTCTGCAACCGCCGCCATGTGTGCTGGTGGTGAATGCCAGAAGTAGAAGGGCGAAGTCATCTCTGAAAACACGTGAGATCACGTGGCTACGTCCTAATGATCATATGGCGAACGATAAAACGCAAGATTTATCGGCTTGAGGATTGTTTCCAGGTAAATTTTTCCTCTGTTTTTGATATACATTTTCCTGTATGGTTTTTTTTTTTTTTTTTTTTTTTTTTTTTTTTTTTTTCAAAGTCTGTTGCTCCGCATAGCCATTACTGTATGTTGTAGTATGTGATGCAGGCTGCAGTAGTTTATGCACATTTTTATTTTTTTTTAATTTTTTTTCGGCAGAATGGTAGAAAAGTTTGCCTGTACTGAATTTTTAAAATTGGATAGTGCAGCGCAATAAAATCATAAATAAAACTTTTAAATAACAATCAGTCCCAGAAAATAATAGTGAAAAAAGTTTCAAGAAAGTGCATGTGCAAAAACACTATTCCATTCAGTGAAGTGAATGCAAACCCAGGACGAAAGTATCTGGTGACAGTGATCCCTTCACAATAGGTAGAATGGCCTCTCACCCCCCTGCTTCGACCTGAAACAGGTCACAAAGCGGTAAACGGCAGCGGTAGGTATGGTAACCAATCCCCAAATCCAGAATTTCCAGCATATGTAAATAGAGGGAAGCAATCTAGTGCTCTCTGTATATAATGTATATTGCACAAAATTCGTAAAGAAAAACACTCACATTATCAAGCACTCATATCCGAGTGCCGGCGCAACGAGTGTATCCAACTAGGATGGCCACGGGTGACGTCACACATGCTCCTTGACCCCCGTACGTGTTGCGTCCAAGGCGGGACTTCTTCAGCGTGGGACAGGAACGCTTCTTCAGTTTCACTGCCTTAGTAATTACCACAGCATCTGAGAGAAATCCTGAAAACATGACCTGTTGGGGCGCCTTGAGGACTGGAGTTGAAACACTGGTCTATCGGATCGGATGAAAAACTCAGTCATTCCGTTTTCATCTCCCCATAGAGGAGAGCAGGGCTCTGACAGGTCCATCTCTGCACAATGGGCAGAGACGGACCTGTCATCCACCTGCTCAGCTGGGATTAACAGTTTGATTCCCCGCTGAGCAAAGCGGAGTCTGCTGGGAACACCGCCTGTGTGAAAGGACCCTAAAGTGATTAAAAGGAAACCTTTAACCACTTCCGGACCAGCTCCCGTGTGTGTGTGTGTGTGTGTGTGTGTGTGTGTGTGTGTTCTGACGGGGGAGGAGAGACAGATCGTTTGTTCCTACTAAATGGGAACAGCTATCTGGCTACTCTAGTCAGTCCTGTCCCCTCAGTTACAAAACACCTAGAGAATGCACCTAACCCCTTGAGCGTTCCCTAGTGTTAACCCTTTCCCTGCTAGTGACATTTACACAGTAATCGGTGCATTTTTATAGCACTGATCACTGTATAAATGTCAATTGTCCCAAAAAAGTTTCATGTGTACAAGGACTACTTTGGTCTGACTTTCATGTGAGTTGAGGTCAATAGACCAAGTTTACACAGGCATTCCCTGAAACCGTGGCAAAATAGCGCCAAAATTGCACAACTTTTAAGTCGCAGCAGTGTAATAGGGGTCTTTAGAAAAATAGTAAATGGCAGAGTGATGTTGACTGTTTGAATTAGCTGAAAACATGACCCAATCCAGTGGTTACCAGGAATGCGTATTCGTTCATTCACTGTTCATTCATTTCTCAGTGATGAAATTTGCAAAGTTAACATGACTTAGGTGTCCTTTTATGAAGCAGTGAAATCTATTCACTGCTTCATTCTCCGGCATTCACAGAGGAGATCTTTCTCCTCTGTGTGCCTGTTCATGAAGCGGAGTAGATCGCTTCACCCTTGGAGGAGTGGAGTGATCTACAAACGCTTCAAACAGTGAGAACGGCCCCTGATACTGGAATCTCGTGAGACTTTACGAGATTACAGCACCAGAAATTCACTGAAACACAGATGTCCATTTATTAAGCAGTGATAAATTATCAAAGCTCAATACACAGACACCAGTGTGATTAATGTTAATAAAATAAAGAGTCCCCCCTACATTATATATACATGTATACACACACACATATATACATGTATATACACACCCACATTATGTATATGTATATGTATGTGTGTGTATATATATATATATATATATATGTATATATATATATATATATATATATATATATATATATATATATATATATATATATATATATATATATATATTTATATATTGTGTGTGTATACATATGACAGGGGGACATGGTTAGTGTTGGGGGGTCTGAACAAGGCATAAGGAAGTTAATAATCTTCCTCTTTCCTCCTCAGATCCCCCGGGTTTCTCTCTTCACTCCCCGCTTCACCACCTCTGAGTTGGTGAATCGGGGAGTGTGAATTCTGACACAGATCGCCAGTGAAGCGCTGAGATTGCAGCTTCATACACTGGCCGTTACTGTGTCATTCTATGAGGATTCTCCATGTGCAGAGATAATCGGCGGGAGAACAAGTTCAAACACTTCTCCCCCCCGATTATCTCTGGTTCATAAACTGTTTATGGCCTGTGATCAGTGGTGATCCTCAGGATCTCCGCTGATCACTGCTTCATAAAAGGACAGCTTTGTCTTAAAAGTCCCACCTGGGAGAATTTAATTTTTTTTTTTTTTATTTGGTAATTTCATTATAATTGAATAATTGTAAAGTGTGAGGGATTCACATGTTAATACATATGTGAAAAGGAAATGAGCATCTGCAGTGAAAGTGTAATAACATTAATTCCCACTTCTATTTAGAGAGCAACTTCAGTTATCGCTCAGTTTTGGAGAGTAAAACTTTTGTTCTCATAAATAGCAGAGCTCAATGTTCAGTATTTGCTGAATCTAGACAGATGATTATTCTCCTAAGGGAAATGTGGTCAAATATCGTTAATAGTTTTACATAACTTGTTCTGTTCACACAAGCATATCTTTATCAGGCTGCTGTTTGTCTGCCTCCTTCCTTTTTATTATTTTTATTTAAAATCTTGATTGACTTGCATATGTACACCCTTGTAATTTTGTTTACTCTTGGCTCGTTGTCAACAGGAAAATTCTTATGAAAGGAAAATATTTATTAGGGGATTATATGCTTTAAATTGATATTGTTTTGTTTTCGGGTAAACAAAATATGGGCTATGTGGGTTTCTAATTATGTCCTTTGAGTACACAGCATGTCAAATAAGATTGTCCTTTTTTTCCCCACAAATAGAGCTTTCTTTTGGTGGTATTTCATCACCTCTGCGGTTTTTATTTTTTGCACTATAAAAGACCAACAATTTTGGAATTTTTTTTTTTTTTTTTTTTACTTTCTGCTATGAAACGCATCCAATTAAAAAAAAATCGAATTACTTCATCAGTTTCAGCCAATATGTATTTGGTAAAAAAAAAAACCCAATGTGCGTATATTGATTGTAAACACTATAAATTTTGCATAAACCAAACTATGGGATAGAAATAGGGTAATGGGGTGTGTGTGTGTTGACTGTGACAGGGCATACAAATCTGATACTAAGTGCAACTTTTTGGGATCCAGTGACACCAATACAGTGATCAGTGCTAAAAAAAAAAGCACTGTCACTGTATAAATGTTGCTGGCAGGGAAGGAGTTAACATCCGGGTCGATCAAAGGGTTAAGTGTGCTCCTAGGGAGTGCTTTCTAACTGTGTGTCGGATGCTGTGACTGGATACTGCTCAAAGAACAGCCAACAATTCTGAAAAAATAACTATTTTTTACTTTCTGCTCAAAAGCCAATAAAAATAATAGATCTCTTCAAAGTTAAGGAATTCCTCTTGTCAACAGAATGGGTGTCTTGATCTGGTGACGGTTATAAAATTTAAAATTTTCCAAATGTTCCTTGAATTCTTTACTGTCTCTTGAACAATGCTGACCAAGCAAAACAGGGTGAATCTACCTAGCGGTGACAAAGACTTGGTAAGGTTTCCAATTCTTTTCTAGACTAAAACTAAAGCATGGCTGAAGGTGTTGATGGTTTATCAATCTTCAGTTGGACAAACTGCCTAGAGAGGAAACAGTGCTGTAACTCTCCCTAGGACAACAGTAGTGTACAACCTAATGGCAAAAAAATGCTACTTTTAGGCTGGATTCACATCTAAGCCCGGATGAGGCTCGCAGCAGAGGTCCGGTGCATCACTGTTCTCCGTTTCTGTATGAATCGGGGCCCAATTTTTGCCTGAATTTGCCCCTAAAACAGAGCCAAAGACGCACAAGACTCCTGTGCAAGCTGCTCCACAGCGGCCACAGAGCTATGTGAGCCCTCTCCATAGAGAGCCAGTCACAATCTCCTGTCATGCGAACTGGATGCCAGTTTCCCCGCATCCAATTTGCACTAGTGTGAACCCAGCCTCAAGTAGTGGAAGACTTATAATTTTGGAGTTGCTTTTGGTCTGAGTCTGGGCAGGTGGTTATGAAGGGAACAATAAAATCAACTGTAAAACAAATGAATACTCGCGCTAAGTAGCAAACCGTGACAAAATGTGAAATGGGTTTAGTGAAATGGAAAAAAAAACTTGCAGCTGCTGCCCACTAGGTGCTAGATCACCTCAAATGACAGTCAAAATGGGACAGAGCTTACAGTTTGTGATGATGTAAAAATCATTCCTATGACAAATAAACATTGCAAAAACGGTCTCTTATAAAGTGCTTGAAAATTATATAGAAGGTGCTGATGTGCTTCATGTAAACGTGCTGTGCCGTGTACCCCACTCCCATCTCCCAAGAAAAATATGGACCCTCAAGTTTTGCAGTCTGGGGGTCAAACACGCTTGTTACTGGTGTGGGAAAGATGGGTCTCTGGAACTCCCTGGTTGGATCTCATTGATGACGACCTGGAGGAGGGGCAAAACACGTTAACCCATTTCCAGTTTCCTAACAAACCACCACTTCTGGGCTCCGTGGAATGCACACCAAGCTGCAGCGAACCCAGTAGAGCCCTACTTTCTGTCCTATGCTTGTTTTTATCTGCAATCCTGCAAGTGTTGCTTATAATTGCACAAATAAACACTTATGCAGTACTTCAGTATGAGCTTTTATTTGTTTTGTCAAGCCTGGTGGATATTTTAGCTACCCCTGAAACTTTTATTTGGAGATCCCATCAAGAAAGTTCAGAGTCCCATTTTCCCACACCAGTAACAAGCGTGTTTGACCCCCAGACTTTTTCTGGGGAGTGTGGCACACGGCACAGCATGTTTATATGAAGCATGTCAGCACATTCTATATTATT
Source organism: Lithobates sylvaticus (assembly GCA_028564925.1). Lineage (NCBI taxonomy): Eukaryota > Metazoa > Chordata > Amphibia > Anura > Ranidae > Lithobates > Lithobates sylvaticus. The sequence continues at coordinate 400,502,215 of CM053027.1, forward strand.
TTGGAGCACTTTAGAAGAGACTGTTTTGAAAACTTTAAGAGATCTGTATTTGCAACTTTTTTTTTTTTTGTCATAGGAATGATTTTTATATTAGCACAAACTAAGCACTGTATTTTGATTGAAAAAAATCAACTGAATTAAAAAATGTTTGTAGGAGAATATCAGGGTAGTGGTCCATCACCTGAAGCCTAATAGAACATTGCTGCTATAACGAGAAAAATTACACAAACAAATTTTGAAAATGGTCTAAAGTGACTCCTATTTTGTTAAGGACAGATCATTAGCTACAGGAGATCTTTGATGGTGCTACTCAAGGAGATCTACCTTTTACAAAGTATATTGTTTCACATACTACTTGCAGTGTTAACTATTAACATTTAAGCAATGTGTTTAAAAATTAGACAAAGGAAATAGGTGTCCATTACTGTAACATCAAACCCCATTTTAGGAGCCATTCATGAATAAATTCATAAAATTCCATAGGGTTTTCGTTGTTTTTTTTCAACTGTTTAAATGCTTATTCAAGACCCCCTTCCCTTATGAAACATTCTTTGGTTTCATCTTTTAGGATTTTTTTAGTTTTTTTTGTTTTTGGTGCTCTGATCAGACTTTTTCTTATTGACTAAATTTGTTCTCCAAGGTCCCACTATGTATAGAAATGTAGCCACCCTCTCTTGCTCCGTTTTGAAATGGGATTTGTAGTGTGCATAGAGCAGTGCAAATGACCCGCAACCAACATGTACTGCTCATTGCAAACAAATGGAAGTGAGACGAAAAAGAGGTTCAACATGCTACGATGAGGCAGAAGAGCAGAGTAAGAATTGACTGAAAAATATTTTACATGATTATTAAGTAGTGGATGTGTGGAATATTTTTGGAGAATAAGGATATCGTTTAGCGTCACTTTAACACTTACCCTGACTGTAGTTGATGTGGCCTAATGTATAAAAGTTTTCAAACAAATCATAACAGTTGGACGAGTGTATACAGGTGTAGATGTGATCATTACATGAATGAGTTTGCTGCACTATTTTCTGCACCCTTTAAGGCTTTAAAAAAGCGCTAAAATGTTAGTCTGCAAATTTCATCTGTAAACAGCTGCATTTATTTCTAAAGCAAGCTTATGAGACTTGTATGTTTCACATCTGGGGACTATAGGAACAACTGAAGCTCCCCCCAAAAACAAATCTCTATTTTAATAATTTTCTCCTAATGCAACATGTTTTCTATTCGGGTTTTAGGTAAATTTAGTATAGGGGATGTATTTCTTTTTCCTGAAAGCATATATTTTTTGTCAGTAGCAGAAATGTATAGAAACGGTCTGCCTCTTGTGTTTTAGAATATACTGGTAAGAAAGCTCTCTATAATTGTAGTCTCTGTTGACCTACATGTGGGGGTGACAACACAGGAGGAAAACTGGGAGACAATTGTTATCCTATTACAGGAAGTGCCTGAACAAGGCGATTCTGCTTGGAAGCACCAGGTATTATTTTAAAGAAAGCTGTAGATGTAAAAAGGTGAAATTACTTTTATAAATGCATAAATATATATTAAGGGCCTGTGTCCAAAAGATATATTCATGTTCGATGGGTTTTACATTTCCTTACTAGCCTATGGGAATGCAAAATCTGTTTTGGAGCAGGTCAAATGCATCGATCAACGAATTCTGAATCATCTCAGAAGTGTCTCAAATTGATGACATTGACATGTGCCCTTAAAGGCGGTTGTAAAATGTTTGTTTTGTTTTTTTGTTTTGTTTTTATTATTAAAATAACAAACAGGGTTTTGTACAGAGTGGCCCTGATCCTCCTCCTTCTGCCGTCCCCCAGCGGCGCTCCTGGCCCCTCCCCACATTGAGTGCCCCCTTGGAGACCCGTGTTTGAAGGGGCCACCCGTGCGGGTGCGCTCCCAAGTCCTGCTGCTGCGTCCATTGACACATACAGCAAGGACTTGGCCCCGCCCCCCTGCTTCCATGTCACTGGATTTGATAGCAGTGCAGCCATTGGCTCCTGCTGCTATCAATCTATACAATGAGGACCTGAGACAGCGGCTGGAGTGGCTGGAGCTGCTGTGCTCCTCCCCGTCGATGGAAAGATCAGGTTCAGGTAAGTAAAAGGGGTGGGGGGGGGGGGGGTGCTGCACTACAGAAGGTTTTTCAACTTAATGTATTAAGGTGAAAAACCCAGAGGATTTACAACCCCTTTAAGTTTGTATGAGCTTTAAGTGATTGGGTTCAAATCAGTTAATAAACCCCTGCTGTGTACTTTTAGAGCTATCTCCATACATTTCAAGATCAATTAATATAAAATAAAGCTGTGAATAAATCCAACTTTACCTCCACTGCTGCCTCATTAAATTGCAACTAGAGCCTCTGCTAAAAAATGTATATGTTTGGGGGTTCATTGTAATTTTATAGTAAAATAAAAAAAAAAAAAGTTTTTTTTTAATAATATATACGGTGCATCCGGAAAGTGTTCACAACACTTTACCTTTAACACATTTTATGTTGCAGCCTTATTCCAAAATGTAGAATTTTGAGGAAAATAATGAATTTAATCCAAACAATACCTCATAGTGACACTGTGAAATAAGTTTTGTTTTTTTTTTTTTTTTTTTTTTTTTACTAAATTTGCAAACAAAGATTTCAAACAATGTACAGTGGATATAAAGTCTACACACCCCGGTTAAAATGTTAGGTATCTGTGATGGGGGGGGGGGGGGGGAAAGACAAATAATTTCAGAACTTTTTTCATCTTTAACCACTTTCCGCCTTGCCTATAGCAGAATGACAGTCGGGCATGTGGTTCTGTTATCCTGACTGGGTGTCATATGACGTCCAGCAGAACAACATGCCGGCGCACGCAGTGCGGCGATTGGAGGTTTTGTGTCAGTCTGACGGAGGCTCCTTACCACGTGATCAGCTATGACCAATCGCGGCTGATCATTGCGTGAACCAGGAAGTGCCGGTAAACAGCATTCCTTGGTTCACGCCGACAGTGAGGTCTGTGCTGATAATCAGCACAGCCCCATCAGATGTGCCACCACAGTGAAGTCATTCCTTTGTTGATTTGAATGTATGCTTTAGGTCGTTGTCATGCTGAAAGATGAAGTTCCTCTTCATGTTCAGCTTTCTAGTAGAAGCCTGAAGGTTTTGTGACAATATTGGCTGGTATTTTGGAATTGTTCATAACGCCCTCTACCTTGACTAAGACCCCTGTTCCAGCTGAAGAAAAACAGCCCCAAAGCATGATGCTGCCACCACCATGTTTCACTGTGGGCATGGTGTTCTTTTGGTGATGGTGTTTTTGCCCCAAACATATCTTTTAGAATTGTGGCCAAACAGTTCAATCTTGATTTCATCAGACCAGAACACATTTTCCTACATTCTTTTGGGAGACTTCAGATGTGTTTTTGCAAAATTTAGCTGGGCTTGGATGTTTTTCTTCATACTAAAAGGCTTCCTTTTTGCCACTACCCCATAGCCCTGACATATGAAGAATACAGGAGATTGCCACATGTACCACACAGCCAGCACTTGCCAGATATTCCTGAAGCTTCTTCAATGTTGCTGTAGGCCTATTGGCAGCCTCTCTGACCAGTTTTCTTATCAATTTTGGAGTGACGTCCAGTTCTTGGTAATTTCACTGTGCCATATTTTCTCCCCTCGATGACTGTCTTCACTCTGTTCCATGGTATATCTAATGCCTTGGAAATTCATTTGTACCTATCTCCTGACTGATGTCTTTTAACAAGAAGATCCCTCTGATGTTTTGGAAGCTCTCTGCGGACCATGGCTTTTGCTGTAGGATGCGAGAAAATGTCAGTAAAACCTACTAGAACAGCTGAACTTTATTTGGGGTTAATCAGAGGCACTTTAAACGATGTCAGGTGTGTACTGACTCCTATTTAACCCGAGTTTGAATGTAATTGCTTAATTCTGAACACCGCTACATCCCCAGTTATAAGAGGGTATGCACACTTATGCACCCACATTATTTTAAACAGCGCCCCACCACCTAAAAGATGTCAGTTTGTTTTTCAAATGAGTTGTAACGGTGGAAAAAAGTTAAGAAAAGATTTGTCATTTTTTTCAATAACAGAAACCTGACATTTTAATAGGGGTGTGTTAATTTTTATTATCCACGTTTTCACAGCCTTTGCTATGACACTCAAAATTGAGCTCAGGTGCATCCTGATTCCACTGGTCATCACCTGGCCAATATTATCCCTACAGTGAAGCATGGTGGTGGCAGCATCATGCTGTGGGGATGTTTTTCAGTGACAGGAACTGGGAGACTAGTAAGGATCGAGGGAAAGATGAATGCTGCAATGTACAGAGACATCCTTGCTAAAAATGACGGTAATTGTACCGAAACTAGTCTGGGAAGGCGCGCAGTGACGTCACCACGCTCAGGAGGACGGGCTACAGGATCCGACCGGCCGGCGTACTTGTTTTATGCTCAAGTTTGAATGTGAGTTTACCTTTGTTTTTAATAAAATATTCGATACTGATTTACGCTATGGGTACCCCCTCTCTTCCTTTATACAACGATTCATTGCTGAGCTTATGACCTGAGTATCAGGAGGAGCAAGGGACGGTTGATCCATATCATTTACCGGATGATCGCAGGACTTCACCGCCTGGATATCCATAGCCATCATTACAGAGCCCTATATGCTCTGCCTTCTGGTAAGAGCATAGTAATACTGGTGGAGGGATCCTATATCGCCTATCGTATCACTTCACTGCGGTGCTGATAATTTGATTACCTTGGATGTGGACATTGTCTCTAGCTTATGCTCCATTTACCCCAGTCACCTTTAACTGTGTGCTTATAAACATTTCAGCTACATTTGGACTCATAACCAAAGACTGGGCATAGGGATTTTGCTGAATTTATCCCTGTCTGATATATATTTTTTTTGTTTTCCTGGCGCTGCTTCCTTTTTTCTCCATCCTTGCTAAAAAACCTGGTTCAGAGTGCTCTAGATCTCAGACTGGGACAAAGGTTTATCTTCCAACAGGACAACAACCCTAAGCACACAGCCACGATAACAAAGGAGTGGCTATGGGACAACTCTGTGAATGTCCTTGAGTGGCCCAGCCAGAGTCCAGACTTGAACACGATTGAACATCTCTAGAGAGATTTGAAAATGGCTATGTTCCCCATCCAACCTGATGGAGCTTGAGAGGTCTTGCAAAGAAGAATGGAAGAAACTGCCCAAAAATGGGTGTGCCAAGCTTGTAGCATCATACGCAAAAAGACCTGAGGCCGTTATTGGGGCCAAAGGTGCTTCAACAAAGTATTGCGCAAAGACTGTGAATACTGATGTACATGAGATTTTTTTAATGCTTTTTATTAATAAACTTCTTTCCCATTGTCATTATGGGGCATTGGTTGTGGACTTTTTAAGGAAAATAATGAATGTAATCCATTTTGGATGAAGGCTGTAACAAAATGTGGAAAGTGAAGCTCTGTGAATACTTTCCAGATGCACTGTATGAGAGACGTGTCAGAATTGGCCCAGTAGGCAAGTTTTTAAATCGAACGGTAAAAGGTTGCGCTCAAATCAATCAACAGAATAGTCCAAAAAGTGCTCATACAAGGGCCTACAGATAGTCTGTTCCTAGTGATTAGGAACAGTGATCTATCTCGCTCTACTCCCCTGGCAGAAGTGCAGGAATCTGCTTTGTTTACAAAGGCAGATCCCTGTTCTGCTTCTCTATGGAGTGATTGCGGGTGGCCGGCGGACGTCGTATTTATTAAATACAGCGATTCGCGCAATAGAGCGGCCCTGCCCTAGTATAACTGCAGCCGCTGGTTGGCATGTGGTTAAAGAAAATTAAGAGTCAGCAGTTACAAATACTGTAGGGATCCTGCGATGTCAGCACCCCGAGCCGATTTGTCACTTTGTCACTAGCCCTGCAGGCTTCACAGCCGGTTTCCTACTGCTTGTGCGCAAGTCACGCTACGCTTTCTGAAGAGTCCAGACCTCGCCAGGATCAGGATCGCCAGTGGTGTACCTGAGAAAGAGGATCCGGGCTGCAAGTATTTCCTGCTTGTTTAAAAAAAGTGAACCCTTAAAAACACTTTTTTTTAGTAATGACATGCTTATTGCCAGATAAACATGTCCATAGTAAAAATTTACATTTCAGTTTCCTTTAAACTAAGATTTCTCAGATTTGGCACATAACAAGCATTTCACTCACTAAGGAGGCTGTAAACTCCATAAACCTAGGTCCAGCCAATATTTGATCCGAGGGCACACCTTATACACAAGCAGTGGAAAATGCAACTACCTTTTGTCTTCTAACTGCAATTTTAAAAAACAAACATTCCATGTTGCAGTTGTATTCTAGATTTAGTTATCAGATTTCCTGTCGGCCTCGTCTCTGTGAAAGGGTAGATACACAGACCACATTTAAAAAAAAACAAAAAAAAAAAAAAACTTCTTTCTAGTTAATTGAGAGACACAGAATTCAGACAATTGGGTTAAACTGATAGCTACAGGAGGATTTGGACACTGGCAAAACAAAGTGACCAGCCTGAAATAATCGCTTGCGCTCCCAGTATGCCTACGTTTTTTTTTGCCAGTGTTCTTGAAGGATGGATGTTTTTTCTTTTCTCGATGGTGATCAGTAAACATTTTGAACTATTTTTACTAGCAATTTTTATTTTTTATTTTTTTTGTTATTCTCAAGAATACTTTCTTCAAGTTTCAATTTTGACAGAGGCTGCGCACAACCCAGCTGGTCTTGATAGTTGCAGGGCCTTCCTGGAATGTGACCTTTGGACATCAGCTCTGCTTGTAGCACTTTACTGACCTTTTGTGTATTGTTACCTCAGAGCACTTTCTAGTTCGAGAGCTGTGACACGGTTTCTGGTGTGTTCCAGTCCAGGAGCCACAGAACTCTGATTCTGCATGAGTTCTGGACTTGATGGTCGCCTTCTTTTTTTAAGGCAATTCCATTTACTCGGATCCACTTCACATTTAAACTAGGGTTGTACCGATACCGTTTTTTTTATTGTATACCATTACTTTCGGTCAAGTACTTGCCAATACTTTGCACAACACAAAAAAAATTGGTGAAAATCGCACTGCAAAGAATCACATTCGATTTCCGTGAGTGTATATAGAATCTGTCTTTTTCACCACTTTCTTCTAGAGTCCTTTAAAATGTACTCTGGTGCTTTTTGCGCTACCCTTTTGCCACAAGGACTGGCCCTACAGGACAGTCTGCACATGGTTTGCTGTATACTCCTAGTTGGATGCACTTACCCTGTATTCCACACTCTACTCCATGAGTGTACCATAAGGGAATATCATCACCCGTAGGTGAAAGCTCAAGAAAACGTTTGCTTTGCTGAAGTCCTAAACAACAACACCTAACCTCCTGAGTGACAATGCTTCCCTTCCATCAGAGCAGCACCTGATTTTAACCACCGGATTTGTGCATACCATTTTAGCTTTATTTCATTCTAGCTCTATATGCAACAAGCGGTCTACCAGCCTAGGGCAAGTTTTGTCCAACTATGTCGGATACCTTGGACAGTTAACTGTTTTTAACACATCCATTGCTGTCCAGGCCTCAAACACTTTTAGAGGAGGCCACATAAAATTTCTTACCCCCCCCCCCACTCTTATACATCTGTTACAGCTTCATGCAATATATTTGCCAATGTGGATTTGCTGTGCGCAAAAGCCTGCGTAGTTCAACTTGATTCACCTCCCATCTCACCATGCCCCTTTGGTACTCTACGCATTTTGTGGTTCCCATATACTTAGGAGTATGTTGCAAGAATTAAGTCAGCTCAGAATGTTTATCCAGCTACTGAAGGGAGTTGAAAGGGGGCCTCAGATAAAGTGTCTGACCCGGGGCTGAGGCAGGAAACCCCATGCAGACCAAGGGAACAGCCAAAGTGCAAGCCAGGTTGCCATGGTGCACTCCAAGGGATTGTGAAATGTGTGAACACATTTTAACCACATTGATGTGTATGGTTCCAATGGATGGACCGTGGATATGGTGCCTCTCAGGTGATGGGAACGTGTTAAAAACAATCATGGATGCCAATCTCTCAGGCTGAGTGAGGTATGTTCCAGTCCCTTACAGTTCAGAGAACATGGTCATCGATGAAAGCCAAGCTTCCTATTAACACAATGGCCCTGCAACACTGGATTCTCCTTCTGCCTGGGCAAAACAATCGGGTTACAGTCAGACAAGCGGTTTACCAGTAGTCATGCAAGCCAGATCTCTCGTCTATGGAGATAGTGTGCAGCAATCTCTACTGGTCACATTCCAGGAGTGGAAAACAAAGGGAGATTACCTCAACTGTCATTACTTGGACCAAGTAGTATGGGTCTTCAGCCTCATATGTCTGAGATGAGGGACTGCAAAGCTGGATATTCTGGCCTCCAGATTAACAAGTTACCTCTGTGGCTAGGCTGACACACAAGTGTCTTCCTGTACCAGATTTCAACTTGTAATGAATAATGGTTTAACTTTTGAAGACAAGACCATTGTGCTAGCTCTCTGCTGTCTAGATATCCGATTTATCACAATGATCACATGCTTGAGATTGACCCCACTGCAGGGATAGATTTTATTTTTAATTCCTGGAGTTGGGCTTTTTATTATCTAGTCATGTGTTGGGGGGGATCCTGTGTTTGTTTTTTGTGCATGATTGGGTATTAATTGCAAAATGAATTTGTACTTCACCTCATTTTGTAAACTAGGTATAAATTTACTTTGCAAAGTGAAAATGTTCAGCTCCTTTTAGTAAATGAACCCCATTAGGTAAAGTTAGGCAGGGAATATTAGAATGTCTTCATAACCCCAAATGTACTTTTTTCCGTCTTAAGCTGAGTTTGCCTAGAAAACCTTCTTTTTTTTTTTTTTTTTTTTGTGTCCGTTTTAGGCTTTACAATGGTTTTTGGGTCATAGTCATGAATTGATAAAGCTCTGCATCTAAGTCTAAAAACACGCATGTGCCAAGTAGTGCAGCTGGAACGCTTGGCAAGTGCTCCTCCAATTTTCGTGTCTAAAAGCCATTTCGTTCAGTAGGTACTTTTGCGTGTAAACTTCGCTAAGCGATTCATTCTGTCAATGACATGCACCATAACACTTAACGTTTCAGTGCTGCATGAAATCTTTGTATGAAAATGGAACTTGTTGCTGAATAAAGTTTTCTTGAAGGTCAGCACCAAAATGTTATTTAGCAGCAGTGGAGCTTGGTACACATTGACCAGCTAAGCGTTTTATAGGTTATTTGCATAGACAAGCCAAGTTTTATTTACTTGCATTGGAGGTTTATGTGTAGATATTGTATAGTGTCTGATTTCCCTCATTTACAAGCGATGTTTGCTTGCAGTGTATATTTTTAGCCTTTGTTTTTGCCTATTTTTAATACCTATTTTGCAATGCAAATTTTGATCTTAGATTTTGCATTTTATTTTGATACTCTGGAGCGTACATACCACCGTAGCTATTGCATAAGCAAATTAAAACCTATTTGTGTGAGTGTCTACTTAGGTCAGCGTCCATAATGTTTATATATGATTTACCCATCACAAACACATTTTTGTAATCTTTCTTCCCCTGGAATGCCACTAGCAAAGAATGGCACACTTTGTGAGATTAGGCCACTCATTATTATTATTATTATTATTATTATTATTATTATTATTATTATTATTATTATTATTATTATTATTATTATTATTATTATTTTTATTATTTTTTTTATTTTTTTTTTTTTTTTTTTTACATTGTATTTTTTTTTTTTTTTTTCAGGCAAGGGGTATGTTTGATTAACTGATTTGTCCATACATAGATATACTGTAAGATTTTTACACCACTGCAGATGTGGTTATGTGATCCTACCTTCTCCTTGCTTAGCATATGTGTGCTAAATTGGCAAGCGACAACCGTCTACAAAGCCTGTCAGCTGGTTGCTCTCATGGTGCATATGTTGTCAGCTGCATGTAACTGGAAAAAGTTTCTGCCACTATAAACAAGAGCTTCACGTACTTTGCATCATCACCCATGATCATGCAGTGGTGAGGCCGAGAGAGTCAGACTTTCCCAGCTTCAGAAACTGAGAAAACATTGTTCATAGAAATATTGCCTCTACCACTAGAGTCTATAGAAAAGTTTTGGTTCCAACCTTTCACTTTTTGAAAGAAAATCTATTGCAATGCTGGCTTCTCAGTCCCTAAATGCTGGTTGCCCAGCTGTCGTGATTTTTTTTTTACGTTGAGTCGCTTAGACAGTACGTAAGATCAGGAATTGCATCTTAAATTATTTCATAAATTGCATGCTTGTTCGAAGTTACATTTCTTGAAGTATAGTTTTCTTTCAAAGGGAACCTAGGAGTATCAAAATATTCAAACTGCCATAGTTGACCCGTTTGTGTATATAGCTTCCAAGTTGTCATCCTAGTCTTTACTTTACCACCTAATGGTTCATTGATCTAGGGTGAGTCAGTGGGCAGTGAATCCAGGCACTGGGCGTGTCTTTCAGCTATACAGTGGTCTGTTGCTGAAGGTGTATGTGTGTGTGTGTGTGTGTATATATATATATATATATATATATATATATATATATATATATATATATATATAAATATAATATATATAGTAACGTTGAGCAGACCAAGGAAGTACAGTCATAATTTCATCTGTCCACATTCTGTTAATTGCAGTAAGCATCTTATACTAATTGTTTTTGTATGTATATATTCTTGCTGCTTTCAGTACAAGTTAAATTATTTGTACAGCTAAATATGAAATGTTCTCTTTTTCATCGTCTAGAGTTTAGCTTTGAAGAAAAACAGAGTTGCATCACCACCAGGTTTTTTGGGGCACCTCTTATTTTAGTAGGAGCTCCCACATTAATGAATGGCAGAGTTTGGATTTTAAGGCAAACCACTGTTACTGACTTCATATGGAGAATTAACTAGTTTTTCTTTATACAGCCTTCTTCCTAGAGTACTTTTACTTAAACTATTGGTCAGGATCTAAATTTGGTCATGGACAGGTTTATGATGGGTCACCACATGTCATCCACATGACTGTGTAGTATCTAAGTGCATACTGCTGAGATCTGATGCTATAAACAATGTGATGAAAACCATGATTCCTGCCCCACTGCACCACCCCCCCCCCCATTTTTCAAAACCTGTTAAATTAATATGGTTAAGAGCATGTATGCATATAAGGGGCTCAGGGAATTCCACAGGCAAGGTAGTGAGGTGCAGATATTCTGGCACTACTTAAAAATGTTAAATGAAAATATAACCAAGGGTTTAGTTATCCATAGCATACAGTACACAGGCAATGTAATCGGCACTAGTTATAGGTTCGTACTTTCAGGTGATTGGACCCTGTCGAAGCTTTTGAGGACCCGCCCCCGGGCATCTCCACTATAAGCCTAACCTTTCTCCGTGAGTCCTCCATTTTTTTGCTAGTCTCCTGAGGCAATGGACCTACTCTCCGAGGTTGAAATTACTCTTCGCTTAATACTTTTCTTAATAACAAACATAACCCTGTTTTTCAAGAACGTGCTTTAACACTGCAATTACAGCAACTACCTTCTGCTCTGCACTTTGTTGTGGATGCCCTCAGGATGTCATGTGCATGTAAATCTCCATTCACATATGCAGAATGCTGTGGCTAAAAGCCTAGATGGCTAAAGCTGGCTATAAAAAGTGCCTCACACATTTTTTACTTTTTCACGGACGACATCTGTTTGCAGAGCCACCTGACCAATTCATAAAAGTTGGCACACGATGTCGAGGTTTTACTCCCACAGCAGAAATCCAAATACTCCCATTCTCAAGAACTTCTACCTCAAAAACGCAGAGCACCTGAATGCTCCACCCAGGCTTTGACTTTAAAACAGAACGCCAGCCCTTCTTTTTGGCATAAGACTTGGGCCCCAAAGTCCATCTTTTCAATAAGGGGTGCCTTCACACCTAAGTGTGTGTGGGGGAAGAGTCTGTTACAGCTTGTCACTCTGGGTCAGAAACGCCCCAGACCTGTGGGTTTAATTGGTGGCTTCAGAGAGGTACACATTAGAGTTCAAAACTCTTCCCCCTTTTTTGCTTTCTTCTCTCAAATTAGCAAAAAACTGCAGTCATATATGCAGAATGGGCTGCAGCATCTTTTGTCCCAGGGAATAGTTATGCTTGTACCCCCTAAAAAGACAAGGTTGTCTACACCCAAGACCATAATTTCTTCCCAAGGTGGTATCATCTTTACACCCCAACAAGCATGTAGACCTACCTATGCCCTGCTCCAAAGAAACTAATGGAAATCTCTGTTTATTGTAAAGACCTAGTCAGAACGAGCAGTTCGTCTACCTCAAAGCTACAGCTTCCATCAGATAGACTGCTTCCCTTTTTCTGTTCTCTGAACCTTGCAAGAGACATCCTGCTTTCAAGTCCGCCATTGTGAGATCAGACATCTAATCTCTCAAGCTTGCGTCTGAAGGACAAGTCTCCTGCGCTTTTACATACTAATCCTTCCAAATGGGTGGGTCTTTCCTGGGCATTTCAGCACCAGGTCTCTGCAGCTCAGCTGTGTAAGGCCGCCACTTGTTCCTCGGTTCATACTTGAATCTTGAATTCAAAGTTGAATCTTCTGCGGATTCAGCTTTTGGCAACAAGGTTCTGGCAGCAGCACTCTGAAGTTTGGGTCTTTTTGATACTTGTTAGGTCTGTTGTAACAATTCTGTTTGCCTGGCTGCTGCCCACTCTTCTTAGTCACTGCTTGGGGATGTCCAAGGATCTATGAATACTTTGCACGTGTCCTGTACTTTAAAATATGGGATTTTCAGGCAAGTCAAAATTTAGCTTTTCTCCCCACTTTACTGAAGCTTACAGAAATGTTAGAGTGCCCGCAATATGTTGACATTATTTTGTCTTTGGCATTGCTTTTGCTTTGGTAATAATTGTCCTCTTGGATCCCCACTAGGTAATGATTTTCATATTTAGATCTAATGATTAAAAAGTTTTAAGAACCCCCCCCCCCCCCTATATATGGACCTATTTTTAAAGGGTCTCTACTGCTTTTCAGTTCTATGTAAAGTGAAAAGGGCAAAGGGACAAAGTGAAAAAGCTTAGGGACAAAGTTCTTATATCCTATGGCCTTTCCAATGTTGCATGGATGAGCAGAAGTAGTGACACACAGATTGGAGTATTTTGCAGCTGACAACCTCATGCTGTACATTCTCGCTTCCATCAAATAGCAGGTCTGCACTGAACCCATTTTCCATGTTGGTCCCATATTACCCCTTCATTTTATACATACATTTTCTTTTTATTTGGTTATTGGCTTCCTTATGGATAAAAAGAAAATGATCTCTGTATCATCCTTTGTGAGCTCCTGTACCTGTTCTTTTTTCCTTCTCACTTCTGTGTGGAATGAGCAGTTTACTTTAGTTGTGATCATGTACAATGCTCTATGTACAAATCCATCTCAGGAGTGAGGAAGAGAGACCAGCTGCGTTCTTGCATACAGTAAGAGCCTGGAGAATGAACGTAGCCACATGTAGCCGCATCACAGCAACAACAAAAAAGCAGTTTGGGTGAGACCACAAAGGAAGATACTTATTTATTTATTTTTTTAAATAAATTCTTCAATAGATTTTTTTTTTTTTAACCAGAATTTAGTATCGCTTTAAACTTTGTAGATGTAAAATCATTTTTTTTTAGCAATACTGTGTTCTGCTCCACAATTTTTTTCCGATTTTTTTATTTATTATTTTATTCCATTATAAATAACAGCCCAGTGCTGCTGTTTGTTTATGTGAATTATTTTGTTTATAAATAGTTTGAGTTAGATTCCATTCACACACGGGCAACTTTGGATCCAACTTGAAGTCGCCCCAAGTTGCGCGACATGATAAAATCAATGTAAGTGAATGAGAGCCGTCTTAATGCACACTACTGAAGTCGCTCCGACTTCAGAAAAGGTTCCTGTACTACTTCAATCCGACTTCTAAGCAACTTGTACCTTGATTTCAATGGAAGTTGGATCCAAGTCGGATCCCCTGTCTTAACTGAAGCATCTTTCCAGGAAGTAAAAATAGTTTTCTAGGCAAACCCCTCCCTCCCACAGAGCAGATTATGCGATTGGCCACTGGCAAAGTCCCCTGTCCTGGAGGCAACTTCAAGTTGCCTCAAGTCGTGCTGTGATTCATACTCAAGTCGTGTCCAAGTTGCCTCCCAAAGTCACGCTGGAAGTCGTGTTGCCCCTGTGTGAATGGACTCTTACAGTTTTGGTTAATGGTTACATCTGTGAGGTATGGGAAGATGAAAGTAAACATGTATACTATGTAGAGAAAGCAATCCAGTTCACATTATTTATTTATTATATATATATATATATATATATATATATATATATATATATATATATATATATATATATATATATATATATATATATATATATATATATATATATATATATATATATAAAACATAAACATTTTGATGCTATCCCTATAGAAAATACTATTGTTTGATGTGAGTGCTCTTTGAATTCCTCAGTATAAGTTCAGCCATTGCGTGCCAATCTGTGTATGCTAAAATACTTACTTTTGGTTAAAGTAAGCAATCTGGCCAATGTTTTCTAAATTAAATGTATATTTGAAAAATCTCTTTAAATCTTTTTGTTGTACAGAAGCATATATAAGCTGCAAATGTATGTTTCGTTATTTGGATAAGCTTTTTCAGTGTGGTTTTTGCATTACGATAGACCTACCACACAACACCTGCTAATGGGGGTTTTAGCGCATCAGTTTATTTTTGAGTTTGTGGCTTCACTTCTGCTAAGCTAGCTACACTCGCATACCAAATTAATTCAGTTATTTGCTGCTTAGCATGGAATTTTGAAACACAAAGTGGTACTTGCTTCATTGGTAATAATGACATATTTTTATATTGGCTTTGACTATTTGGTTGTCCTTTTTTTTTTTTTTTTTTTGCTGATAGTGTATTAAATTTGCTAAGCTGGTTTGCAGCCCAGATCAGATGCTTGAAATTTCAAGATTCTAATACAGATATTTTGCCATAGATTTTGCATGAACATATTTTTCTTATGATTTTGTATCTCAAAATATGTTAATACCTGTAATATAGTATCATTGGTCTTCATAAAAGTGCATACATGGAAATCTTCCCCTTAAATATTTGACATGGCAATATTAATCATTTTGCATCAAAATCCTGTGTGCAAATCGGCTAGCTATATACATGGGAATTTTCCACGACATCTAAATAGCAGGAAATGTGTTTGTATATGTGTTCCTTACACATGCAGATATTCCTTTTCCAGCAGTGAATGGTGAGTGATCTGATGATGCTTGTCTGGATCATATACAACAGAATACTCCTGTGTTCATTCCCACCAACTCAAATAACATACGTGCACTACATTGGAGTCAAAAGAACAGTTTTTCTGTAAAGTTAAGCAAACCGTTATTGATCCCAATAATTTTCTAAATGGAAAATGCCAAGAAGTGATGACAAGTACTCTGATGTTCACAAGTGCCCATTGAAGTACAGAAGTTACCCTAAACATAGGATCTATTAGTAAATATCAGACTGTGAATTTTCTGCTGTATTTGATTTTGTGAAATGGTGTGGGGTAGAATTGGTTTCAAAAAGTGGAACATTTTAATGAGTTTTAATCATGACATTAAACTTAAACATATGGAGTCTTCTTAACACTGTCTTCAGGAACTTTTTAACTTAAGAATTTCTAGGTTTATTAACATGCGATTTCCTGTTTTTTTTTTTTTTTTTTTTTTTTTTTATTGTAGGCCTGTAGGAATGCCAAAAATGGAAAAAGTATACTTACACAATCCTAGTTCAGATGAAACTATTACTTTAGTATCAATATCAGCAACAACATCGCATTTTCATGCTTCTTTTTTTCAAAACCGGGTAAGAAATCTGTTTTACCACTTGTGTATTTTGGTTTGCTCCCTACTTTAATTTTTTTTTTCTGTTCAACTTTATATTCCGAGTGTTTCTTGTGGTGGGATTATATCCATCTATGACATGTATTTGACTCAGAAAATTAAAGTAGTTATACTGGTTTACTAAAGGAGTTGAGAATCTTCAAAAAATACCCAAAAAAAGCAGTTCCTCTTTATATACCCAGCCATGTGTTGGTGAAATGAGTACTGATGATTGAATAGTTTAAGTGAATATTCACACAATTTATAGTGTGAAGATTCACAGCTCCTGTAGTGAAGCAGCATTAATGAGTTTCTAATGAACAGACTATTTACTTTTGATAACTGTTTTTATATAAGAAAATACATAATTGGTAACCAATCACTGGTGCATTGTCTGAACCCCTTCTGTAATGACCAAATGCATTGGTTATTAGGTTACCCAGAAAAATAAAGCAGAAATGGACTCTAAATATGTAAAAATGGGGTTTATTTCAACAGACCAAGCTGGCAATTGCAATTTATTTGCAATGTAATCACTGACTAGTAGTTAGATGAATTTCTGCTTGAATTTCCTGAGTGTGGTGATGCAATGTGATACACTGCAGATTAAAGCTGAATTTCTACTGAACAGCATGCATTTTTTTTTCCTTTTTTGTATAGCACCTACCCACCCACCTAAAAAAAAATAAAGTTTGAAGTCCGGTTCTTCTAGTTGCCTGTGCGGTTTTTGCCATCCCATCTCCAGAAAATAATCTGTGTGACACAAGTTATACCCTTAACCATTCCTGCATTTATAATAGATGTAATAAAGCTGTAATGTTTACCTCTGAAATTCAAAGCTCTTTGTTAATGCATTACAAAAGGTTGTCACTGTCGTATATTTAGAGTCCACATGCTCAGTCAGACCCTTTAACTCTACAATCCACAAAATTTATGCTGACTGGGAAGCTTTAGCTGCGACTTAAAGGGGTGTGTTGTCCCTATGCAGAGAGACTGCTGCTTCTGTGCAAAGAGCAAGGGTTTTTCTCTGTAGCATAGGGGGGCTCTACCCAGACTGTGGCTTATTTCTTAAGAAAATTAACTTTTTTTTTTTTTTTTTTTTTTTATGGCCCTGGAATGATATTAACTTTAAAGTGCAATTGGGTTATATGTTTTTTTATTTGGATGGCAAGTTTACTTCAGGGTGAGACTGAGTCTGTATAAAGATGATTTTAAGTGAAAAATTCTTCTCTAATTGAAAAAAGTACATTGGTTTGTAGCCCAGGAAAAAAAGCTGTACACGTTGGGATGTGACCTCCTATTAATAGCTGTGTTATGTAACTATTTGTGAAGTTCAGTGAGGTATAATGATCAGCTGGCCTTTTTACTGCTATATTATTTTTGGAGCAGTAGTAAAATCTCAGCTGATCATGAACCCATCAGCAGCAGGAAGGCCAGGCAAGTGTTGTAAAGAGCATTTACACAGACCAGGCTAGAGTTACTCATAAGGTTACTGTCAGTTGTATATTCTGATTTGTTTCTTCTCTAGGAGAAGAGGGGCCTCTTTCATTTAAAATAATTTTCCAGTGTTAGTCAAATCACTTATACTAATTTAATAGTTATAACAGAGCATCACCAGGCAAGCCATAGCTTGTTTAGTCATACTATTCCTGTAGAGACCCGTTTTCAACAGACAGCAGGGCAAAGCCCGCTGTTGGCTGGTCATAGAGCCGCTCCAGGCTCAGGCAAGATCACAACAATGAAGTCTGGATCCACCCACATGCCTGGACCTACACCCCAACTCAGCCTCTCAGTCAGCTGCTGAGAGCCTGAGCTGGCCGCACCCGACCCTCCACAGCCCAGTACTCCAGTAAGCCGGGGGGGGGGGGGGGCAGTTGTAGAGTGCCAGAGCAGAGAGCCAGTGAGAGAGCCTTGAGAACCGTGCGATCTATGGTGTTTGCTTGGTTCTCAGTATTAGAGCTGGTGGGGGACAGATTCCACATTGGACCAATGCTGCATCCACCTAGGTATGTAGTAGGCTGCCAATACACTATACAATTTTCTTGTTCAGCTTTCCTTTAGATTTACCAAAACCATATAAGGAGGTCAAACCCAAACCCTTTCAATTTGTAATCAGGCAGGCCCTTGCACTACAGAGTTGAAGGTAAATCTAAAGGAAATTGAATAAGAACATTTTATAGTGTATAGACAGCCTTAATATGCAAAAAAAAAAAACATACTTCTCTTTTAAAACCATTGTTAGTATCCCTAGAAATTCAGAATGTACTGTCAGCTATTTCTTATCACATATTAATTGGATTGACCTTCTGTCTTTGCTTCACAGAAAATTCTCCCCGGTGGGAACACATCATTTGATGTAGTGTTTCTCGCAAGAGTAGTGGGAAACGTAGAGAATACTTTATTTATTAACACCTCAAATCATGGGGTATTTACCTATCAGGTAAGAAGTGTTTTTTTTTTTTATTTTTTTTTTATTTATTTATTTTTTTTATGTTGTGCATCTAGGATTATCTTTGTCGATCAGTTTAGTAAATGGTAAAAACCTGGAAGAGTTGTCTTTACCAGTGACCTTTTTAGATCCCTGTTTTTGCACAGCAGTTAATTTTACATTTGATCTAGAGGCAAGTTAAAATATAGTGAATGATTGTAGTAAAATGTTTGCCTATACTTATTATTAATAGTAATTATAGGCAGTGTCCCATTTTGGGAGCTTTTCCTTAACTTCCTATTGTGAGACACATCTTTAGAGTGCTGTCACTGGAAAATGTGTCTGGTGAAAACATTTCCATCTATTCCCATTCCAGTGATAACCAAAATGTTAAGGTTTTGGAATAGACTGCTAATAAAAAACTGACAGAGGTTATGCTGCTTTCCTACTCTGCCCAAGAAAAAAGTGATGCACTTTAAGGAGATTCTTTTAAAGGGACATTCACAATGGAGTTTAGAAATGGAGTAGAGTTTTTATTCTTTAGCCAAGCATGTGCCTCCACTGAATTGATGAGGAATTGTGGTGAGGATAGAGGAAGAAAAAGTTTGTAGTGTTATATAAAGGAAAATAAAGTAAAAAAGGTACACTTATTATTTATTAAATATATTTTATTTTTTAAATATTCTTATCTTTTATTGCCCAGTACAGGACACCAAAATCCATTCAGAGACCTTGGGTTATATGCTGCTACCTTCAGGTGTTTGATCTGGCAAAGCTTCACTGGGTCTGACCCCTAGTATCCCCATATAGTCCCCGGCCACGCCATGAGGCTCCACTTTTTTTTCTCGTGTCTCTTGGAGAAGAATGTTTTACTATATTTTTTTTTTTTTTTTTTCACCAGATTTATTACCTCTTTTTTAATGACCCTTCTATCAACATTTGACTGCTTCATGCTATTATGGCTTACAGATTGGTGCCCCTTGAGCACACATTGGGAACTGTATCCCAGACCCTGTGGGGCTGGCTTGTATAGTTTTTCATGCACTGGATACTGCATTCAGTGCTCACCTTGGCACGAGGCGCAACAAGCATAGTTAGCTGCAGGGTGCTATGCATGGTCCTTTCCAGTGGCACCCGAACTCTCTGATGGCTCTGTAGTATACATGACCTCCTACAGGACATACCACAGACCTATGCACACAAGCTGTTTATAAGGCAGCGGTATAGGGAGATTTGAATTTTCAGCGTTTTTCCCTAACTTTGGTCAGCCTAATGGGTAAAGTTGTTAGTGTTTACCTATTCAAATTATTATTATTTTTTTTTTCTCTTCACAACTAGACTAGTGATTTAGTCCTGGTTGCACACTTGTGGCTTCTATTTTTCTGCAGACAACACAAGCTGATCGTTTGCCACCCCACCTGTTGCAGGATTCCTCAGAGACAGCCATTGGAACTCTGTTAGAGCCTCTGCTGCAAAACTCTCTTGTACCCAGCACAAAACCCTCTTAATTCACAGCCATTCCAAGAGTACTCCGCAGGGAAAGACCCTGAGGGAAGTTCAAATTTCTCTCATGTTGATAGTGGTTCCGTTGTTAAGGAACAGGGTCTAACACCAACATGGCTCCAGGTCCATAACTCAAGTACAGGCATGCAACATGAGGCCTGTCTGAATAATGCTACTTTCACACTGGAGCGGTGGGGGCACTGGCGGTAAAGCGGCGCTATATTTAGCGCCGCTTTACCGTCGTTTTAGCAGCGCATTTCGGCCGCTAGCGGGGTGGTTTCCCCCCCCCCCCCGCGAGCGGCCGAAAAAGGGTTAATACCGCCCGCAAACCGCCGCTGCAGCGGTGTTTTGCGGGCGGGTTCGGAGCGCTGCCCCATTGTTTCCAATGGGAACGGGCGCTATAGGAGCGGTAAATATACCGCTCCTACAGCGAGCCAAAGATGCGGCTTGCAGGACATTTTCCAGCGTCCTGCAAGCGCACCGCTTCAGCAACAGCTGTTTCGGGTCGGTTTGCAGGCGCTATTTTTAGCGCAATAACGCCTGCAAACCGCCCCAGTGTGAAAGGGGCCTAAGGAAGAATTTACTGCCACTATGTCTGATCTTTCATCAGTTATAACCACCTCTGGAATCAGCGGAGGCTTTCAGCCATGGGAGCTCTTCTATCTTGCCTTCCCCTGACTATTCATGGGCAAAGACCAGAACTGTTACCACACTTACTTGGAGGAATTTAAGAAATCTCTAACAACCCTTTTCTGGAGCTAGTTCACAATGGCCTGCACTAGATTAAAACATTCTGTGTCCTGTACTTTACAATAAAGATAAAAGGAATTTTGACATGCCTGTAAATTCTGTTTTTTGGAGTACAGTACAGGACCCGGGTCCCCCTCTATCTTATCTGTTATCTCTTTATTGCTTTCTAACAAAACGTGAGCTTCAGAGTAGGCAGGAGTTATATGGAGACACTAGGGGATGGACCCAACAAAGCTTTTGACAGTGTCTATTCACCTGAATGTAGCAGGATATAACCCATGGTCTGTGAACCTGTTCCTGTGTCCTGTACTCAAAGATATAGAATTTTTAGTTTGTTGAAGAAAAATGGTATTTGTTATGGATAATATAAGAATGAGTTTGCTTATCAAGTGTGGCTTTGGAATTCTTTGGTTTCTAATTGTCAGTTGTTTTGTGCTCAGGAACCATTTATGCTCAGGAAGAACATCATTTTCCAACTTTACAAATTTTCACAAATTGAGGCTTGTGTAGAATTGTAGTTCTGAAGTATGAAGTTCTATAGTTTAGTTGCCTTTTCAGTGCTTGCTTTAGTTACTTATCCGTTAATAAGGATTGGGTGCATTGAGTCTGTAACTAACATGTGTGCTTTTTTTCTTTTTTATCCCATTTACACTCTACATTTGATTTTGTAGGTTTTTGGAGTTGGGATCCCCAACCCATATCGTTTACGCCCATTTATTGGGGCACGAGTTCCTGTAAATAGCAGTTTTTCACCTTTAATAAATATTCACAACCCCCACAGTGAACCTTTACAGGTATGTGGTGTTGTGTGTTTTAAAAAATTGCTTAATTGGATAAAGTGTTCTCTATAAATTTGGTTTGTCTATCTGTGCAGGTGCCTGTTGACAAAAGTCCATTATTTACATTAGTGATATGAAATACTGCATGTTTTTTTTTTTTTTTAACTGGATATTTAAGTAGCCTGTGCACTTTGTATGCATTTATTTAGGTTATTTGTTTCTCATGTAACCTTTTAGTATATGTACAGTATTTTAAGTCATTCCAGGAATGGTGTATATTTTTATGTAGTTACATTGGTCCAGCTTGGCCAATGTCCCTGAAAGCTGGAAATTACTCAGGTAGATATTGCTACTCCAGTGATCTCCACTTGCTTCCAGATCTCATGCTGAGCGGCACTGTTGATGCATTGTGAACACAGAAGGTTGAACTCGGTACAAGTGCCGTTTCGAGAATGCTGTGCATTTTCTAAATGAGTGCCAATCCTAGTCTGCCTTGATGAGGTGGACAGCGTGATTTCAATGCCCCACCTCTCCACCTCATCAAGTCATACAATGCTTTGCATTCATTCATAATGTATGTGGTATATACACAGTTAGGCCCCTTTCACATGATTGGACTGATCAGGCCACCCATTGTCCTCTATGGGGAGGCGGATATCAGCAGACATGTCTGCTTACACCCACCGGGCATCCGATCCAACAAAATCTGCTGAAAAACAGACGTATGGCGATACGTTTGACATCCGTCCAGTCGGTCGGATCTGATGACAATAGGTTGGAAATCAACATGCAGTCTGTTTCCATCCGACTGCCCCATAGAGGAGAGCGGGCTCTGTACTTGTTCGCTCTGCATTGCGGAGTGGACAGGACCTCTCATCTGCCTGTTCAGCGGGGATCAGCGGAGAGATCCCCCACTGATCAGGTGGACTCCGCCAAGTACATGCATGTATGCTGACTGGAGGATAGAACACGGTGAGCAAGGGAATGACCCAACAGTGTCCTTGTCTACTTTTTCTGTAGACTAGGCCAATAGACTAAGATGTAATGGCACTTATGTATTGAGTAATGCATGGACAATTATTCCTTTGCACTCTTTCTTTTATTTGGATTCAGGAATGGTATTGTGATTGGTTTCTATGGGTTGCTGCATTTTGTGCATTTACGTTTCCTTTAGTGCTCCTCTATATGTTAAACCTATACAATAATGGATATAAGGGAGCGTGATTTACAGCCCTTCACTTTCTGCCAAGCTTTGAATTTTCACCAGCCAACTGGATGAAGGTTTAATAACTTTCAGGTTATTCGTTAATGAACAACCACCACAATTGGCTCCTTGTTTAAAAGTCATTACTTCCTTAGTGCATGTGTGGGCAAAAATCTAGAATAAATCATACTACAGACAGCTATTGAATGCATGCATTGTTCCCATCTTCATCTTTAAAAACAATTCAATACAAGTAAATATCTGATAAAGTTGTCAGATAATCAGTTACTGACTTCCTGTAGTGGGATAAAAACACTTCCACCACTATGCCAAAATCTCAGAAAGGGTTGTCAGCCATTCCCCATTATCATGTTATTTTCACACAAGCAGATATTCTTATTGATTCTATTGAGATTACCTGCTTGTGTAAAATGGTAAGGACTGGAAAATTAGCTTCTGTTAAATTTTACATCATGTGGTAACAGCAAAGGGTGTAACACAACATTTTCAGAAAAGAAGCGAGTATGTAAACAAGGTTGATCTATGGAGAGGAAGCGAAAGGAAGCTGTTCTGTAATCCAACAGGCAGGGCTGACAACAGCTTGGAAATTTTAGTGGAGCAGCAGCAGTGTTGTCAGCCCATTACAGTGAGTTATGAACTGATTGTATTTCACTGGGTATTTTTCTGTACTTGCCGTGTTTTTTAAAGCGATTTGCTTTTTTTTGGTTCACCATTTAGAGATGAATTCTTTGCTTTGGTTGTTCGTCCACTTGTGAAATATTACTATATAGATATTTGGCTTGGATTACATATTTTTCTGTGACTAGGGAACATTTTCCTTCTGCTTATAAATGTATTGCACGTTTATTAATAGAGTTTCCTTTTAAAAAGATTTGCAAGAGTTTATCTGTGTTTAACTGCCTCTTTGCATTCAAATTCAGGTTGTAGAAATGTACTCTAGTGGGGGTGATCTGCACTTAGAGCTTCCAACAGGACAACAAGGAGGCACCAAGAAATTATGGGTAACAATCACCTTTATTCAGAATAACTACGATTGCTACAATATTGTAATTTTTGAGCATATTTTTGTATTTGTCACCACAAAACATGCTCCCCCCCCCAAAAAAAAAAATAAGCTACAGTGCATCCCTTAAATATTCTTTGTTTAAAGTGGTTCTCAAGGGTAGAGCCTGCAGCGCACCCCCCATCAGCCACCCCAATCCTTACCTGAGCTCCCTTCAATCTAGCGATGTTCACAATAGCCCAGGTTGTCCCATGACTCTCCCTCATTAGCTGAGCCTGCAGCGGGAGCCGATTGGCTCCCACTGTTGTCAGTCAGCCAGTGAGGAGAGAGCCAGGGACGGAGCTGCGGCGTTGTGTCTTAGAGCAGCGGCTCAAGAGGGAGCATGCAGCGGTGCCCCCAGAGCAAGCATACTTCTCTGGGGGCTCTGCTCGAGGAGGAGGAGCCAGGAGTGCCGGCTGAGGACCCGAAAAGTAGAGAATCTGAGCAGCTCCGTGGAAAAACCACTGCACAGAGCAGGTAAACATAATATGTTTAAAAAAACAAAAAACAAAGCTTTAATACCACTTTAGCTCCTAGATATAATGTACAATTTTTGCTCATTGAGCTTGATAAATGTGTTTTTGGGTCACATAAATCAATTATCAAGCAAAATGTTATATATAATATATAACCCCCCCATCATATTGCCCCCCCCATCATATTGCCCCCCCCCCATCATATTGCAACCCCCCCATCATAGGATTTGACTGACTACCGTGGCTCCCGCTGCTATCAATCTGCCTGAAGAGGGGGGTTAGAGAAGGGAGAGCCGCTTCTTTGTGCACAGTCCTGGATCGAAATTGGGCACTGATGGGTATAAGTGGGGAAGGGCTGGGGAGGGATCCTGAACACTGAAGGTTTTTTACCTTAATGCAAGGAACCACTTTAATAGCTGGTGGAGCTGCTCCTATGGCAGCAATGAGTTCAAGCAAAAGATTTCAGTAGCTGTGGATCAGACCTGAACAATATTCAGGAGGAATTTTTGATCATTCCTCATTGCAAAACTACTTCAGCTCAGACACATTTGTCGTATGTCCAGTTTGAACGACTCTCTTGAGGTCATCATTCCACAGTATCATTCCACAGTATCCTTATGGATTTAAGGTCTGGGCTCTGGCAAATTTATATTTATGCCAAATTACTACAGAAAACCAGTTAATTCCAAGGGGGTCACGTACTTTTTCTTGCCATTGTGTATATAAGCTTGCATCTTTGTTTGCTACTGTGTTTTTGAAAATAGATTGAGCTCATGTCATAGGACATAAATAGTTGCCATCATCCCTAGGACAAGTAAGAATACAAGAATACCTCTAAGAAGTGGGATTTTTAAGGCAACAAATACTAATTTAGAAAAAGATATAAATTTATTCATAATATCAACAATTACATAATATACAACAAATCAAATATGACAGTAGTTGTTGATTAAAACCAAACGTTATAGATGATACAGATGGTGATACTTGTGATACCTCCAACGCGTTTCAAAAGGCCAAAACTTTGCCACTCTTCATCAGGGAATTGTATCGCTGTCTATAAAGTATATCAGGGAAAAACAACAACAAGCAAAGTTAATTAGGGCAGGTCTTTAACATGTTCCTCGACACAACAACCAACCAATTCCGGTTGCATGTGGGAGTACACATACCTCCCATAACCAACCCACGACAAAATCATATATTCATACTTGCATCATTTGTATAGTAAATGTGGTAGTTGCTTTCCCATACGTACCGGTCCTCCACCTCAATGTAGGTAGAATCTATTTAAAGGGTTATCGTATAACACTTCTACAGGACGGCTTGGAAATGAAATATCCAAAGTAAATGCTGGCGTCTCAAAGGGTTCTTGGACACTAGATACAAAATAATGGCATTCAGAAAGGGCAAAGAGGGGCGGGACCAAATAGAAGGAGAAAAAAAATCTCCAAGATATATAACTTACCCAAAGCCTTAAGTGAAGCCTTTAAAAATAGTATTCCGTTAGGAGGATCTCCTCTCTCCCGATCACCTAATTCAAACCGGATACCCCATTAGTTTAAGGATTACCTCCTACAGCGTGTTGCTGCGGAGGGGGAAAGACGCCAGAAACCATCCTTGGCGTCTGCTTATATAGAGAGACCCGGGTTCTGTCCCGCCCCTATTGCGTCATTACGATGACGCCGCGCGCAACAGCGTGCGGCGTCATCAAAAGGCGCTGCGCCTTTAGATGTTTTCGCACGGCCCGTCGCCACGGAAACAGGGTAAACAGGAAACACACCATCAAATGTGACTCCGATGACGCTGCACGCTGGAGCGTACCTCGTCATCAGTGGACGTCGTGAGTCCCTGCATCTAAAAGATGCACATTGGACCCACCGTATCCACACCTCCTAGGTGACGCTGCAAATGCAGCATCAACCTATAGTATGATGTTAATTGGACCACACTGATCCAAAAATCAACCTACTTGGTGGCGGAGGAGATAGAAATGATCTCACTCTGTCTTGATAGTCCGGGGGGTGGTGAAAGGCCTAGGGCAGCCTGTGCAAAATAGTGAAAAGAAAGTGGGTGAGAAAAACACACCCAACCTCCCACTGATTTTCCAGTCGGCAAACCATCCGTGGATCAATGGGTGGTCAAAATCCATCACTTGCATAGGCCACACAGGAGGAAACCAAAAATGGCCAAATTAATACGGTTTCTCCACTACATACACAATATATAAGAAGAGCTCCTTAACAGGCCATAACAAGAAGACTCAAACCACTGGCACATTGCTCCTCATACCTGGTGACAGATCTCACCAGTAGAGGAGTTATAAGAGTCTCCTAGGGAGTCATAGACATCCTGGAAACTCATTTTGTGCCAGGTAGAGTGTAAAAGAGACCCTAATAAAAATAGAGAAAAAAAACACCACATATGAGGAGTGAATCCGTTTTTCTGGAGCTATAGCCCTCCAAAAATGGTCTAAATCTCTCTCTGATTTAGGCCTGGTGGAGTTGTGGCTTTAAGGCCCCTAATCCACCTCATTTCGCGTCTCCAGTCTCCACCCCTTATGGGAATATGGAGTCAATCTAGAACCATAAAATTAACCTTAGGTAATCGATAATTATGTTTTTTGGCGATGTCTACCTAGAGGTAAGTAAAGGTTGCAAATTTGCATGTGACGTTCCACCCTTTTCCCCAATTTATGTCGGATTTTCCCCACATAAAAGGCACCACACTGACACTGCATGAGGTAGACCACTCCTTGTGTTTTACAAGAGGCATAATGCCTCAAAGAGAAGGTCTCCCCATTAGGCAGTGTCAGTGTGGTCCTCTGTCTAATCACTGGGCACTGAGAACATGTACCGCAGGGAAAAGTGCCAAGGGTTTTACAGGGGTCATTTTTGGCACTTCCCCTGTATTCACTCTGTGTAACCATATTACCTATCGATCCAGCCTTCTTAAAAGTAATTAGAGGTGTGGGGGTAACAAAATCACCCAAAACTGGGTCGTCTGTTAGAATCGACCAGTGTTTTGTTAATATTTTCCTTATAGTCAAATGTTCATTGGAAAATTTCATAATACGTATATTATCTTCATTTTTCTTCCTTATGGGTTTGAAAATCAAATCCTTTCTTGTATTTTTAACCCCATTGAATGCTTTTTTTTAAGGGTTGTTTTTGTATAACCCCTAGCAAGCAATCTCATTGTTAGTTTATCGCTTTCCAATTGAAAATTCTCATCTCTCGTACAGTTTCTCCTAATACGGAGAAACTGGCTAAAGGGAATGGATTTCTTAAGTGAAATAGGGTGGAAACTATCTGCATGTAGCAGAGTGTTTCCCGCCGTTTGGTTGCGGAACAATTTGCTACTGATACCTCCATTAGGTGCTTTTTGAATACAGATATCAAGGAAATTGATTTCTCTTTGATCGTAACTCATCGTAAAGAATAAGTTAAAATCGTTATGGTTCATATATTTCAAGCAATCAATGAGCTTGGCCTCCGGGCCATCCCATATGATTAACACGTCGTCTATGTACCTCTGCCACATAAGAATGTGGCAGGTGTACATAGACGCACGCTCACCTGACAAAAAATCTTTTTCCCACTCCCCCAGGTACAGATTCGCATATGAGGGTGCGCAGCACGTCCCCATAGCTACTCCCTGCACCTGGAGGAAGTGGAAATTCTTAAAAAGGAAAACATTATGCCGTAATATAAACTCAAGCATATGTAAAATGAATGCATTGAATTACCAATCGGTTGTTGCCCTCTTGTTTCAACACCTTGTCAATAGCAGCAATCCCCAAATCATGGGGAATGCTGTTATATAACGACTCTACATCAATAGTCGCCAAAATTGCGGTTTATGGAATGACAAGATCCTCAATGATGTGCAATAAATGGATCGTATCCTTCGTATATGAAGGTAGATCCATCACATGTGGCCTCAAATGATGATCAATGACTTGACTTATTCCTTCGGATATGCATCCGTTCCCCGAGACAATTGGTCTACCGGGGGGGGGGACTTTTTAGGCTCTTGTGAACTTTTGGAAGGGCATACAGAGTGGGTAGGCATGGATGTCTTGTCCTAATAAAGTCCCAGATATCCCTTGTGATTGCCCCTTCATTAAGGAATTCATCCACAAGGGCATAAAATCCCTCATTACATTTTTCAACCAAGGAGGGTGAAATTTTCCAGTAACATTGGGTGGTGTTCAATATTTTTAAGAACATATTTTCATATTTTCATATTCAATATTGTTCATAACAACAATATTGCCACCTTTATCCGATCCTTTTATTGTAATCTCCCCGTTATTTTTGAGGGACAACAAAGCCTTTCTTTATTCATTGTTCAAATTGTGATGCCATATTTCATCTTTCATTGTTTCCAATTCTTTAGTGGTTTCTCTCACAAAAAGTGCTAATGCTGGATTGAGATTTAGTTGTGGAAAATTATGTGATTTGCGTTTAAATTTTTTCTTCAAACCCACCATATTTTCTTCCTTCTCTGTTTACTCCTCGCTTCCCTCACTATCTAGATCCTCCTCCCTTCCCTCACTATCTAGATCCTCCTCCCATTGTTCATCCCATGCTTCACTCTATAATGGCAACAAATTCAGATCCCGAAGGGCTCTGAAATTTGCTGCTTTTAAATTGGGGGGCAGTTCTACCTCTTTTTTTTTTTTTTACCTTTTTTATAGTATAAACTCTTGTAGTACAGTTTCCTAGCAGGTTGTATTTATGCTACTGTGTTTTTAACCATGGTGTAGTTTTCTGTTAAAGTCTTTGCTGCTGGGTGTTCTTATTAAACATGACTATTTATATATCAAATTATTAATGCTTTATAGGAAATCCCACCATATGAAACAAAGGGTGTAATGCGTGCAAGCTTCTCATCACGAGAGGCAGACAATCATACTGCCTTTATTAGGATTAAAACCAATGCCTCAGACAGCGCAGAATTCATTATCCTTCCCGTGGAGGTGGAAGTCACCACAGGTTTGCATTGTGCCTATTTTAAACATTGTCATTATGTCTGTGAAACAAAGTGTAACAGTTTAATGGTTCATTTTCAGCTCCCGGTATTTATTCATCAATAGAGATGCTAGATTTTGGTACGCTACGAACACAAGGTAAGCCAATATTTTTCTAATGTCAGCAATGCAAACTGTGAGCTTTTAAAATAACGTACTTCAAATACTCCAAGTAGTTTTAGCAAAAGAAATGTATGATTTTTAATAAATGCAGCCACAGCTACTATTGCATGATTAATAAAATGTGTAATGAGTGTGTGTGTGTGTACTAAAATACTTTGTGTGTTATTTCTGAGTGCACAAATAGCTGCTTAGTGAGAACTTGAACAGGTTGTGAAATGTATATAATATAGTCCACAATTTTATTAATTGGGCTTTGGCACTGGGAATACTTGGTTATGTATTTATATTCTATATTCATTGTATTTCCGATAGCCTGATCTCCTATAATTGGGTGCTTTTGTTGTGTTTGCTGGACTTGCAACATGCAATATTAAGGCCTCATGCACACTGGTGTTTGCTGTTGAAAGCTGTAGAATGAGTTTTGCAGCGTTTTTACAGTAACGTTTTATCAGCATTTTTTTTGTCTAGCAAAACTGTGTGAAAGTTGCCTGAAAAATAAAAATTACTTATTTACAAAATGTTCTGACAAACTACGAACTAATGAAAAATAGCCTGGACAGGAAGGGGGTGAAAGTGCCCTATATTGAAGTAGTTAAATACATGTTAACTGTCCAAAAGGTACATATTGTGACTTCTGACATCGTTCTCACATATGATAAAACCTTTGCAAGGTAAAAATGTTATGTACTAGAACAGGGATATGCAATTAGCGGACCTCCAGCTGTTGCAAAACTACAAGTCCCATCATGCCTCTGGGTGTCATGCTTGCGGCTGTCATAGTCTTGCTATGCCTCATGGGACTTGTAGTTCTGAAACAGCTGGAGGTTCGCTAATTGCATATCCCTGTCCTAGAATGAAAACAATCAGCATTCCAAGTTTGCATACGTGCAGGTATTTATGGTATGGACAATTGAGAGTCTTGTGTTTAAGATGTAATTGAAGAATCTTCAGGCATTCTTTGATCTCTTAAAAATGTAACCTGACATGTTTACTGTATGTTGTCTAAGGAACGTGACAGTACATTTTTCATCATGGTTAGGGAGTGTCACCTTCATACCCTGGTTGAAGTTATTTTTTGAGATTTATGAAATATCACCTTGCACTTTTTTGAAACCAACTTCCTGTTCATATTTCCTATTCAAGCATGTGTGCAACTATCATACAGTTTCTTGAGACATGTGCAAAATTTATAATGCTATTTCAGCGGCATTGATAATAAAGCCATGACTAACACAGTATGGTTTATGTATTGTATTTATTTTATTATGAAAATAGTTCTGTTTAACAGACCTTTAATCTTGGCGCCCTTTCACACTGCTGCGCTTTTGATGTATTCTCATTGACTTACAATGGAAGGTGCCCTTTTTCTGTGCTTTTGAGCAACTGCACCAAAGATGTAGCATGCAGGACATTTCAAAGCACAGTGCACTAGCAATGTGAAGAGTTACATAGGATGTAATGGGGACTCGTTTTTCGAACTTTTGTTGCCCTGGAAAAGCGTGGCAAAAGGCACCAGTGTTAAAGGGGGCCTTAGCCAGAGATAACATGTTGCGTTAAAGAGACATCAAGTTGCATCTACTCTGCAAAGGAGTAAGTTTGGTTAGTTTTCAGAATGAATTTCCTAAATGCAGTTCTAAAGATACTAGGCATTTAGGCTATATGGTATAGGTATAAATAAATTATCTATAAAAGTCTTATACTAAAGAAAACAACAATTGCCTAGACAGAATCTTAGTGGTTCTTTCTGTCTTTCAGATCTTCCCAAAATATTAAATCTTCATTTACTAAATTCAGGAGCAAAAGATGTTCCCATTACTGTAAGTATGGCATTTATTTCTGTGTTTATAAATCTGACATTTATTTTTTGAGATGTACAATGTTTCTCCACAATGTGCTGGTTAACCACTAGCCTGCCAGGCTCTGCTTTCCATTTATTTATTTATTTTTGTCTGATGGCCAGATCATTTTCACTTTTTTTTTTTTTCACTTTTTAAAAAAATAATTTTCAACGTAGTTTTCAGAATTTGTAAAGGACCTCCCCAAACCATACATTTTCTGAAAGCACAAGGCCCATATAGACATAGAGTAAAAGCTAGTGCTACAGATTTTTTAGGTTGTTTCATAGTTGTGCAAATGTTCAATTTTCAAGAAAAATTATTTTAATTTTAACTTTTGACTTTTTGAAGATTTCAAAACTAAGCTTTGTGTATATGTGGTGGGTGGGGGTAAGCATTTATTTACGTCTCTCTACTTATCTCCTTTCCCCTGCTGCCTGACACTTGCTACTGAACACAAGTGCTAAGCACATCCATGCTCATTCATAATCTGCATGAGTTCAGTAAATATGCTTCCCATAGTTACAAATCTCCTTTACTTTATAAATTAACATGATAGTGCTTGGTACTATGCTCTTTGGTGTTCACAAAGTGAAGAAGATCAGTAAACATTAGAGGCATGTTTACCAACCTCTCAGCTTGCTATCCTGTACAGAAAGGTCGCCCATTAAACCGCCAATCCAGGGTGCGGCTCATGTCAGCCACTGATTGGAGCTATTCATTAAAGCGTGTCTGTGTAAAATCACATTATTTACACATTGTATTTCAATTAAGCTGTACGATCTTTGAAGTTTGTGAACAATCCCACACATTTACTTGTGTTCTGTAGCACGTATTCACAATTCCCTGTGAGTAGGCACTGCTGTTTTACAGAATTCTCAGCCTGCCTTCTGAATTAGAGGTGCTGAGAGGAGGAGTTTCAGGAGGCGGAGTCAGTATAGGAATCACTGCTTGCAGGCAGCAAGGTATCATGCGATGTGTAGTCTTTACAATTTGAAAGGCAACCAAAGAAATGAGCACAGGGGAGGCGGCAAAGCATGATGTGACATAATGAAATTGTATGCTGTGACCATAGAAATCCTTTTAGCAGCAGAGTCTAGGGTACCCTTCTATAAGTTCATGGTCACTTCAGCCAAACGGCAGTGAAATAGTTAATGTTGTCGTGAGACTTTCATTTCCACATTTTACCAGTGCTAAAATGTCTATTCTTGGCTTTTGACTTTACAGTTTTCGCAGTTACAATGCAGGGCCAAAATAAATGTTCTATTGTTGCTGAATGAATCATGCTATTTCTTCATGCAGTGTTAAGGATCATAAACCCAGAATGTTTTCTGTTCTGCAAGTAAAAAAAAAAAAATAGTGATGAAGTTAGTGTAAAGCTTCATGTACACTACAGCTACTAAACTGAAGTTTAGGCGCAGTTGGGTGTTTTTTTCAGCAGCCCCTGAACTCTCCTCTGTTATCTTATCTGTACATATACACTCAGTTGTTAATAGTAGTTTAGGGGCAGTTGAGGTTACAGGCATATTTTTGAAAGCAGAAAAATTATGTTCAGGACTGTAGTTTACTGGTATTTCAAATGCTTGTAACTGCGGTAAACCATGTTTATGAGCGTTTGAGTTTATAAGCATTTTTAAAGGGGGGAAAAAATCCTGATAATTTTTGACATTTTACCACATGCCGTTGCCTGCATCAATGGATGGGTCCAGTAGTGATGAACTCTGGTCCTCTCACGCAATTTTCTATGTCTTCGAAGCCTCAACAACAACATCAGGAGCATTTCCTCTCACATGCTCATGATGGGATCCATAGTAAAAACGCACAAATTGAGAAAGCCTTCTACAAGCACACTGCTGCTGCCGTTTTTGTCTTCTCTCACAGATTGGCTGAAATAGTTAATAATTTACTTGTTTTTCATGCAGTGTGGGCATTTGGGACTGAGGCTATCTTTACATGTATGTATGTTTTGCTAATGCATTTGTAATTCTGTACAGCTGAGTTGCTCATTTACACACATTTTTACAAAATGCACAGCCAAATTACATACGTTATTTCCAATGAATCGTTTCTTCCTAGTTCAGCTTTGTGGCTTTCTATGTTACGTTTCTGCCTCCCATCTCATTGGACAGTGAATCTGCATAATCACCTCTGATGAGGGAGCTGTCCCAGGAATTAATATCTAAACTAGGAAGTAGCAGAGTGACATTCTTGACTAACAAGGTGTGTTTCTCACAAGAATGACTGGCCAAAATCAGAATTCCTTTGGCTTGTAAAACCGTAAACATATCTGTATTTCTACTTGTAGTTTGTTGCTTGCCTTACATTTTAACACAGAACTATACTCAAATGTTTACTTTATTTGTTAAAGTGCAAGACCAGACTAAAACTAAAATCCCTGCATCTGACATCCACGACCTAACACTAACCTATCTAGCCCTGTAAAGATGAAATCCGTATAAATACCTTTTTAAAAGCCGATCTAGTCTCCAGCGGGGGACGCTCTGCAGTGCACATGGCTGACAATGGCTGTGAAATGAATGGGGGTGACTTCATCCATAGTTACTATGGGGCTTCCATATTCGGATGTGTCCTCTGCACCCGCCTCCAAAGCGAAGCCGCAGGTGACAGCATGGGATCGGATCAGCGTGGCTTCAGGAAAGGTATGTATACGGATTTAGTTTTTTACAGGGCTAGATAGGTTAGTGTGGATGCCTGTAGATGCAGGGATTTTAGTATTATCATGGACTTCTACTTTGTCTTAAACTGGATAGGTAAAATGGATACGCTCAAAGTAATAAACTGAAATACTTTTATTTACTAGAATAAATACTGCTTCAGGCTGTCATGAATGCTGGTCACATGTCCAGTTTACCAGATGCCCAGGCTTGTAGACATGTGAGGATAAAATGAGTCTAAAATACTGTAGCTTTTACTCAAAAAATTGTGTTTTAGCTCTTCTACTATTAATCTTATTTTATTGGTGCTTCTAGCAGAGGTTTACTTTTTAACATAATGAAGTCCAATGCGCAATTAAATCTTAAAAGGTGGTATAGTGCTTAATATGGAAATGCGTATCTTTTGGTTGTATAATGAAATGCTGTGATTCTGATGCAGCCCGTCGGCTCCTCCCCTGCCAGCAGCTCGATTTTATGGGCATTTCTGTTGGCTCAAGCAGAATTGTCACTTTCACCACATCGGCTGTGACTGCATCTTGGTTCAAATGTGGCAGAGTAAACAGACACGCAAGCCAAAAGAGATCAGTTGCACTACTCCGTTAGGAGCAGCCACCATATTATTTAAAAGCACATCACCCACCAGAATGTAAGAACTTCTTTACCCCCTTCTAACGCCTACAATACTATTGCAAGCTCTCTGATCCTGTGAACATAGTGCTTTCAAATGTAAGCAGTTGTGCTTGTGCTGCTTGGATGATGCTAGGGTATTCTGTCATTTCAGAAACTTCAGTTCTCCTCACATAATACTATTAAAACCCATCCTTGCTGCAGAAGCTAGGAATAGGGTCCAACAACTGAAGATGTTTGATCCCAACAGATCTGAGTTTGGATAGAGCACAGGTCTGAGTGCCTTATATTTGACAGCACTATATAGTCACAGGATTAGAGAGTTTGGCATAGTATCCTTTGCAGTGGCGGCTGGTGCTCAAAATTTTTGGGGGGCGCAAACAAACTGAAAAATGTAACTGTTAGTAATGAAGTGCTGTAAATAGCCATTTATCAAGTGATTATCAATTACTGCTAAATAAAACTGTGCCCGTCATATGCAGCCTCACTGCCCGTCGTATGCAGCCTCACTGTGCCCGTCATATGGGTGGCACAGTGGTGTAGTGGTTAGCACTCTCACCTAGCAGTAAGAAGGGTCGCTGGTTCGAATCCCAACCAGGACACTACCTGCCTGGAGTTCTCCCTGTGCCTGCGTGGGTTTCCTCCGGGTACTCCGGTTTCCTCCCACAATCCAAAGACATGCAGGTAGGTTAATTGGCTTCTGTCCAAAAATTGGCCCTAGTATATGAATGGGGACCTTGGATTGTGGGCTCCTTGAGGGTAGTAACCGATGAGTGTACAATATACAGGGATAGGGACTATTGTAGACACTCACTCAGCTTGAACTGGATGGACTGATGTCTTTATTCAACCTTACTAACTATGAAACTATATGCAGCCTCACTATGCCCGTCATATGCAGCCTCACTGTGCCCGTCATAAGCTGTGCCCCAGCCATGTTCATTGCACGAACTTGCAAGGTAGTTGTGGTGCACCCCATTCATGGTGAAATGCCATTTAATTCCTCTCTAAGGGTCCAATCACTGACTGTCTGACACCCTTTCCAGCCTTTATTTTTTATCTCTTTTACCTGTTCAGCAGCTAAGTACATTCTTTGCACTCATTTAAGGTGGCCATGGAGTAGATGATGCCTTTTTATTATTTCATGCCTAATATGGCCACCTTAAATGAGTGCAGAGAATGTACTGAGCTGCTGAACAGGTAAGAGATAAAAAGTAATGTGGGATGGAAAGGGTGTCTGTCAGTGATGGGAATGGTCAGATCTGACAGAGGATGCAGGGTGTGTGTGAGAGCAGTGACGATATATGTGAGGGGAGAGAAAACCGCAGAAAGTAAAGGAGAGGGGGGGGGGGGATCAGTGTGATGGGGAAGGTGTATAGACTTCCATTACACAGAGAGAGGGGAGTAAAGTTGGAGGTGAAAGGTGTTGCTGTAGCAGGAGTCAGGACCATAACATTAGCATAGCAGGTGCCCCTTCCTCCCCCCAGCCCTGGCCCTGCATGTACTGTACCTTCTCTATGTGTTTTCAGGGATACTTCTGTGAGCACTGCTGGCTGCCGAGTCTGTCGCAAGGAGAAGGATGGAGGACATGGACTGCTGCCTCTGACTGCTGCACGGACCTGAGCCTGCCACCTTCTTCTCTTGCTGATTCCCTCAGCACTTACTTGCTGAAGGGGTCAGACAATGTGTGAGCCGATTCACTCCTCCGCCAGCAGCACAGGGACTGAGAGAGCCAGGACTTTAAACTTACTATCGGCAAAGCGGCCAGTGTAAATCCGCATAGGAGCCGGAATAGAAAAAATAGTCCCAGTTAGTCTCCCTGGCTCTTCCGATGAACTGATCTTGTATCCAGCCCACGTGCTTGTTTGTGATGTCCCATACAAGCATCTGAAATGGATGAGCTCAGGTCAGGGGCATTTTCTGAAAGCAGTGAGCCTGTGTGCAGGATCATAAGTTGGGCCCCCACAGCTGAGAGTTTTTGCCGCAGCAAAAGTTGAGTGATTTTTTTTATTTTATTTTTTGCTGAATACTGGCTGCGGCTTAAAGGGACACAGAGTGTCGGGGTTCAGTAGTGAGTGACGCAAAGGTTCAGGAATAATTTTAACAAAGTTCCCAGAAGCTCAACAGTAATTCCACAAACTGTCACCTGATTGTGGTTTTTCTCCATTACAGTGAAATCTCCTTTTTCTGAGATTGGTAGTGGCAACCAAGCGAGTCATCTTCCTCCAGATGGTGGGCGGGGGTAGCAGGACTGTGATTGGCTTTAGCAGTGGCCAATGACAGTCCTCCTCCTGGAAACAGGGGCCGCCCCCACCAGAACTGCACCCAATCTAGTCATCACAAAATCTGATGATCGCAGCTACAGTTGGAACCAAAGAATGTTTCCCATCTTTTACAATGTGTGGAGGCACAGTGCCTCACGAACAGTGCATGTGCGATGTTGGGAATTCTGAAATTGGAATGTATTAGTGTCTCACTGACACCTCCCTGTGCTGCTCTGCTGATGGGGAGGGAGTCGAGTGCTGGCAAAAGAGGCTTTGCGTGCCGCGGGTTGCCTACCCCTGCATTACACATGCCTTCAACAAAGACAATTTGGTGTTTCTCTGTTAAAAAGAATGAGATCAGAGCAGAAAAAAGCACGATTGTGTGATCAGTCTTATATTTGTGTGCCCTTTATAGCTAGAATAGCACGTTTCTTGTCCAAGAGATGGTTTGTAAGGTTACAGCTAAAGTAGGTAAGTTGCACACAATTTAACATGGATTGTGAATCATTTACATGCACATTGCATCTGTTTTGGAAAGGAAAAGCTGATGTAGTTCTTTAAGCACATGAAGGTTAATTAGGACACTCAACTGCAATTAGACCCCAGATGTATTTGCCTCTGATAATGAGTGATCATGAAAATCTTTACCAAATTTTGTGAGTAAAGCCATTATTTTATTCACATATACAATATATTTCGCTCTAAATGTTAATTAGTATTGGATATGAATAAATATACAAAGGTAATTTTACTAATTATTTTTGTCAGATTTTTTAAATTTTTTTATGAAGATCGGTGATGCACACCAGATTGGGTAGTGTTATTGCCTAACTAATTGCATCTGCAGAGGTGCCTTACAGTAGATGAAAAGGAAGTTCACACTTGAAATATACTTAGCTAAACTTGTTGCTTCTTAATCCTATTTTGAACTTGTGTTTAATTAAAATAGATCCTTTAAACAAATGCAGTGTTAAGAGCTCATGAAGAAAGACATGACTGTAGAAAATTGCATATATTAGGAAAGCTTGAGATGTATACATTCCCACTTTTAATCTCCAAGGTTACATCCCAATAATGATAGATATATCTACGGTACTTTTTTTTTTTTTTTTTTTTTTTTTGAAGAGCAGTTGGAAGTATGCCATTCACGATTCTTTTGCAATGGAGGAATATGATCTCAGATGAACAGAAATGCGTATACATTAGGGTCAACTTATATTTAAGCCCAAACTTTATTTTTATTTTTTTAACGTGTCTAATTGGGCTGAAGTTCCAGTAATTTACCAATCTGTTTTACAGTGAGGTAGAAATGGAAAGCAAGAGTGCTAACAATTTAAATGCTTACATATAGTTGCAAGGGGGTTGGGCATGGACAAACAAAGCAAATCGTCAGTTTAGAAGAAATATGTTGCCCTGGATATATACTACGTGGGAACATGGTCAGCACCACTGCTATGACTAGAAAATATTGATTAGGATTCCAATAGGGCCTCCTCCTTTATACAAATGATGTGCAGTGAAATGGTCTTTGTGCCGCACATGCGCCGTAGCCTTTAACTGGGCACACGATTTGCATCGTATGCAAATAGTCACGTCGTTCGCCGGGACATACACAAGCGTGCGCACGCACAGAACTCTCCAGCCACACCCAGCTTATTTTAAGCTGTGTAGGTCAAGCATGTGGTGCTTCCAGAAGGCAGCTGTGGGATACAGAGCATGCTCTGAACAGACACTTGCAGTGGTTCATTTTTCCTTACCCGGCCACATGAGTCACCAAGTGTTGCTTGGCAGGCTAAAGGTGCTTAGCAGGATTGTTGCATAGGGGCTTGGTGAGCCCCATCAAATCACCTTCTGAGGTGTTTTAATACTATACCCAAGTACTCTTTGTTTGTGGCTATTAAATGTCTTCCAAAAAGAGGAGTGGGACTAACACCACAGGGATGGGCACACCCATGTCGTCGGTAGTTCCTGATGAGCCTAGTTATATTCCTAGTGTTATATCCCCTGAAGAACCAAAGGCTTTCGGGCAATCTGGGCCGCTGCGCCTGTCTGGTATTGTGGATACAGTCAACACTGCTGCTTCACCCTTTATCACTAAGGATGAACTGTCCTCAGCCCTAGCCGGGTTAGAGCTCAGGAATGCTGGCTGATTGCCTCCATCCCGCAGGGTGGCAGGAAGCGTGACAGATCCCCCTCCTCGGAGTCTCCTAGTCTGGAACAGGTATGGGGTGAGGATGGGGAGGAGCTTAAAGCTCAGAATTCGGTGGAGTGCCTGGCAGATGAGTCTGCTTCCGAGCAATCTGGACAAGAAGATATCCAGTCAATGTCTGCCTCTCAGTCACAGAGGCTTTTGATCCTGACCTGACCAAAATGGTTCGTTTTGCATAATATACACAGTGCAGTATTTGAAAAGCTTGGGTTGGATCATAAATACCGAAAAGTCAGCCTTGAGACCAGCTCAAAGTCTAAAGTATTTAGGTCTGGTCCTTAACACTGTCCAAGCAAAAGCATTCTTGCCACCCGTAAGAATCTGTGCCCTGAAGGATCAGGTGTGTCAGATAAGGGGCACTAGACAACCCTCTATTCGGCTCTGTATGAGTCTTCTAGGGAGGGAGGGTATCCTCCTTCGAGGCAGTGCCCTATGCCCAGTTCCATTCCAGGCCCTTACAACAAGACATCTTGTTGGCTTGGAACAGAGGAAGAAAAGTCCTGGATTATCCAATGTGCTCATCTCCTCAGGCATGCTTGAGCTTAAACTGGTGGTTGCAGGATCATAACCTGCGAAGGGGAAAATCTTTTCTCCCGGTAACTTGGAGAGTACTGACTACAGATGTCAGCCTCTCAGGCTGGGGAGCGACCCTAGACTAACTCACACCTCAGGGGAAATGGTTAGGGATAGAGCAGACCCTGCCCATCAACGTCCTAGAATTACAGCAGTACGTCTGACCCTATGGTCCTGGACGGTGGAACTTCAGGGTTCAGTCAGACAATGCCACGGCAGTGGCCTATATAATCCACCAAAGCGGTACCAGGAGTCGTTCAGCTCTGAAGGAGGTGAACTACATACTAGCCTGGGCAGAGGGACGTGTGCCAATTATATCGGCAGTCTATATCCAAGGAGTAGAGAACTGGAAGGCAGATTATCTCAGCCGCCAGCAGATCTGCCTGGGGGAATGGTCCCTACACCCAGACATGTTCCAGGAAATTTGCCAACGTTGGGGATGGCCAGAGGTTGACCTACTGGCATCCAGGTTCAACAACAAGCTTCAGCAGTTTTGTCTTGAACAAGAGATCCTCTGGCAATTGGAGCAGATGCTCTGATAGTTGCATGGAGCCAGTACTCCCTGGTTTAGGCTTTCCCTCCGTTCCCTCTCCTTCCACATTTGTTGCGCAGGATTTGGGGAGAGGGGGTTCCAGTCATTCTGGTGGCACCAGCCTGACCCAGAAGGCCCTGGTTCCCGAAGATTGTGAGACTGACAATAGACAGGCCATGGACGCTTCCACGTCGCCCCGATCTGTCTCGGGGTTCTATATTCCACCCCAATTTACAGTCTCTAAATTTGACGGCATGGCTATTGAAGCCAGGGTGTTAAAGGACTCATGTTGTTAAAGGACCCACCCATCTCGAGACCAGTGATGTCTACTCTAGTGAATGCTAGAAAAGCTGTTACCAGGAAGATTTATCATAAGGTCTGGAAGACTTATTGCTTGGTGTGAAGCCAGAAAATGGCATCCTCGGAAATGTGATTGGGAGAATTCTCTTTTCTACAGTCAGCTGTGGAAATCAAATTGGCTTTGAGTACAATCGGAGGTCAAGTTTCGGCCCTATCAGTATTCTTCCAAATGCCTTTAGCCTCCCATTCACTGATCCAAACCTTTATGCAAGGGGCAACTCGCTTGCTTCCCCCTCATTAGGTCACCTATGTGTCCTTGGGACTTTAACTTGGTGCTGCCTGTGTTACAGAAACAAACATTTGAACTTAAGGAAATTCCATTAGACTTGCTGTCACGCAAGCTAGCCTAAATGATGGCTATCACCTCGGCTAGAAGGGTGTCAGAGTTGGTGGCCCTTTCATTCAG
The DNA here is from genome assembly GCA_028564925.1 of Lithobates sylvaticus. Lineage (NCBI taxonomy): Eukaryota > Metazoa > Chordata > Amphibia > Anura > Ranidae > Lithobates > Lithobates sylvaticus. The sequence goes on from CM053027.1 coordinate 400,543,027, forward strand.
GGAACTGTACTTGATCCTTCACCATGAGTCGTGTTACGACCTGTTCCATCCCTTGTGCCAAAAGTGGCAAAAGTTTTTTTTTTTTTTTTGGCCTTTCATTAAAATCAGGACATTGTTTTGCCTTCTTGTTTCTCTCAGCATCGTTCAGCGGAAGAGACTACTGCATTCTTTGGACATTGTCCGGGCAGTCAAGGTTTATTTGTCTAGATCTGCGGAGATCCGAAGATCAGACTCTTTTTTTTTTTTTTTTTTCTTTTCTTACCAAAAGGACCCAAGAAGGTGCAGGCAGCCTCCAAAGCTTCCATTGACAATTGGGTCCGTCAATTGGTCATTCAGGCCTAAGGTCTGAAACATAAAGCTCCTCCCTTTAGGGTGAGAGCTCATTCTACCAGGGGTGTAGGAACCTCCTGGGCTTTTCACCATCATGTATCTGTGGCTCAGATTTGTAAGGCTGCTACCTGGTCTTCAGCGTTTACATTCACAAAATTTTATGAAGTGGGTGTTCGAGCAGCCGAAGATTCGGCTTTCGGCCGCAGTGTACTGCGCGCTGCTGTTTAAGTTCTGATCGCTATTGTTTGGCATCCCTCCCCTCAATGCTATTGCTCTGGGCTGTCCCAGCGGGTAATGAATATTAGCCTGACTCTGTGTCCCAAGATGTACTCAAAGAAAAGGATTTTACAGGTAAGTATGATGAAAAAAATCCTTTCTTCTTTTTTTTTTCAATAAAACAAGCATCTCCTAATCTTATGATCTGCTTGTTTCCATGCTTTTTAGTTTCATTCCTGCTTTGACATGCATGTTGCATGTAAAGATATTTTGAAATTAATCTCTTTGGGAAGGGTGATATTACATGCGTTAATGCAAAATGTCTGATCTTTTTGGTCCCTGCTACACTTTAATGTATATGGTTTTCCAGGTCATTATGATTTATGGCATCTTGTAGACTGTGCCAAGTTTAAGCATTGCAATTTAAAATGTTTTATCTATGAGACAGCATTGTAAAATGATTTATATTACTTATGGCTGCCTGAACATTTGTCACATCATTATATAATTCTTTGCATGGATTTCAACAGTGTAATTATGTCTTCCTGTTAAATATTTTCTGGGAATGAAAAATTTAGAGCCAGCTTATTGGCATTGAAAACTAAATCCATAATGGGATAGGGATCGGAATACAGTTAACAGTTTCTTGTACAGAACACAGGCATATTCGTAGACAACTGGGTTATATGTCGCTACCTACAGGTGATTGAACACTGGCAAACAGAACTGTGAGGACCCCCCATATAAGCCCTCCCACTTTTTTTTTTTTTTTTTATACTTCTTTTTTTTTTTTTTTGCTAGAGATACTTTTCCGCTACTGTTGTTGTTGTGTTTTTTTTTTTTTTTTTTTTTTACATAGATTTTCTGCTTCAACTTGGTACCAGCCCTTTTAGCTACTTAAGCAGTTTCCAGATTGCTACCCTAGGCACTCCACTGGGATTGTACCCAGACAACACCAGAATTCTAGAAGACCCTGGTTGGCCTGTAAAGTTACTTTGAGCACTAGACTCTGTGTTAGGTGCTCCTCCTTGGCACGTTGTGCAGTGCGTGGAGTTAGCTGCAAGGTGATATACAGGTCCAAGGTAGTGGCGATCTGCGCAGGTGTGGTTCAGTCCCTAAAGACCCTGTGTATTCTTCCTCAATGAGGATACCCCCAAAGTGGTTGTAAACCCTTACATATATCAACTGAAATGACATGCCTCAGAAGCACAGAGATTAAACAAATCCTCCTAAATAACGTTTTACGTTATCTGCACCCATCTCTCCTACAGAATCCTGAAGCAGACATTTTACACAGCATTCCTGAGCTCAAGCGGGCAGGGGGTGGGGATCTGATTTCACTCACTGCAGAGAGCCGACTGTAACCTGAGTGGAGAAAATGGGCACACCCCTGTACACAAATTCATAGGGAAACCTGCACAGGTTGGAGTCGGCATTAGCTGTTAGAAATTGGTTATGCAGTTAGCAGAGCAGGTAGGGTTCAAACAGAAATCACACTCAGTGGTTTGGATTGAAGAAATTACACATCATAGAAGGATTTGCTTTGTTCATTTTTAATGTCTGAGGTTTACAACCACTTTAAATATTGCAGCCAAGTTCTTTTGCAGGTTAGTGCATAAGAAACTTGTTCCCTTTTTAAAAATCCACCTTTGTGTCCCATTACCAATCCCTTCCTGCCTATGGGGGCTATCGGCAATGTCTATATAAATATTTTTTATATTGGGGCAAAAACCATCACTGCCTTTTTTCATACTGAGAGAGAGGAAAGTCTTGGGTAAGTTTTAAGGCACTTCAGGTAGAATTCCAGTCTAAGAGGGCTTTCATGCCGAGCCGCGTTAGCAGCGTTTCACCGTCGGATTTGTGGCGCATTTCGGCCGCTAGCGGGCGATTTTAACCCCCGCTTGCGCCCGAGAAAGGGTTAAATCCGCCCACAAAGCGCAGCAATAGTGGTGTTTTGCCGGCGGTATAGTCGCGTTGCCCCATTGATTTCAATGGAGAGCAGCGGTGGAGGAGCGGTAAACACACCGCTCCTTCACTGCTCCAAAGAAGCTGCTGTCAGGACTTTTCCTGATGTCCTGCCAGCGCACCGCTCCAGTGTGAAAGCCCTCAGGCTTTCACACTGGAGACAATGGAGCAGCTGTTTGAGGGCGTATTGCAGGCTCTATTTTTAATGCTATAGCGCCTGCAAAACGCCCTCAGTGTGAAAGAGGTCTAAAATGAACTGTGCTTAATGTTTTCTCCCCCCCTCCTGCTACGTGGGCTGCTTAACCTGTGTGAAAAAGTGGTGTATACGTACCCGTTTTCAGTCTGCTCTGATCTGGTCACGTGATCTGCAGCTCCAACTTCACTTTGTCAGTCAGGGGTAGCTGTAGAGGGGAGGAAGCACCAACAATGGCTGGGATATGGGAGCCTATGAGTGACATCACAGTTTCTGGAATTCCTAGTCGATGTTGAGTGTTCCCTCCTCTCCCCTGCAGCCGCCGCTCACTTGCACATGGGATCACGTGACTGAACCAGAGAGGACGAATGATGGGTAAGTATTCACATCTTTTATTGCACAGATTGGGCAGTATAGGTAGCAGGAGGGGGAGGGAACATTTTAGGATTAGTTGACGTTACGATGGAATTCCACTTTCGATTGCAGTGGCTCTTGTGCAGGGAGCTTTTTACATAAGACTTTCGCTGCCTTCCCTCCTGAAACTGTTTGTTTTTTCTATCTGTGCTGGCTCCTGCCCTGTCTCAGGACAGAGGAGAAGGATGAGGTTGTATTACCTGGAAAAAAAGGAAGAAGGAGCATTCTCTTCTGACTCAAAAGAATCTCTGCAGGAAGAGGCCGTTTTGTCCATTTTTTTTTTTTTCTCTCCAAAGCTCCAAATAACTTTTTTGTACTGGTAGATGACGAGTTCTCTGTTTGCTTTTACATGAGGGTACTGGGTCTGGTGATGCCTTGTGCCCAATTCCACTCTAGGTCACTGCAACTCAGCATCCTGGCTGAGTTGCAGCAGGACAAGCTGCTCCATCTGAGCAATCCCATGTGTCTGTCTCCCTCAGCCCACCTCTCCCTGAGTTGGTGGTTTCCCAATCCAGCATTGGAGTCAAGGAAGTCAGTTCTTCCAATGACTTGGGAGAGTCTTATGACTGATGGCAAGGAGTCCTCGAAATGTTGACTGTTTAGGGAACCTGTTCGGCAGAGGAATCCATAGTTCAATAAACATTTTGGAGCTCAGAGCCATTTGACGTCTCGGCTTCAAGAACTGCCAACATGGGTTCAGTGAGACAATGTCATAGCTGTGGCCTACATCAACCATCAAGGGGCCTGTCAGCATCTGGATCAAGGAGAGTGGTCCCTTCACCCGGATGTTTTTTGCAGAAACTTTGACACAGGTAGCATTTATTTCAACAGACTAAAGAGGTTTGTTGCCAGATCCAGGTGAGATTCTTAGGCTTTTGCAGTGGATCATCTGGTGACTCGTGGGATCAGTGTTGATTGATTTTATTTCTCTTATATTCACCGACCGACACAGCTCCTCTCTTAGCCATTGGGTTGTTATGCCACCTTTAGGAGAATACTAGGCCTTACTTGTTATGTAACACACAGAACTTTCCAGTTCCGCCCAGGGGGCGGTCCCTTGGGTAACAACCCCCCAGCCTGCCCTGCAGCCATCAGTTTTTTTTTTGCCTAGTGAAGGAGAAAGACCTAGGAACCCTGATAGGCCCATCGGTCTGTCTTTTTCTGCAGAAGTTTGGTTTTTGTGAAAGATGATAGATCCTGTGATCTGCTATCAACAGCCGGCTGGGTGACAGGCTGGATACCCTTATCCTTGTAGTCTCCCCAGTCCGGCCATCGAGCGTGTGCAGGTCGCAGCTACGGCTCGGCAGGCCACGACGAAACCTCAGCTCCAGAGGTGGTCGTGAGCTTTTATGCTCCGGGGCATACATATGACCAGGCTACTTATGTCTGCGTCACAGTATGCCGGACCAGCAGCTACCCTATACTATTTAGTGAGTAGTCCTGCAATGGAATGTCTCCCAGCTCTTCAGGATTGTTAAGTACAGCTCTCCCTGCCTCGGGGCTGAGCAGCTGGGCATTCCCTGGGAGGTCGATTCGGGGGTCCCTCACCTCCCTCTCTTCTCTCCCTGTCCCCTCTCCCTCCCTGTATGCTGCTATGGGGTGTGTGTGTCTGTGCAGGGCTCTCACCTGGGGTTTTTTAGCGCTGGTTGTGTCCTGGGTCCTGTTTTTCCATGTCCCTGGAGGTGCCTGTGAAGTGCTTGTCTCCTCATGGTTTCACATTCGGCGGCCATCTTGAGTGTGGGCATGGCTTCGGCGGCCATTTTCCCTGTGTTTTTCTCAGCGGCCATTTTTCCTGTGTTTTTGTCAGCGGCCATTTTCCAGAAGCCTGAAACACGTTTTTCACTGGTGCTCTAGCAGCAGCATGTGCTCCTGTGTTCTGGCGGCCATTTTCCCTGGGATTTTCTTTGAGCCTGAGCACACTACAGGACGGTTTCAGTGCCATTAGCAGCTGCTTCACCGACACAGGGCCGTTTTTTCTCTGCACCTGGGAGCTAACCGGGACTACAGGCACTACCTGCTGAACAGCGCAGAACTCTTCAGGGTGGTGAGTCTTGCGGGAAAGGGCCCCTCAGCCGGCAGCAGTAAGGAGGGTGGAACTGTCACTGTCCTAAGTCCCCTTTGGGTGGCAGACAGGGTAGGGTCAGCATGGCTTCAGAAACTGGTGTTTCTTCCCCCGAAATCCAGGCAATTGCAACCGGGTCACCTGCAAACGGTGCAGTACCCTTGGACACCTTGTCGGCAGTCCTCAATTCGTTCGTTGCCAAGATGGAGGCGGTGCGTGGGCGCAAAGGTGCTAAAAAGCGGCCCATGCCCCCCCCGTCCTCTGGGGAGAGTTCTGACGCAGACTCTGGACCCGCTGAGGCAGGTGGCCCCTGCTCTGTCATGTCAGAGGACGCTGACCAGGACCTTTCGGACAGTGAGGATGAGTCCCCGTCCGGGTCCGTGCGCTGGTTGGAGCTCTTATAACGGCTGTGCGTGATACCCTGAAGATTCAGGAGCCAGCAGATTCCTCTGCTGAGGTAGCGGTCCCTTTTGGGTCCCGTAAGCCAGCCCGTTCACCTAGGGTGTTCCCGTATCTGACTTATTTTGACAAGTTCATTTACAAGGAATGGGGTCGACCGCAACGGACCTTTTCGGTCCCCAAATACATGGCGGTGCGTTACCCTTTCGAGGAGAGCCTTCTCAAAAAATGGTCGGCTCCTCCGGTCGTGGACCCCCCAGTATCCAGGTTAAACAAAGTAACCACCATGTTCACACTTACCACCCCCTCAATCTCCCTCCCCAACCTCTTACGAGAATTTAAGATATACGGAGCCCTCTCCAACCTAAAAATTAACTTTACTAAATCTGAGGCGATGGGAGTAGGAATACAACCCACACAACTTACACACTTACAATCCAGTTTCCAGTTGAAATGGACACAGAGAGCCCTAAAATATTTAGGTACTTGCATCCCTCGCACACTCACACGGCTATATGAGCTGAACTTCCCGCCACTCCTGAAAACAATCAAAATATTACTTAAAAAATGGCACACCGGTCTACACTCATGGATAGGTCGCTGCAACATCCTCAAAATGTTGATACTCCCAAAATTCCTCTATCTCATGCAGGCGATACCTATTCACATTCCCACACTCTACTTCAAACAAGTACAAACCATGCTTACAGACTTTGTATGGGCTAAGAAAAGACCACAACTCTCTTATAAACTTTTAGTACTACCTAAACAACATGGGGGACTCGCGTTACCAAACATCCGTACATACTACCAGGCAGTTCACCTGGGCAGGCTTATAGACTGGTGCCGTCACCAGGAGACTAAACTCTGGACACAACTGGAGCAACATCAAAGCGAAACCCCACTTAGTAGGGCTCCCTGGTGCTACCCGTCTCTGCCAGCAGAAATTAAGCGACACCCACTAATAGGAACCACAACACAGGTCTGCGCACGTCTCATCTCGACGACCCCCATATCATCCCGCAACTCACCCCTCTTCCCCATCTTGGGAAACCCTGAATTTGCACCAGGATTACAGGACGCGGAATTTAAAAGACTGAAAGACGAGGGCACACACCAGGCCTCCCACTTTAACACCAATGGTCGCTGGCCCACAATAACAGAACTCTCAAATACTACAGGGCCATTTCGGCTGGACTTCTTGAGAGCCAACCAACTGAGCCACTTCTTACACTCACTGAAAACCCCTCCGACAACACCTCCTCCCCTCACAACACTAGAAGAACTCTGCAACGAATCGGGTACCATAACGCACACACCTTCACAAACCTACAGCCTGCTAAACATACCACAAACAGACTTTACCCCGCCAGGGCTGACTAAATGGGAAACAGAACTGAATTGCCACTTTAACATAACTAAGAAACAAAGAATAATTAAATACACTCATAAATCCTCAATATGCGCCAAGATCCAGGAGACCAACTATAAGCTACTGTCAAGATGGTACAGAACTCCAGACCTGCTCCACAGATTCTTCCCGACAACGCCGGACATTTGCTGGCGGTGTCGAGCAGAAAAGGGCACACTGCTGCACATATTCTGGTCCTGTCCTTTACTACACCACTTTTGGAAAGTGGTCCGGGAAGTTGTACAAAAATTTACGGACAGCCCCATACCAATAGACCCCGCTTTCTTCTCCACGCATCAGACACTCCCGAAAAAACATACAAAAAATCAGTGATCAGACACTTACTAGATGCAGCCAAGGCCTGCATACCGATAATGTGGAAATCCACAAGCCCACCTACCATAGCATCATGGATAGCGAAAGTGGAGGAGATAAGATATATATGGAGGACCTCGTCCTCACAGCCCAGCATAGACAGGAAACATTCTCTAACACCTGGCAGTCGTGGATTATCTTTATCTACTCGGCAGAGGGCCAGGCGCTTAAGGGAACCACAACAGACACACGAAGTTGCACTCCGCCACCGCCAATCCCATCTGACACACATGTTTGAATGACTAATGACCCATGTTCGTGGGCCCGAGTACCCCCACCATCCACCCATCCTCCCACTTCAGCTCCCCCTCCCCTCTTCTTTTTCTCTTTTCATACTACTCTCTACTCTAATATTCTACCTTTAACCAATCCCACCCTAAACTGGGGGGATCTACTTTACTCTCTAAATCTCCACTTTATTTCTCCAACATAAATAAGAAAAACCGAGGAAATGGGCCCATGTTCCCGGTACTACACGACAACCTCAAGCACAAATACCCTAACGGAGCAAATAAAACTAACAGTAGCTCAGGCACACTAAGTGACAACACACCATGGAGAGTAACATCTAACAATTTGTCCACACTTAGACATGTTTAACCACTTCAGCCCCGGACCAATTGGCAGCCAAAGGACCAGGCCCCTTTTTGCAATTCGGCACTGCGTCGCTTTAACTAATAATTGCGCGGTCATGCGACGTGGCTCCAAAACAAAATTGGCGTCCTTTTTTTCCCACAAATAGAGCTTTCTTTTGGTGGTATTTGATCGCCCCTGCGGTTTTTATTTTTTGCGCTATAAACAAAAATAGAGCGACAATTTTGAAAAAAATGCAATATTTTTTACTTTTTGCTATAATAAATATCCCCAAAAAAATATATAAAAAAACATTTTTTTTCCTCAGTTTCCTCAGATCCTTAGATCACTGACAGTCAGTGTAGGAAGCGCGGGGAGAGGTTTGTTTTACATAGACCTCTCCCCGTTCTTCAGCTCCGTAACCCGATCGCGGGATACCAGCGGCGATCGGGTCCGCTGGTCCCGCGGCCGTGGTCACGGAGCTCCCGACCAGGTCGCGCGCGCGCCGCTGGCGGTGCGCGCGCGCGCGCCCCCCGGGCAGGCAAATTAAAGGGGACGTACAGGTACGTGCTTTTGCCTGCCCGTGCCATTCTGTTGACGTATATCTACAGGAGGCGGTCGGGAAGCGGTTAAACACTGTTTCTCTTTCCCTTTCTACATTAAGACTGTGTAAAGTAATGTATTCAGAATGTTTTGAATAAGTTGTTTGCTTGATACCCATACTATTTTGTAATGTATCGACCCGACAGGGTCCCTTTCCTTGTTATAAATAAAAAATTAAAAAAAAAAAAAAAAAAAAAAGTAACCACGATCCCTGTAGAAGGGACTCCTGCCTTTAAGGATCCCACGGACAGGAAGGCAGAGGCAGTAGCTCGTTCCTTGTTTAGGCTGGTGGGGTCAGCCGTGCGACCAGTACTGGCATCCGCACTGGTGTCACACACTAACTGAGTGGGCAAAACTGTTGCACCGCGAATTGGGTGAACAACAGGCTTCTCCGGTCTGCGTGGAACTAGCAGACCAACTAGTGCAAGGCCTTAAATACGTTTGACGCGGCCCTGGATACTCTTCCCCTGTTATCCAGGGCTTCAGTGTCAGCAGTGGTGCTGAGGCGCTTGATTTGGTTAAAATGCTGGTCGGCTGACCAGGCATCCAAGAAAGCCCTGACGGATCTTCCCTTCCTTGGCGATCGGCTCTTTGGAGCCTCTTTAGATGACATTATTAAGAATGCCACAGGTGGTAAGAGTACGCTACTCCCACAGGCCAGGAAGGCTAAGGAGCTCAGCCGTAGGCAGGGACCCTCTTTTTCCGCTCATAAACGGCTTTTTCCTCCGCCCGGAGCTTCGGAAAAACGTCCCCAGTCCGACAGGACGACCACGGAAGGACAGAAACGTCCCTGGAACCGCAAGCCTGCGAACAAAGGTGCTACCGCATTAAGTTTTTCCCCCACCCATGTCTCGGGTGGGGGGACGCCTTCGGGAATTTGCAGCCCGGTGGTCCGCCCGACTATCCGATCAATGGGTCTGCGACCTGATTTCCTGCGGCTACAAAATAGAGTTCCTCTCCTGGCCGCAGAACAGGTTCTTCCCCTCCAACATACCCGTTTCCCCGGTTCGCCGGGAGGCCCTCTTGGGGGCAGTAAGAGACCTGCTGAATCGCGGGGTGATTGTGCCTGTTCCGAAATTGGAACATTTCCAAGGGTTCTACTCTAATCTGTTTGTAGTTCCCAAGAAGGGAGGGGTACGTCCAATACTGGACTTGAAAGCTCTCAACCACTTTGTGAAGGTGCAGAGGTTCAGAATGGAATCAGTTCGCTCGGTAGTCGCGGCACTCCATCAAGGGGACTTTCTGGCGTCCTTGGACGTCCAGGATGCGTACCTGCACATACCCATATGCCTCCGGCATCAAAAGTTTCTGCATCAAAAGTTTCTGCGGTTTGCGGTCGGGGAAGCCCACTATCAGTTCGTGGCTCTCCCTTTTTGGTTTGGCTTCAGCCCCCAGAGTCTTTACCAAAGTATTGGCTCCAGTTTTGGCATTGCTGCGGCAACGTGGGATCGTGATCGTGGGATACTTGGATGATCTCCTCCTGAGAGCGTCTTCCGTCTCAGAGTTAGAGGATGATGTTGCGATCACCGTACAGACCCTGCAAGAGTTTGGGTGGCTGTTAAACCTAAAGTCGGTGGTAGTACCGACCCAGCGTTTGGAGTACCTAGGCTTGATACTGGACTCCAGGGAGGCAAGAGTTTTTCTCCCTTCAAACAAGCTGCAGACTCTCAGAGTTTCAGTAAAACGGCTGATGGACCGCAAGCGGTCGTCGCTTCGCTTCTGTATGCGAGTTCTGGGTCTCATGGTGGCCGCCTTCGAGGCAGTGCCGTATGCCCAGTTCCACACCAGAGTCCTACAGAAGGAGATTTTATCACAATGGGACAAATCTCAATTAACCCTGGATCGACTGATCCAGGTGAGCCAGCCAGTCAGAAATTCGCTGGTCTGGCGGCTGAGGTCCCCGGTGCTTCAATCCGGGAAGTCGTTCCTTCCTCTGAAATGGACGGTGATCACTACGGATGCCAGTCTATCCGGCTGGGTTGGAGTGATGGGGGTTCAGTCGGCTCAGGGCCTCTGGTCGACGGAGGAATCCAAATTGCCGATCAATCTGCTCGAGCTGAGGGCGATCAGGCTATGCCTCTCCACATGGTCAGTAAGACTGCAGGGGCGTCCGATCAGGATCCAGTCAGACAACGCCACTGCGGTGGCGTATGTGAATCACCAAGGAGGAACAAGAAGCTCAGCCGCCGCACAGGAGGTCGCTCACATACTTCGGTGGGCAGAGCGACATGTACCGGCCCTGTCGGCCATTTACATCCCAGGAGTGGAGAACTGGCAGGCGGACTTTCTGAGTCGCCAAATGCTGGACCCAGGAGAATGGGCGTTACATCCAGAGGTGTTCAGGCTACTGTGCCTGCGGTGGGGCACACCAGACGGGGATCTTCTGGCCTCCCGTCTCAATCGGAAGGGGCCAAGATTCATGTCCAGGACAAGAGATCCTTGGGCAGACGCGTCAGACGCGCTGGTAGCTCCGTGGGGTCAGTATCAGCTGATCTATGCTTTTCCTCCGTTGAAGCTGCTACCACGTCATCTCCGCAGAGTAGGAGTCGAGGGGATTCCAGTGATTCTGGTCGCTCCAGATTGGCCTCAGCGACCTTGGTACGCAGACCTAGTGCGCCTGGTGGCAGACGCCCCGTGGCGACTGCCATTAATGGAGGACCTTCTGTCTCAAGGCCCGATTCTCCATCCTGCTTTACCATCGCTGGCTTTAACGGCATGGCTGTTGAGAGCCAGGTACTGAGGGATCGGGGACTGTCGGACTCGGTGATCCCAACTATGTTGGGAGCACGGAAATCTTCTCGAAGATATATCATCGCACCTGGAAGTCTTACATCTCCATGTGTGAAGAGAAAGGGTGGCATCCGCGCTCTTTTTCTATATCCAGAATCCTGCTTTTTCTTCAGCAAGGAGTAGACCAGAGGTTGGCATTAAGCACCATTAAAGGACAAATATCAGCCCTGGCTGTTTTTTTCCAGCGGCCCCTGGCGTCTCACTCGTTAGTGAGTACCTTTGTTCAGGGGGTGCGACATGTGGTCCCTCCGGTGCGTCCACCGTTGCCTCCATGGGATCTGAACCTGGTGTTATCGGCGCTTCAAAAACCGCCGTTTGAAAATATCAGGGAGATTCCTCTGTTGACCCTTTCCCAGAAAGTGTTTTTTCTAGTGGCTATCACATCAGCCAGGAGGGTTTCGGAACTGACGGCCTTGTCCTGCAAGTCTCCCCATATGGTTATCCACAAGGATAAGGTGGTGTTGCGTCCGGAACCATCTTTTCTGCCGAAGGTGGTCTCGGCGTTTCACATCAATGAGGACATTGTGTTACCATCCCTGTGTCCTAAGCCGACACATCCTAAGGAGGTGGCCCTTCATGCGTTGGATGTGGTTCGGGCTCTGAAGGTGTATTTGTCTGCCACAGCTCCCTTCCGGAAGTCAGACTCACTGTTTGTTTCGGTGGCTGGTCCAAAGAAAGGCATGGCGGTCTCGTCGGCCACCATTTCTAGGTGGATCAGACAGATCGTAGTTCAAGCCTACGCCTTGAAGGGGCAGGTGCCCCCCTTTCCGGTCACGGCCCACTCCACGAGGGCAATCGGAACGTCTTGGGCTTTCCGACACCAAGCGTCTGTCGCTCAAGTGTGTAAAGCGGCGACCTGGTCGTCTGTCCACACGTTTACTAAGTTCTACAAGGTAGACGTCAGTGCATCCGCTGATGCCTGACGCAAAGTTTTGCAGGTGGCCGTATAGTTGAAATGAGTATGCAATACTTTTATTTTCCTGGTTTTCCGATGAAAAACACAGTACCGTTAAGTTAATGCACTGTTGCATTACATTCCGCAGTTTGGTGCGGTTGTGGGTAGTCATTCCTGTTGAGGGTACCCTGTTTTTGTGGTGGTTATCCACGCACTGTGGTTTTTTTTTTTTTTGGTGGGTGAAGTTTCACTAGTTCCCACTGGCCTGGTGGATGAAGTTTTTTTTTTTTATGCTGTTTTTCCCACCCCTCGTTTGGCACTGCTTGGGGACGTCCCAATGGCTAAGAGAGGAGCTGTGTCGGTCGGTGAATATAAGAGAAAATAGGATTTTTTGTACTCACCGTAAAATCCTTTTCTCTGTAATTCACCGACCGACACAGCACCCGCCCCTCCTATTTTTTTCTTTACGTTATACTGCTTGTTGACGTACTGATGGCTGCAGGGCAGGCTGGGGGGGGTTGTTACCCAAGGGACCGCCCCCTGGGCGGAACTGGAAAGTTCTGTGTGTTACATAACAAGTAATGCCTAGTATTCTCCTAAAGGTGGCATAACAACCCAATGGCTAAGAGAGGAGCTGTGTCGGTCGGTGAATTACAGAGAAAAGGATTTTACGGTGAGTACAAAAAAATCCTATTTTTCCTCCCCTAAATCTCCTTCCATCACTGCCCTGCAGGTTTGAGTCCGAGGGCATTCCAATGATTCTTGTGGCACCAAACTGGCCAACCCTTATTTTTTTTTTTTTATTGTACTGCTTTTGTCCCAGCCATCTAAGAAATATGCCAGGGTCCTGTGCCATATGATAAAGGAAAAAAAAATGTTTTCTTGCCTGTAAAACCCATTTGGTGGAGTACAGTACAAGACATAGGGCCCTCCACTCTGTCCCTGTTTTATCCTTCTTGCTTGCTTAAAAAAACCAAAATGGAGGGTAACTGAGAGGAGTTATATAAAGGTCCTTTGTTCTGTTTTCCAGTGTCCAGTCACCTGAAGGTAGCAACATATAACCCAGTTGTCTAAGAAAATGTTCTAGACTGTAGTCCAAGAAATGGATTTTGGCCAACAATTTTTTTTTTTTTTATTATCGGCATGAAAGGAATGTATACTGGTACAAGCAAAAAATATATATATATACCCCTACTAAAATGCTTACACTGCAAAAACGCATGTAAACTGATACCATGGTTTACACAAACTTTTGCCACATTCAGCAGTTTTTGGCCAAAACATTCCTCTCCTGAACGCAGTTCTTCCCTGTTCAGGAGAGGGAGTTTTAACCTCCCCTAAACACGGCTGCTCCTAAACTATGCTAAAAGCCTGTGTACATGAACAGAACATAGGCTTTTATTGAGTCACGTTTAGGGGCTTTGGCAAAAAAAGGCCAAAAGCTCCTAAACGTGAGTTTAGGAGCAGCCAGTGTACATGAAGCCTTAGCTAGTTTCCTAGCCCAAAATTTCTCCCGAATGTCAAGGTTTCCCAAATACCATAGTACTGTTCAATGTATTAACTGTAGTTTGATGTTAATTGCAGTTTATCAAGGTGGTTTTCATAACGTTAAATGCATTTTATCTAGCAGTAATGTTTATCTAGCGTGTTTTTTTGTGTAGTTTAAGGCTTACTTATTGTTACTGTTTTTATTTAGAGTGTCCGGGCAACCCCACAGAATGATGCCATAACCGTTAATTTTAAACCAATAACATTAAAAGCTTCGGAGAGCAGATACACCAAAGTTGCAAGCATCAGTTTTGATGGTAAGGGTGTGGTTTTCTTCAAGGTTTTGTGAGTGGTATAAGTAACATGCAAGTGTTATTTAAAGCTTCTAAACATCAATTTTCACTTGTTTTTTGGATAAAGTGGAGAAGGATTAGAACCTCTATTGTAATTATTATTGCAGTCTGTGTCCATATTGAGGAGAAAAGGCATTTTCTAGTAGAATGAGAAAGGGTTAGAACTTTTGACAATGTTTTTGTTTTTATTTCTGCCTTCCTGCTGCAGTAAAACTTGCAACCCTGTTTATTGGGACTTTCTAGGAACAGTGAATATGGGAAGATCTCCCCAATGGTGTAACGGGCAGAAAAAAAAACTTGACAGAAAATCTTACTCTTCCTCAAACTTAAAGAAATGTTTGCTTGGGTTGGGCTTTAAAGTGATATTAAAGGTTACGTTTTTATTTCTCTAAAATAATAAACATGTTATACTTGCCTTCTCTGTGCAATTGTTTAGCACGGAGTAGCCCTGATCCTTTTATTTTGTAGTCACTGGATTAGATTGACAGCAGTGTGAGCCAATGGCTCCTGCTGCTCTCACTGAGTCCTGGGGAGAGAGGACAACGCAGGTGCTCTTGTGCACAGCGCTGGTCCGAGTTCGGGCTCATGTAAGTAATTGGAGGGGGGGGGGCGGACTGGGGGAGCTGAACCTTAAGGATGTTTTACCTTAATGCAGAGAATGCATTAGGGTAAAAAAATAAAATGTAGCCTTTATAACATTAAAGCAGATGTTAAAGAGGGGGAATGTTCATCACATTTCCCTTGTCTGCTTTCCAGGCTACTTTCTCGGATAAGGGTCTGGTATAAGTTTTTGGTAAGAACCTCACACTTTTTTTTTTTTTTTTTTTTTCTTTCTTGAATTGCATGGGGTTCTCCCTTAAATTCCATACCAGACCTGAAAGGCCTAGTATGAATTGTTGGGGGACCCCAAGAGTGGGCTTTAGCTTTGTATACTAGTCATCTGAACAGAAATCGTGAGTCTATGAATCATCACACAATGAGGCATTTCTGTTTTATTATATTTTCATGTGTACTTTTAATAGATGTACATTATTCCAGTGTGAAACTTGGTTGCATGTATTTTATAACACTGTTTTGCTCACTTACTTTTTAAATGTTCTAGGTAATTACTAGGGCTGTTACTGATTACAATTTTCGTGTTCGATGAATCGATTTTTTTTTTTTTTAATCTACTAATTTCTATAACTATTTCTATAAATAATAACTATAACGCACATACAGATCCAACTACTTTTAGCTGATCTCCTTGCATTGCAACTCTGCATTAGTCAGTGGTAAATGTGGTATACACTATATACAATCACCCGACACTAGTTAGTTTCCACAATCCATGACTTAACTTCACGATTCACGCAAATACGTTTTTAAATTCAAACTGTAGCACTGACGCAAGTAATTTTTTATTTTTTTTCCACAGTAGCGCGACAATCCCTCCACCTCCGGTCTAACTAATCACTCTCACCTTAAGGCATGGACCCCTGTGCAAACAGGTGGTCATGCAAGCGGGTATCAAAAGGGTTAACACTGACCATAAACTTCTCTCGCGTCTCCTTAGATCTCAGCAAGGACGCCAGGTCATGGGTAGAAAGAAAATATCTAAGTGCTCACCGCTTAAGTATAAGATTTAATTTTTGAGTTCAAACACAAACTACTCACATAAGGATGATAAAAACACAGCATGTAAAGCCGACAATCGTGTTAGTTCTGTAGGACAGCAGCGGGTGACGTCATGCGTAGCTCCTTGTACGCGTTACGTTGAATCAGAACTTCAAGTCACTGGACTCCTCCCCCCTTCCCTTCGTTAGCAGACGGAGGCACTTGGGGAAGGGGGAGGAGTCCCGGGATGTCGATGTCCGTAATGTCACCGGATCTCCGGAAGTCCCGGAAGCCGGCAGAGAGGAGTACCGATCAAAAGAATTTTGATCGATTAAAGATTGATTCCTCGAATAATTTTTTTAATTTCCTCAGCCCTAGTAATTACACATTACTTTTTGTTATTTGTGCAGCATCAAGAGCAAAGAAACCATCACAATTTTCTGGAAAAATAACAGTTAAAGCAAAAGAAAAGAGTTATTCAAAACTTGAAATTCCATATCAAGCTGAAGTGTTGGATGGGTAAGTAAATAGTCCTCAAGCTTCATAATTGTGAGTCTAATGACACGAATTGATCTTTTTTTTTTTTTTTTTCTGCCTCATAAAATTCTAAATATTCTCAGCTGTTGGTTAATGGTCAACTGCTGAATAATAACTATTAAAGTAGACTTCTTGCTTAGCCAGTGCAAGAATGCATTACATTTGTAATGACCCACAGTGCATCTATGATTGATAGCATGAACAATGCAGTATGAGCTAAATATTTCCACCCAACTTAAGCCTGGTTTATTCAAACTTGAGGTGGTCCTGTCTTTTTAGCCATAGACAGCGTAATTCTTGTTTGTGACCTTTTGGAATGTTGCAAATCTGTTGATTGACATTAGCCATAGTTATTTTGCTATATGCCCACCTATCTTGTTGCTGTGATTTTTCAATATGCAAAGCCCACACATGTCTTATATAGCACTTCATTTACACCAGTACCTCCAGAAATTGCTCCACCATTGCATGATGCAATGTTTGCAGTTATGAAGCTATGCTTTAAATGTCTGTTAACATTTCATGAATATGCCAGTCTCTCTATGCTGAGAAGCCATCCTGCCTCCTTTTTCAGCAGGGAGATCCTTCACCTCATACAGTACTGGACATATGGTGCGAGCAGGTTACAGATTTTTTATTAATAGTGATTAGGAATTCATGTGCCTTTCTTATAAATCATCTTAAAAGACTGTGTGATTATTTCACTTGCAGGTACTTGGGGTTTGATCACGTAGCCACTTTGTTTCATATCCGGGACAGTCCCTCTGATCCAGTAGAGAGGCCGATCTACTTGACAAACACCTTTAACTTTGCGGTTCTCATTCATGATGTCTTGCTTCCAGAAGATGCAAAGCTCATGTTTAAAGTAAGGTTAACAACCTTAAAATGCAGCAGGCAATTTCAGATATAAATTTCTTGTAGTAAAAATCTGTTTTGTTTATTTCCCTCTAAATGCAGGTCCAGAATTTTACTTCACATGTGTTAATTCCTCCCGGTGAATCAAGATATGTATTCTCATTAATGTTCATACCATCCACCTCCTCTGTCCATATTGACAGCAATATATTGCTCATTACCAATGCATCAAAGTTTCATCTTCCTATTCGAGCTTACACAGGCTTTCTGGATGTAAGTATGACAAGATTCTCTACAACCGAGCACAGAACCCACATATTACTTGAGTTCTTTTTTACCTTTTACTCTTGTACACATACCCTTTAACACAGTGTATGGAGTTTATGAAAACTGGAGCAGGCAGAATCTAGAGAAGATGTGCATGGGAACCAATGAACTTCTATCTTCAGCTTGCTCAGTTAGACCCCTTTCACACTGAGCTGGTTTTCAGGTGCTTTAGTGCTGGAAATAGCCTCTGCTAAGCTACTGAAAACCGCCTCCCATTCATTCCAGTGTGACTTTACACACTCGGACGTTCGGAAAAGTCCTGCAAGCAGCATTGTTGGGGCGGGTTGGGAGCACTGTGTTCTGCTCTTCCAAATGCCGTGCCCATTGGAATGAATGGGCAGCGCTTTCAAAGTGCCTAAAAAGCGCTTACAAAGCGGTGCAAAACTGGGCATTTTAACCCTTTTTTGGGGGGGTTAAAAGTGCTGCTTAACCACTTCAGCCCCAGAAGGTTTTACCCCCTTCTTGACCGGGCCATGTTTTGCGATGCAGCACTGCGTTACTTTAACAATTGCGCGGTCATGCGATGTACGCAAACAAAATTTACTTTTTTCCCCCCCCAAATAGAGCTTTCTTTTGGTGGTATTTAATCACCGCTGCGGTTTTTATTTTTTGCGCTATAAACAAAAAAGAGCGATAATTTTGCTATAATAACTATGACAATTTTTAAGAAACACAATTTCTTTCCTCGGTTTAGGCCGATTATGTGTTCTACATATTTTTGGTAAAGAAAATCGAAATGAGCGTTTATTGATTGGATTGCGCAAAAGTTATAGCGCCTACAAAATAGGTAATTGATTTTATGGCTTTTTTTTTTTTTTTTTTTCCTCACTAGTAATGGTGGTGATCTGCAATTTTATTTTTATTTTTTTATCGGGACTGCGACATTGCGTCACACAGATCTGGACACTTTTGACACTTTTTTGAAACCATTGACATTTATACAGCGAGCAGTGCTATATATAGCCAACGACTGTATAAATGTCACTGTCAGGGAAGGGGTTAACACTAGGGCAATTAAGGGGTTAACTGTGTTCCCTCAATGTGTGTTCTAACTGGGGGGGGTAGGACTGACTGGGGGAGGAGACCGATCAGTGTTCCTATATACTAGGAACTACTGTCTCTTCTCCCCTGACAGTACGTGGATTTGTGTGTTTACACACACAAATCCCCGTTCCTGCTCTGTCAGGAGCAAAAGTGGGCGCCCGGCGGACATCACAGCAATCAGGTACACGCATTGGCTCCTCAGTGATGCTTAAAGCTGCCGCCATACAGCTACAGCGATTTGCACAGTGGAGCCATTCTGCCGCTGTCAAAGACGGCGGGCGGTCGGCATGTGGTTAAACATTGCGACACAGCGCCGCTAAAACTCGTGGTCAGGTTATGATAACGACCGGTGCTTTCAGTGTGAAAGTAGCCTAAAGCATTGAAAATGCGATAGATGATTGTCATGCACAGTTGCTCCAGTATTGATAAATTCCCCTTAACCTCCTTAGCAGTAATCCCGAGTGTGGCTCGTGATGGATTTTCAGTACCAAAAGTGGTAACCCCAGAGCCACAATCTGGATCGCATCGCAGGATCCAGGCAAAGTTACTTACCTTGTCCCCAGGATCCTGCAATGTCTCCCCGCTGTGTGTGCAAGCTGTGCTCCGCCGGATCTATCACAATGCTGGGCTCCATTCCCTGCGAGCATTGCGACGCATGGGGACGGAATAACGGCGCCAAATTCAAAAGGTGAAAAACGCATACAGTAATGTAATCTGTAAGATTACAGTGTACTGTATAACATTATCTCCCATTCCTTTTGTCTCTAATGCTTTGTCCAATGCCCTGCATTTTTTTTTTTTTTTTTAAATACGGTTTTCTGCCTGGAAACTGGAGATTGTCCATGGCAACAAAAAAGCGTCCCTTTACATCAAAAGCCGTTTTAGACCAGCTAGAAAACAGCGATAATAAATTGGAATCACTTGCAGAATTGAGCGATAGTGATTTGTGGGGAAATCCGTCATTAAACACTAAGGCTGCTTTCACACTGGGGCGGTGCGGGGCGGCGACGATAAAGCAGCGCTATATTTAGCGCTGCTTTACCATCGTTTTACCCGGGGTATGCAGCCGCTAGCGGGGTGGTTTTAACCCCCGCTAGCGGCCACAAAAGGGTTAAAAACCTCCGCAAAGCGCAGCTGCAGCGGCGGTTTGCGGGCGGTATCCCCGCGGTTTCCCATTGATTTCAATGGGAAGGAGCGGTATAGGAGCGGTAAATACACCGCTCCTTCACCGCTCCAAAGATGCTGCTAGCAGGACTTTTTTTGCGGTCCTGCTAGCGCACCGCTCCAGTGTGAAAGCCCGCCGGCTTTCACACTGGAGTGAATGGGGCCGTTTTTTTTCAGGCGGTGTACAGGCGCTATTTTTAGCGCTGTACCGCCTGAAAACCGCCCCAGTGTGAAAGCAGCCTAAAAGTAATGACAGTGACAATTCTGCAACTGAGCAAATTTCAGTATTTTTGATTTGATTAAATTATTGAATTTTTATTATATTTGTTATTATTTATAGTATTTATATTTATAATTTGATTTCATGTTTCAAACTTTATCATACCTGGGCTGTCTACTAGACTATTGTTTGGACATATTTAAGTGTGTTATTCTTAATAATTACAGATCTACAGTATAAAACACCAAATTTCCATGAAAAACATTGTACCGCTTTGAGCATCAAAAATCTGACATAATCATACCACCAGGGAGGTTATGTGCTTAAAGTTTTAAATAGACAGGATTGTTGTCTAGATCTCTAGATTCTCTAAATTCACGCAAGCGCTAAGCTGCAAGGAAGTAGGGCCAAATGACTGTTTTCTACAGCAATAACAGAATTACAAATGATTACATTCATAACAAAACATAAGTTTGATTCATAAAAGGAACACACCAGTATAAGGATGCTAAAGAAAGCGACAGGTATTTAGTTTGTTTTAATCTGTAAGCAATGAGATTTTAAAATTCCAGTCACATGGCTAAATTAAATGTCAATGGCTTTGTTTAAAGATTTGTGAATTGTGCTCCATATCTATTTTATTGGATAAATGAACAGCCCTATCCCTGTAGGTGATTATCTGAACTAGGCTGCGTCTGTGTTTAGCATTCTTCTAAAAAATGTGTTCCCTGTTGCATAGAATACTGTATACCTCCTGAGCTTGTTAACCATCGCCCAATGTCAGGTGTCAAGCCAAGTTGTTGCATTGTCATCTCTTAGGTTTACAATGTCTCTATTTAAATTTATTTGCAGTAGCCCAGCAGGTTTTCTTTTCTGTTCAGGAGACTGAACAAACGTAATTTGCATTATTTTTCTGACTAACATACATACTTTTTATCACGTTAATGGGAAAAGAGGATTACACATTCACTATTGATGGTGAAGGCTCATTTGGGGGGTCATATGTGCTTTATTTTATGTACTGCTTTTAAATTACTGAGCAATGAGTTAACTTTTTTCCTTTTCAGTATTTCATTTTACCACCAAAACCAGAAGAACGTTTCTTAGATTTTGGCATTCTAAGTGCTGCAGAATCTAGCAGTCTCCTTATTGCAATTATAAATAGCAACCCCATTGAGGTAAGAAACCTGTTTTTTCTGTAAATGGTTTGTAGTAATTGTGTTCATTTCCCAGCATGTGTTCATTCTTTGCTGGTCTTACCTGATTGATATTTGCTCAGATGTATACCTAGATGTATACAAGAATGCCTTAAGATTTTTAATGTGTATTGTATGCCAGTGTAATTACAATGGAAACACTTTTTTAGTTAAATATATTTTTATTCATCTGCTGAGACATTTCAGTACTCAAGTCACTGGATCACGCTTAAAAATGGTTTTCCATTTGGAAGATTGCTCCATTTTTTTTGCAGCTACCATTTATGCAATACTATTTGACTATTCAAATGTATTGGTTCCTTCATCGTATGTGGTTGTTACACAATAACACATTTAACTTGCAGATGAACTCTTTCGCTTCAATTTCTTTAGTCCCTTTCATCTTTTTTCTCAGGAAAGGGGGTCAGGTGCAGCTATAACAACAAAATATTTTTATAGGAAAATCCCTTCAGGTGTTTTAAACTTGCATCAGTTAATATTTCAAAGTGTATGGTAAAAATACATTGTCTTAAATTAACAACTTCAATGTGTATGTCTATAAAAGTTTAGTGTGGATAGGTTGTCTTTGCTTTATTCATTTTTTTACACTTTTTGCCTCTGTTACAAAATCTAGTTTTTCATAGACTCCAAATAAACAAACCAGATCAAATTCATAGTTATGTAATAGTTCAGAGTACTATAAACTCTAATTACTTTGAGCCAAATTCAGTGTAGGTAGTGGAAGCAAAAGTAATCATTAATTTTATTAAAGCAATATAAAGTAGACAACGTCACAGTTGTGAAAAGTGTGTATTGCTGCCAGGTGTTCAAACATACATGTTATCTGTCCTTGCTGCTACTTTAAACTTGGAAGCCATATAAGATTTTTGGTTAGACCTAGGGAACTGACTTTGACTACTTTCCCTGTTTTTTTTCTTTCCTGGTTTTACAATAGAGTAGATTACTTAAAAAATTGTTCTTTGTTTAAACCGTCCCATCTCTATTATCTACATCCAAGACATCTGTTTAAACACTTTGTATCATCAGACCAGAGATATTGAAGCAAAGTACATGGACTATATTTAATCCTTTTCTCAGTAACCGTTTCTCTTGGGGCACATTTTGTAATTGTGTGGTTTAAATTACCCTGTCAAAATGTTATTGCTACTATTATTTTATTGTCCATGTTTGCTGTTTTAGCTGGCATTAAAAAGTTGGCACATAATTGGAGACAGTCTTGCTATAGACCTTTTAACTACAGACAGGGGAAACAGGACCTCCATAACGGCAAGCCTTCCTGAGATTGAAAACTCCACTGCATCAGATCGTACTTCAGTAAGTGTAGTATGTTTGTATTCATTAACGTGTAGTGCAGCACTTTATAGATTTAAAGGTATTGGTGTTGGTTTTATAACAGGTTGTGCTGTCTGCTTTAGCTGTTTTTTAAAGGGAAATAGAGTAGCACAGATTTTTTTTGTGTGTAAGACCTGGTTCACATTGATGCTACTTTGAAATCATGATACGTCATTTGAAGTCGCACGATTTCAAAGTATCAGGTCAGTGCGATTTCAGGTGCTACTTAAAGGACATCTGTGCGGTTTCATGCACAGATGTCTATTGAAGTCGCACCTAAAATCGGCAAAAGTAGTGCAGGAACTACTTTTGTAAATTGGTGCAGCGCTGCAAAGTGCCATTTGACAGTAGGAGGGGTTTTCCTTTTGCACCTGCTGTCACCTTTTAAAAGATCAATGCTATGCGCAGGGCTCTGCCCACACAGCTGTGTCATTCATTTAGTTTCCTGTGAATGAACAAATTAGAGGTGCTGTCTTCCACCGGGGCAGATGGACTTGTAGTTTCAGTGAGCTGCGGGGGGGTATATTTAGAGATTTATTTATTTTAATTATAGGTCATGATATTATTATTTTAATAATTTTTAGATTAAATTACCATGTATCTAAAAAAAAAAAAAAAAAAAAAAAAAAAAAAAAAAATCTTGAATGTGTATTTTTTGTTTCAGGTTATATTAACTTCAGGCTATTATGCAGTGTTTCGAGTAACATTAACAGCAAAGAATCTTGAAGGATCCTTTGATGGAGGTATCCAAATCACCACAGATTATGAGGTATTTTGAGGCAACTTCTTAGCTTATATTGTAGTTTTGCCCTCTAGCAGATGTTTCTATATCCTGCATTGCATCCTATGTTCAAAAGTAGATAAATAGTTACTCTTCTGCCAATAAATGTTTGTTCATTGCTTGTCCCTCTAATCTCTAGGCTTTTTATAGTTTTGTTTGACAACCTCCCATCTTATTTTTGGGTGATGTATAAATTATTAAATTTCCTTTTAGCTTTTAATTGCTTGTTTAAGTTATGTATATTGTCTCAACCCTTGTCTAGCTGTCCTGTTATATAATCTTTTTAATGTTTTTTTTTTTTTTAAATTTATGTTTATTGGTTTTCCATTAAACAGAGAAAAAGAAAATTACAGAACATATCAACATACACACTTACACATTATAGTCTTGTATTCAGTAATCAATTACCAGTATTACACCGTGAAGCGGCAGTATAAACAATGTAATACCGAAATAACATTCAAGCCTAATAAGGCTTACAGCTTGTGGCCACATGGCCACATAAGTGTCCCAGTTCCTCAACGGAGGAAAAAACTAATACAAAAAGTGTATCGAGAGTATTTGACTGTGATTTTCACAGGACTCATTCGGTTATCAATACTCAGTAATACCTAGGTGCTTGCATTCACTCACACAACACTCATACCCATTCACCCGTCTCTTCCGTCTATTTCCCCAGCCGAAGCTACCGCTGGGGGGGTACTCCTCCCACTCCCCCCTACATTTACTTGTGATATATTTTGTGTCCCCTGCTTCATCCTTTAGGATAGTAGGTAGCGCTTCCCCCCCGGCAAAACAAGAGGGGATGAATTAGGTCCCACTACTGCTGAGACAGAGGGGTATCCTTCCAAAAGGAGCTGTCTATATCCAGCCAAGGCTGCCAGATCTTGTAGAATTTCTTTATACAGGCCCTTCCCTTATAGATTGGTATGACTTTGTTTATCATGCGATACAACAGTTGGATATTGGGAGCAGATACACTCTTCCATTGTAGTAATATCAGTTTTCTGGCATAAGAGTATCAAGCGGACTAGGGTCCGTTTGTGGGTTCTGGGTATGTGGTCATTAAGGATGCCCAGGAGCCCCACCTCAACAGTGCGGGGGGTCACTAGGCGTAGCTTGTTTTCAAAAAAAGAAAATGGGTCCACCCTGAACCCCAATAGGGCCGGGCAGGACCAAAACATGTGTACATAACCAGCATTAGTGCAATTACATCTAGGGCAGGAGGCCCCTGAATCATAACCCATGCGAGCCAGACGAGCCGGCGTGTAATGGAGTTGATGAATAAATTTGAACTGTACATATTGGTCGTTGGACCCAACAATATCCAAAAAACAGGCCTCAGAGGCCTCTTCCCACCCCTCCTCTGAAAGCCCAGGGATGTCGACCATCCACTTCCGCTGTGCAGCACGGAAGGGAGAACTCCCCCCCGTCTGCAGTCGGGAGTAGATGGTCGTGACTAATTTCGTAATGTCAGAACACGACATCAATGCCTCGAGCGGGGATTCAGCGAGCTCAAGGGTCAGACCATGAAATTGCGCACGGACAGCGTGTCGTATGAGAAGATATTTGAAATAGAATTTATTTGATAATCCACTGTTAGCTTTTAGGACCTCAAAAGAGATAAATTCATTATTGGGAAAAATGTGGGCGGCGTGGGTAATGCCCAGCCGTGTCCACCACAATGCATCGGGGTGACCCATGAGCTCCAGAAGATTGGGGTTATGCCATAGGGGGGTTTTCGGTAAGACCCCCCCCATTTCTGAAATTATCTTGTTCCCTTCATGCCAGGCCAACCAACTTCTATCGGGGAACCGCGGGAGCATCGTTTTGGTAAAGATCTATGCCCAATGTCTACAAGTGGGGTCCCTAGGCCTGCAAGTGCCTGCAGTAGGTAGGTAGAGCAGGATGTAGAGGCCTCCTGGAACCATTCATAGACATAAGTTAGTTGGGCTGCTATAAAATAGTGTCGCAAGTTCGGGCAGGCCAGTCCCCCATCCCCCTTAGGGGCCTGGAGGGAAGCCTTCGCTATTCTGGGGTTAGTCCCCTGCCAGAGAAAGGAGGATAATAACGAGTCTATTCTTTTGAAGAGTTTTTTGTAGAGAAAAATAGGGGATGCCCTAAAGGCATATAAAAATTTAGGTAGGTATATCATTTTAAATATGTTCACCCGCCCTATCAAATTCAAAGGTAATGAGGCCCAAGTTTGCAACCTGGTCTCCATGTGTGTAACAATTGGGGCAATGTTAAGAGATTCAAAAAGGGACAGGTCTGCATTAATGTAAATGCCCAAATATTTAAACGTGGGTCTGACTGACCGTTTAGAGTGAGATAAGTAAATATAATCCTGTTTGGGGCCTATGGGAAAAGCAACAGACTTGTCCCAGCCCATCTTTAGTCCCGATACCTTCCCGAACTCCTCCACCACTTCCATTAAAGATTTAAAGGACTGTTCTGTGCCATCAAGGTATATTAGCGCGTCATCAGCATATAGTGATATTTTCTCTGTAAGATTACCGTAACAGATGCCGCCCACCGACGCCGTCTGCCGCACCGCCAGAGCCAAAGGCTCTATGGCAAGTGCGAACAGGAGTGGCGAGAGTTGGCAGCCCTGCCGTGTTCCCCTGTGTAAAGAGAAGACATCCGACACATCTTTGTTAGTACATATTCTTGCCCTGGGATTGGTGTACAGCAGGCGAACCCATTTAATAAATTGGTGACTAAAGCCCATTCGGTGCATGACTTCCCACAAAAAGGTCCAGTTCACAGTATCAAAGGCCTTCATTACGTCAAGTGATAACACTAGGCCACTTTTGTGCTCAGTGTCAGCTCTATGGATATGTATGAACAATCGTCTAATGTTGTCATATGTACTCTTTCCAGGCATGAATCCAGTCTGGTCCCTATGGATAAGATGTAGGATAACCTTTTGCAGTCTGACTGCCAGTACTTTGGCCAATATCTTAACATCGCTATTGAGTAAGGAGATTGGACGGTATGAGCCGCATTGCAATGGATCTTTGTCAGGCTTGGGAATTACCACAATCAGGGCCTCGCACATGGAGGAGGGGAGAACGCCCCCCTCCATTGCCTGCCTGAACTGAGAGTGTCATTTCTGTGCCAAGTCTTTAGCATAGTGTTTGTACCATTCTGCGGGCAAGCCGTCCAATCCTGGAGTTTTGTTCGGGGGGAGTGAGTATATGGCAGTGGTAATTTCGTCTACTGTCAAAGGTTCATTTAAAATAGATTTATGCGAGTCCTCCAGTACAGGGAGCTGGAGAGATTCAAAGAAACCCAGAGTTTCCCATTCAGGTGGAGAGGGCTGGGATGAATATAGATCCTCATAGAAGGATTTAAAAGTTAGATTATTGGTCATAGGGTCTGAAGCGATGGAGCCGTCCCGCACCTGGATTTGCGGAATAGTCCTATCAACATAGTCCATGCGGGAGAGATATGCTAACATCTTACCATTTTTCCCACTGTGTTCAAGCAGCCTGGCCGTCAGATATCTCTGTTGTTTCTGCGTTACATCCACCCTGTGGAGATCCAGGGCCCTATGCGCCCCCACCAGGACCCCGTGGGAGTCCGGGGTGGGGGACGCAGAGTACTGGGCCCTAGCAGTCTCCAAGGAGGACTCTAGGGCTAAAAGAGTGGCCTGGAGATTTTTTTTTATGTCTGGTAGTGTTAGAGATGTATGACCCCCTCACAGTCGCCTTAAAGGCGTCCCATGTGGAGCCTGGGGAGGCAGATCCTTCATTATCCACCCAAAAGTGGGACATGTCCTGTCCAACCGGGTCCTGTACTTCGGGGGTGGAGATCCAGCAGGGGCTGAGTCTCCACTGCCGAAATGAGGGTCGATGGCCCACCACTAAATCTATCCTAAGGGCTGAATGGTCTGAGATTGTCTGTGAAAGGTATGCGACCGACCTAACATAGGGGACCATATCAGAGGTTCCCAGGGCATAATCCAGCCTGGAAAGAGTACCATACGTTCTGGATTGACAGGAGTATTCTTTTGTCAGTGGATGGCCACGCCGCCAAAGGTCAACGTAACCAAAGGAGGCACACCATTGGCTAAACAGCTTGGATTCATATTGAAGGGGCCTCAATCTGTCCAGACCAGGGTCCAGTACAGAGTTGAAATCCCCCAACACAAGGGTAGGTAGACCTGGCAACTTAGAAAACTGTAAACTTAAATCAGTGAAGACTGCAGCCGTGACAGGGGGGGGGGGGGGGGGGCGTATACTACCACTAAAAGCAATGGGGTGGCGTGGATTTTACACAGTAAAAAAACATACCGACCCTTTGGGTCAATAACTACCTGGTCACAGGAGAAAGGGAGTCCCTTCCTTATGAGGACAGAGACTCCCCTAGCATAATTGGAGTACGTGGAATGATACCCTTGTGACACCCAGTGTTTTTTCAAAGCAAGTATTTTGGAGTCTAGGAGATGTCTCCTGCAGGCATAGTATCTGTGGCTTATGCGGTTTGAGAAATTCAAATAAGGATGCTCTTTTAAATTTAGAATTTAACCCCTGGACATTCCAGGAGATGCATGTGATCATAGACATGGCGGGGGGTTAAAAAGGGGCCCATATATGATGGCACACATCAGACCCTTGTCACCGGCACGGCTGCAGTCCAACACTGGGGGGGAGCAGGAGAAAAAGAGTACCCATGCACACAAACACACGACCACCATCCATGCAAACACACATACCATTACACATACATTACCAGTTGAAATCCACATTGATTTCGTTACTACCCCTGCCGTGCCCCAAGAACAAGGGGCCGGCTTTGTCCCGAAACTTGTAGTAGACACTAGGAACATGGCCAATACAGGCAAGTCAGCAAACAACTTCGATCAGTCAACGATCAGGGAACTCAAAAAAGAAAACTGCAGCCACTCAATCTTCCACATGAAGATCTGTAGCCTCTTGTCGAGGTGTAGAATAAGGTACCTGCCATAGGCACAAGGAACCCCCGATTGGGGAGAGGAAAAAAGAATGAAGTGGCATTTTAGCCAGTGCGGGGGGATACCCCGATCAGGTTGCAGGTGGTCTGTCAGATGCGCGGCCTGGTTGGTGCAGGGATTCATACCAGGAAAGTGCAGTAGCAGGGTTCTGGAAAAAGTGCACTTGGCCCTGGTGGACGACTCTCAGCGTCGCAGGAAATTGCATGGAGTATTGTATGGTCTGTTCTCTCAACTTCTGTTTAACATGCTGATACTTGGCTCTCGCAGCACGGACTGCTGGGGAGTAATCTGGGAAGAGGGAGACCGATGCGTTGTTGATTTTCAGGCTTCCCTTTATGCGGGCAGCCCTCAGGATAGCGTCCCTGTCCCTATAATTTAGGCGACGGATAACCATGGTGCGAGGGGGGTTGCCAGCAGGGAGCGGTCTTCCAGGGACCCTGTGGGTCCGTTCAATCACAAAGCATGGGGACAGGCAGTCTTTGCCAAATTCCTGGGTAAACCAGCATTCTAAGAAGGATACCGGGTCCGCACCCTCGACCCGTTCTGGGAGGCCCACCAGGCGCAGGTTGTTCCTGCGTAGACGATTTTCCATCCGCCAACGATTGAATTCTGGTGCCATGGGTTTTCAGTACAGGCAGGGCCGGGCCTACAGTGTCTTCCAGGTCACTAATGCGGCGTTCCGTTTCAGCGACCCGGTCCCTGACCTTATGCATGTCCTGGCGCATTATGGTAATGTCCAGCTTTAGTTCCCCCACCTTCCCCATAATATCAGAATGGTTTACCTTCAGGATTTTGAGAACATCAAGCAGGGTAGGCTCCGGTTCTGGCCCTTCCTCGAGACCGTCATTGCTAGGAGCGGGGTGGGACGAGGGTGCTGAAGGGGCTGTCCTGTTATATAATCTAGCAAAACAATGTACATTTAGTGAAGAAAATGACGGGCTGAGTGTAAGAATATAAAACCCCTATTCTTTCATTGCTTTTCCACAGGTTTTCTTTTTTTATCTTGTGCATTGTTTGAATTGGTATCGTTGTTCTATGAAAGATCTGGAATGGTTTTGGGTTTCAAAAGATAGACCTCTACAGAAGTCTGATCACTTTTACAGGATGCAAAGCCCCCCCCCCCACCCCTTCCCAGCTGCTGCCATTACTGGGCTGTTCCATGCAATTGGTGAGCTCAGGACCACTATATTCAGTCGGGCTGGCTGCTGACAGAAGGAATATCCTGTTCCTTATCCTCTGTGATGGATGAAGCCAAATAACGTCACTTCTGGTTATGGCTTTTTGTTTACTAGCCATTACTGGCTAAGCAAGCATGTGGTCAAACTGATCTTGATTTGATCAGATGCTTTTGAGTATAATGTGGGAGATCAGGGGTCTGATAAACCCCAGGTCTCCCAATAAAGAGTAACTGTCACTGCCCATGCTATCACAGGGGATGTTGTTCATACCTTGCGATGGCAATAAAGTTGATAAAAAAAAAATGTGCCCTCATTACCCCCCATGCTCATGTGTAAATATGAATGCGCACATAGGTGTAGCATGCATATGTAAACAGTGATTGCTTTCATGATCGTAGTGAATTTTTATTTTTTATTTTTTTGTTCACTTTTATTCCTATTACAAGGAATGTAAGCATCCCTTGTAATAGGAATAGGGCACGGCAGGTCCTCTTTACTGAGAGTGAAATGGGGTTTATAAGTCCCCACATCTCTCCTCTGCTGGAAAGCCTGAGATTCAAAAAATTGATCTCAAGCTTTCCAGCAAAAAGTCTGTTTACCTCTGCCATTCCCAGAAGTGACGTCCTGGCGCTGCTTCAGGCCTCCAAGGGTCATGGAGATGCCTGGGGACCATCTGGTCCATGGTCAGCTCTGTGGTAAACCGGCGGCAGATTCATTCTCTAGCTCCCCGATCGCATGGGCGAGCCCGGAGAAGTGCCGGAGGACGTCGTTCCTGCCTCCTGTAAAAGAAATCAAGTGGCCAAACAGCCGCTAAGATGGCTTTTACATGTGGGTGAATCACCGGCTGAAAAAAAAAAACCATCTGCATGATGCCTGCAGACATTCAAATATTTCCATTCAAAGTCTAGGACGTCATATGTCTTAAGGGTGGGAAGTGGTTAATAAACTGCTATAAATAAGGAAAAAAAAGCACTAGTTTGAGAGTATGGCATAGTTTTACTTGGAGTTTCATAGTTTCATAGTTAGTAGGGTTGAATAAAGACATCAGTCCATCCAGTTCAACCTGAGTGAGTGTCTACAACTGTCCCTATCCCTGTACATTGCACACTCACATCAGTCCCTACCCTCAAGGAGCCCACAATTCAAGGCCCCCATTCATATACTAGGGCCAATTTTTTTGGACAGAAGCCAATTAACCTACCTGCATGTCTTTGGAAGGAAACCGGAGTACCCGGAGGAAACCCACGCAGGCACAGGGAGAACATGCAAACTCCAGGCAGGAAGTGTCGTGGTTGGGATTTGAACCAGCGACCCTTCTTACTGCTAGATGAGAGTGCTAACCACTACACCACTGTGCCGCCCAACATACTATTAACTCAAAACCAAAAATGTAATATAACATGCCTTCTCCCTTTTGTTTTCCCCTGTTGATCTGGCCAGTAACACACCTTCTATACTAGAGTGCCTATGGTGTGGATCAGGTTTCTCCAAACTGCAGCCCCTTTGCTTGCCTTTATCCGGCCCTTGGGGCACTTTCTCCCACTAATCTTAATAATGAGGCACTATTTCTTTCACTGATACCAATAATGGGATACTATTCCCCGTACAAGGGGCACTACTACTCCTCTTTGACCACCAACCCTGAGGCCACATTTTTCTCACTGATGCCAGGCCCATGACATTTTCTGCCCCTTCTGGCCACACTCCGGCCCTCCTAGACAATAAACTGGCCCTTTGTTTGAAAAGTTTGGAGACCCCTGGTGTAGATGGAGCAACAGACCTATTTGGACAGACTGTCCATTTGGGGGGGGGGGGGGGGGTGTTGCATGCACAAACATATGTAGATACACTAAACAAATTAAAGCCAAACTCCAGATAAAAAAATTTAGGCAGTTACAGCAACAGTTGTGTTTCTTTTTAGGATAAAGATTTTACGTAAATAAGTAAAATCTGATTATCTGCAGGACAGTTTGTTCTGTTGAACAAACCAGCAGACTTACTGGCTAGGTCACCAGGTGAAAAAGAAAACAAATGCAGCCATTACCTCTAAGAATTGGTAAGTATAATAAAGATTTGAGATCAATACTGCCTGAAATCTCCAAAGTTTTTTTTTTTTTTTTTTTCTACAGTACTGTAACCCTGCAAGATATAGATAGATATACTTGAAATTTACTGAATACTGGTTTCTCTCAGTGGAAATGAGCGATTGGCCCTCTTAATCCAGTCTTCTATGCTGGTATAACTAAATACTGGTCACATTTCCGATGCGTTCTCACAGACTAAATGGGTTGAGGAAAGAAGGGGCATGTCTGACTAGACCTGTTATATTACCAAATAGACTAGGCCAAACTTTTTTTTGCCTATTTTAACTGCACATTCATATTTAGCCACACTGTACAACTGCTGTAACAGGACTATGGTGGTAAGACTATGAATATAGGGTCAATTAGTACAAAATGTATCTAACCAATTATTTATTTATATCTATGACTTGAGTTGAGTTTTAAAATCAAGAATTTAAACCAATATAAAACTGAGAAGACATTAATCAACATTGTTTCCATCTCTAGATATTGACAATACCTGTGAAAGCAGTGATTGCTGTGGGTTCACTGACCTGTTCCCCAAAGATTATTACACTTCCTCCTTCCTTTCCGGTAAGCGCTTTTGTACAAATAGCAAACGTGTGCTGCTTTGAATGTTGAAAATAAGAAGAAAAAAAAATGTGTATGTGTATATATCTCTATATCTATATCTCTATAAATATCTCTATATATATATATATATATATCTCTGCTATATGATGTCTGTGAATTCTGCAGATGGGCATTATTTTGGCATATGTGGTAGGTGATTTGATCTGCCTTAGTAATTACCACAGCTATTTCATGTGAGGGAAATCCTGAAAACATGAGCTGTTCGGGGTACTTGAGGACTAGTTGAGATACATTGGTATGGGATATGGTAGTCTACAGGGAGTGGCAACGCCAGGTCTTAACAAAGAAGTACATAGCGGTACCAATAACTTTGCAAAATAGTTTGTGATGTTGCTTGCAAAACCTGTGGTTCATCAGAAACTGGTAGGCAGTTTACTATATATCCAACATTATCCGCTTTCAGTTATTTTCTGGAAACTACAAAACATCTCTCCTTTATGTATTGGTAAAGAGAAGAGGGGGAGCGTTTTGTAGTAGAAATCAGAAGCGCACCCTAGGTTGACAATGCTGCTCCTTCGTAGTTAGTGCGGTGAGTGAGAGTTGTCACTGTAGGACAGGATCACAAATTTAAAAAAAAGAAAAAAAGCCTGGAAAAAAGTAAATTAATGCAGCTACCACATCTAATGACTGGTAAGCTGCAATACTTTTGTTTTTTGGATTTAGGCTTTATGTAAACCACCTACCAGTGAATAAGAAAAAAGGTTTACATTTTGGGCTTCTGTGAATATAAGAAGTAATGACCACAAATATTGTCCTCACTGTTTAGGCGACAAGTTGCATAGTAGGTGAGGTTGAAAAGTCCATCAAGTCCAACCTATGTGTGTGATTATGTGTCAGTATTACATTGTATATCCCTGTATGTTGCGGTCGTTCAGGTGCTTATCTAATAGTTTTTTGAAACTATCAATGCTCCCCGCTGAGGCCACCGACTGTGGAAGGGAATTTCACTTCCTTACTGCTCTTACAGTAAAGAGCCCTCTATGCAGTCTAAGATTAAACCTCTTTTCTTCTAATCTTAACGAGTGGCCACGTGTCTTCTTAAACTCTTTTCTACAGAAACGCGTTCTCCATATTGCGGGGTCACCAGTATGGTATTTGTAAATTGAAATCATATCCCCTCTTAAGGGGCCATTCTCCAGAGAGAATAAGTTCAGTGCTTGCAACCTTTATTCATAACTAATATCCTCCAGACCCTTTATTAGCTTTGTTGCCCTTCTGTGTACTTGCTCCATTTCCAGTACATCCTTACTTGTGCCCAGAACTGGACAGCATACTCCAGATGAGGCCGGACCAGAGTCTTGTAGAGCGGGAGAATTATCCTTTTGTCTATGGAGTTGATCCCCTTTTTAATGCATGCCAATATTCTGTTTGCTTTGTTAGCAACAGCTTGGCATTGCATGCCATTGCTGAACCCCATTTATCACCACCCTCTGAACTCATCCTTGTAGACAGTTTTCAATCCATGTACTCACCCTTTGGTCCATGCCAACAGACCTTACTTTGTACAGTAAACGTTTATGGGGAACTGTGTCAAATGCTTTTGCAAAATCCAGATACACCACGTCTACGTGGTCCAAGTGTTGCGTAGGTAATAATTGAACCTTCCCTGTCAGCCAAGTTGACCTCCAGCTGTCAAGTATTTTCAGGGCTTACATATTTGGAAAGACTTGTTTAGTCACTTTGAATTCAATAGGTCTGCCACGTTGGAGTAAACTGCATAGATGACATGCAGAAAACAGCCAGTTCAGCCTGTTTACATGTTTATGGTTTTGCCTTTGAGACTTGCTGTCCTGCATTAACTGGCCTAGCTAGTTGTATGACTTAACCGTAAATGTTGTTTTCTTTTCTCTTGCTGCAGGGAAAATTAGTTCATCAGAGTTTAAATATTATGAGTTCCTTCTCACAGAAGGTGAAAATACAACAATTACGCTCCTTATCGGAGGATATGAGATTTTTTTATAAGCGACTAAGGAGCAATAAAGAAGAATTAGAACCTGGGAAGAAATCAAAGGTATCCGTTCAATTCTATTGTTTGCGAATGTTTAATTTGGGTTTGCTAGTATAAATATTTTAGGTTTGATCATTTATGACTCACCGTGCAATAGAAAACGATCTTGCATATTGAACCCTGTCTTACACCTGGGTTTGCCGGCTTTGTGACAAACAATTTAGTACTGTCCGTGATAGTTTTTTAAATTGGCACTGACATAAAAATTTTCGGGACCAGCTTTCGGGGGTCGGGGCCCAGTACTCAATTGCTTTTGTCGCAAATACACTAATGCGGCTACAATAATTTCTGACTTTGTGTAAAATTTACCATGTGGCTGTTACTTCTCTACTGTTGCACTTTGTGGCTGTTGCTTAAAACTGCACTGTGGAGGGGGGGGGGGTGCTGATAGCAAAAGCCCACAAAGTTTATTTTATAGAATCATGGTGATGTAATATAAGATCTCTATAAAGGGATTTTAATTTAGCAGCTTGTATACAACCTCTGACATAATGAAGTACAACACTGGTGATTTGCAACCTTTTATTTTATGAAGCGCCTGCTTCTCAAATTTTGTCAGTGGGTTTTACTAATGGGTATGACATCACTTTCACACTGGGGTTGTGGGTGCATCTGCAGTAAATCGCCGCCATTTTTAACTGTGCTTTACCGTCAATTTTGCTGCGCTATTCGGCTGCTAGCGGGGTGCTTTTACCCCCCCCCCCCCCGCTAGCGGCCGATAAAGGGTTAAATCCACCCGCAAAGCACAGCAGCGTTTTGCTGGCGGTATAGTCGCGCTGCCCATTGACTTCAATGGGCAGGAGCGGTGGTATACAACACCGATCCTTCACCGCTCCAAAGATGCTGCTAGCAGGACTTTTTTTTAGCATCCTGCCAGCCCACCGCTCCAGTGTGAAAGCCCTCTGGGCTTTCACACAGGAGCGGCTTCTTCAGGGCGCTTTGCAGGCGCTATTTTTAGCACTGTAGTGCCTGCAAAGCGCCTCAGTGTGAAAGGGGTCTTAAAGCAATTGACACATCACAGAAGTGTAATGTAAGACCTAGAACAAGTTCATGATTGGGACCAGCTTGCATGGAGATTTTCCTGCTTTTGCAGTGAGCTCCCTTCACTGCCTGGAGGGGGGGTCACTTGTTTGTTCTATTAACCACTTCAGCTGCGTAAGGTTTTACCCCCTTCCTTACCAGGCCATTCTTTGCAATACGGCACTGCATGCTTTAACTGACAATTGCGTGGTCATGTAGCACTGCATCCAAATAAAATTGATGTCCTTTTTTTCTCGCAAATAGAGCTTTTTTTGGGTGGTATGTGACCACTGATGCGGTTTTTGTTTTGCGCTATAAACAATTCTAAAAGATCCTATTTTTTTACTTTCTGCTAAAAAAATGTAAGTGTACTATAAGACCTAGAACAAGTTCAAGATTGGGACCAGCTTGCAGGGGGATTTTCCTGCTTTTGCAGTGAGCTCCCTTCACTGCCTGGAGAGGGGGGTCACTTGTTTCTTCTCTTAAAGCAGATGTATACAATAGCTGAATGACATTTACTTTGCTAAAGAACTTTGTATCATAAAAAATTTGCATTTCTTTTTTATTCAGTATGAAAGGTACATCGCATAGATACAGTATATAAAATGTCATGAACTTTTAAAATCTAACACTGATTATATATATATATAAAATATATATATATATATAATATATATATATATATATATATATATATTAGTGTGACAGTATAGCTTGGAAAGCTGGTTTCAAACCAAACGCAGTCAGTCCGAACAAGGAAAGAAATTCATACTTTTATCAGTGGGTCATCTCAGCGCCAGACCCTCAGTTGAATTTATGTTCACAAAACTGTCAATAGGGAGGGTAGGAAGAGTAGGTGTTGGGAGACATTGGAAAGGTGGAGTACTAGGGAAAATGAGGAGGAAGGGGGGGGGGGGGGTGCAGAAGAAAATGTAAAGGTAAACACCGTTGCCGCAGTAGCTTCCTGGGAGGGGAGGGGGGGGGGGGTACGTTCAGTGACTACCCATCAAGAGATGCTTATAGCAATTTCAATTTTTTTTTAATGAAATAATAGTTTGCACCTTTTTAATATTTGCTGTTGATCCTTTGTAGTCTTTTTGCAACAACATCCTGCCATATATGAGGGTACTCGATAACCAGCCATGCCTGTGTAATAGTGGATATGTTATGGTCGTCATTGGGGCTCATTCACACAGGTTCAGAGACCTGTACAGCATGAAAAGCCATCTGAGTTTGTCAGGAGTGCAGTGCCATGCACCCATCCCTGCAAAATGTCAAACTCAGATGTGCAGATTATTCCATACAGTTACTGCATCTCCATTGAATAAAATATAGGCTGCCTGCACGCAGCTCCCCACTCTAGAAACCTAAACAAATGGCTCTTGCATGCTGTCAGGGCCTTTTTGCCATGTAAATAAGCCCTTACAAGCCTGTGATGGGGTTAAACACAGTAACACAATCGGGAGTTGGGTACAGAGCATTGTTACACTATTATAGGACGTTCCCGAACAAAGACCTTCATGGCAGAATCACCAGGTGTTTTGAAAGCTGTGCATTTAATATGCTGAAAACGACATTAACATTGTAAAGCTTATACTATATGAGATTTTAGCGACTGGGTTTACATATGCTTTGTTTTGGAAAAACAGCTCAGTTTTCAGCTACTCTCAAAGTCAGAAACATTGCTGTCATCGGTCGAATATTTGAGCAATTGTTCTATTTCATTTTTTGTAGATTGCAAATCTCTATTTTGATGCTGCTTTAAACTGTGGAGACCACTGTTATACTGGGCTTCCCTTTTTATCTAAAAGTAAGTAAAGTTCATAATTCTTGCTTGACTTTTTTTTCCTGTTACACATTATGTGCTTGATATTACCATTTATTTGTTTAAACTGTTATACCTGTACTCTTTCATGTAGCACCTTAAATCAGCTTTGATCACAATCTAGACATGCAATAAACATTGCTTCAAGCTGACCATTTTTGTACAGTAAAAAAACTGTTTCAGTTGCATGCAATGCAGATGTATAAAAAATGCTTTGACACCTCTCCCTTCAAAGCGTTTAATTGTAACTTCCATTATTGTATTCCTCACAATATTTGCTGGAAAAGTTGCCTTAGTCTAGGTCCACATTAAGAAATGCAAGGAGCAGCAGTAATTTTATTACTGCAGGTAATTAGAATGATTGTTCATTCTGCCTGCATACACTAAAGTATGAATAAGTTATTTTTTGGTATACTGCACTGCACTTCACTTGTGCTTTGCACTTTTAATATTGCTCAAAATTCAAAAAGAGACATTTTTACCTAAATAGCTAATATATGAAAAGAACCCTGTACTAAGAATAAAGGCCGCTGTTGCCACATTCACTGTTTAAAAATAATTTACTTATTGATAAAAACATTTTGTTCTTTCAGTCTCTGGCCTTTTTTATGTTTGAATACCAGATGTTTTGAAATGTGTCCTAATGTCACCAGCAACATGCTTGTCTGAGGTCCCTGACAATATAGGAGCTATAGACAGCCAGATGACTAAACTTTTTTTTTAAGAAGGTCAGCAATGACTGCTTCCATATTTTATCTCCATACAGGTTTCCTTTAAGTTGGAAAGACCATGACCTGTGATTGTGCACTGCTTGATATAGTATATTCTACTGACTTTTGATTTAGCTTGATCTGTGACAAATTACCTTTAACCCTGCGTTCACACCTATGCTTTTTTTAGTGCATTTTGAAGTTTGCAGAAACTCACTACAGTCCATTTACATGGTTTCCTATGGTATACGTTCACATTTATGCGTTTTGCAGCCGGTGCATTTTTGGAAAGGGTCGAGATTTTGTTACCACATTTGGCGTGTAATAGTCTTCAATGGAGTCGCACCAGAAATGCAATTGTTGCGTTTGTGATTTTTGATGTGTTGCGTTTTGCACCCCCCCCCCCCTTTTAAAAACACTGTATATAGCTGGTTGCTAAGGAGTGGGATGGGAAGCAGGCAGCCACGTCCTTAACTGATGAGTCATCAGTTGTCGGTGGTCCCCCCGCTGACAGCTGAATGTGACGTGAAAAAAAAAACAGCTATATACAGTGTGTTTTAAATTGTCATTCAAATTGTGAGATCACAAAAAAAAAAAATGCATGAAAACTGTATGCAAAAACAAGGAACGTGTTTAAAAGAAAAAAAAAATGCATGAAAACAAAAAAAAAACGTGCCTGAAAAACGCATCGAGTGCAGCCCGCATAGATGTGAACCTAGACTAGGTTAAAAGCTGGATAGTTGTTTCCTGTTCAATGAGGGGGACAAGGGTATTCAGAAACCTGTCAGGTTATACTGTCGACTACAGCAACAAACAGAAAAATTGGGGTCAGTCCGTTATATCCCCTCTTTTACTAGTGCTCTAGAAGGATGAACACTTTCTCTCTCGTATACTGAGAAAAGTCTAACCTTTTTTGTTAGCTACTATTTGTTTTTCTTTAATCAAGATTCCTGTTATGCTGTTTGAGCTGGTCTCTATATGCAGCTATCCAGACTAGGCTTTGAAGGTTGTTTGGACTATGCAATTGCAGAGCTAGCATGCAATATGTCCTTAGGGCATTTTGTTCTGCATTGTTAAAGCGGTAGTAAACCCGCTGACATATTTTTAAATTTTTATACACCTGTAAGGGAAAAGGCATAATGAGCTAGTATGCACCGCATACTAGCTCATTATGAAATACTTACCTTGGAACGAGGCGTCGGTAACTCACCTGGTCCACGCCGAGGTCGCTGACATGTTGCCTCGGCGTGTCTTCCGGGTATCGCGGCTCCAGCGCTGTGAGTGGCTGGAGCCGCGATGTCGTCACTCCCGCGCATGCGCACGGGAGACTTCCTCCCGGCAGGGTTCGGATTCTGACGGCCTTTCGGCCAAGAATCCCCCCGTGCGCATGCGCCGCTGCAGTCAGCGGCGCATTGCACGGGGAATATCTCCTAAAACCGTACAGGTTTAGGAGATATTTTTTTTACCTGCAGGTAAGCCTCATTATAGGCTTACCTGTAGGTGAAAGTGCAAAAATCGACTTTACTTCCACTTTAACCTTTCAGACCTGAGCCTAATGTGTTAGCTAAGCACCCAGCACTTACCATGTCCAGAGCTGTAGCACAGCCTCAGGTGTGACCCTTTCTCTCCAAAGACTTGTTCTGTGAGCAGGTTGCACGGGATGAGCACCAGGCGATGCATCGTGTAATGTAGCCATTGGGAGCTATTTAAAAACCTCACTTTTCGTCGGTTTAACACAGGAGTTAATGCTGGGAGCTAAAGGCATCCAGCGTTGAAGCACCTTCGGTCTGCTGCTCGTGACTGCAAGCGACTGGTGGGTCGATCGTTGTTTCAAATTTGCTGCCCCCCTTAAGTGTCCTGGTCACCTTCAGCTGTCTGACCCTTTCTCTCGTTACCAGCAGCTGTGTTTGCGAGTATTCACTTTTTGCGAGGCCTTTTACTCTGAACTATGCTACCAGTACCTTGTGGTGCAAAATATCAGAACCTAGACAGGATTACTGTTCCAGGTGCCTCCACCTCATGATCCTCTTAACTGTTACGGTGCTGCTTGCAGTGCATCCCTGAAGGGCCCGACACTGATGGCTTGGGATTTGCCCACTGCTGGAGTCTGCCATTCTCTTTCTAAGCTCTGTTGGGCGTGGCCAGGCCTCTGTCCTGGGACAATTTCACTGCAGTTATGCAAGATTTTATGAGCTAGATAGCATAAAAGTCACAAGTAGTCTTCCAAAAACTGACCAGATATTCACTCAATGCCCTGTACTCATTTCAGATAGAATTTTCTAAAAAGTGGGCTGCCTTCCCTATGGATCCAGCAGTATTCTGTCCTTAAAGCTTTTACCATCTCTGTGGAAATTACTCCTGTGTTTAAAGACCCAAGCGATTGTTTCTCTGCCAAGCTCTGCTTTATAAATTGCCCTGGCCATGACCATGAGCCTAATCTGCAAAACTCTAGCTAACCGGGCTAAGGCCTTCAGAAGGGATCTGGTTTTTATGCCTGATGATTTTAAATACCAGTATATAAGCACACAACATAACCTAAAATAATGTTGTATTTGATATATATATATATATATATATATATATATATATTATATATATATATATAAATATATATATATATATATATATATTATATATATATATATATATATATATATATATATATATATATATATATATATATATATATATATATATATACACACACACACACACACACACACACACACACACACACACACACACACACACACACACACACACACTTGTACAATAGGTACAAATATCCAGGTATGTCACATCGGGCATAATACAGCATAGGTATTTTTCCACTGTTAATACCAACCTAAAAACATACATGCATATATATATATATATATATATATGTATATGTACAGTGACCACCACTTAAATCGTATAGCAGTTTGGAACCATTCCTTCACTAGATCAGGACTATGGCAACACCGAAATGGAAGATGTACACAAACTGGTTATGAAAATTATCTGCTTTTTTTTTGTAACGCAACCACAGGTAACCTAACCCAATCTACTTGCCAGATGCTAACAATATAGCAGCCTCTTCAATTTTAAAATTAATTTACAGAAATTGAAAGGGCTCAACAGCACTGTATGTGAGTCTTTACTCTTGTTTCTTCAAGGC
The DNA here is from genome assembly GCA_028564925.1 of Lithobates sylvaticus. NCBI lineage: Eukaryota > Metazoa > Chordata > Amphibia > Anura > Ranidae > Lithobates > Lithobates sylvaticus. The sequence continues at coordinate 400,583,763 of CM053027.1, forward strand.
CATTTCGGTTGGCTCAGTCTCGCTTGAAATACCTGGGGGACTCCTCTCACTTCTCAATTGGAGACCTCTTCAATGCCAACTTGCCCCTCACTCTTATCTCAAATCCAAAAAGAAAAAGACCTAGCCAGATTATTATTCCTATTCCACCAACCCCCCCCCCCCCCCACCCAAAAGGCAGAGTTCCCAAGACATTCCTTCGGCAAGTGAGGAGAGAATTTCGGAAATTTCTATATGGGCGGGCCAAAACCAAAGGATAAATCACTTGTTACTCTTCCTGAAATTTAGTGGTGGAATAGGTCTCCCAGATGTGATAAACTATCACAAAGCAACATATTGACTAATTGCATTAAGTGGTGGGTACAGATGGAACAAGCCTTCATGGACATACTACTGGGAGGCCTGCCGTAGCTTTTCTAGAATACTCCCAAATCGCTGCTGACCCAGTGATTGGATGTCCAGTGATTGATGTAGTTTCTTAGATACTACTTATATTCTTAGAGGTCATACTTGGAGACCTTGTTCGAAATAGAACAGAGCACCCTGAAAGACATGCTCTGGTGAATATTGGTATTAAACTCTGGTAACGTGTGAATTCACATATCCTTGAATACAGGTCAGTGTTAATGCTTCTTCTTTTTTGCATGCAGCGTTGAACCCTCACTTTTTATGTGCTCAATTTCTGTGTATGACTGAAACTTAAAGAAAAAAACAAAAAATATCATATAGCAGTTTATGCACAAACACATACAGACATTCAGTACCCAGAAAAAAGTAATGAACAGGATAGCTAAGCCAGACCCTGGTGAAGAGCGAGGAGGAGGAAAAGCCCAATGTTTTGCGGATGTAAGAACTCGTTTTCTCAAGAACCCCCTACCTAATTTACCATCCAAGCACATGTTTCCTTTATACAATAGCTGCTAGTAGTAGTTACTTCCTCTGGCCAGCCAGTTCCTGTATCCGGGAGTGACATCACTGCTGATTCCTCCATGCTCCCAAGACTTGCCATTCAAAGGATGTCTTGAACCATGTGCCAACCAGCTTATGTTGGGCCAGACTGCATTGGGACGGGATGAAACCTAGTTTGTCTAAGCACAACAAAAATAAAAAGGTGCATGTAATGTGGTACAAATAAAGTTTAGCAAGAATTGATGGGGAAGTTTCAGGAAGCAGCTTTCAAAAGATGGCTTGTTGAAGAGTCACAAATAAAATATAAACAAAATGACTGAGTAGGAAATGAACAAGTGTACCCCAAGTAAGTATGCTAAAGAAAGCAGTGTGCACCCAATTTTAGGACACTGTACATATCTCTATTTCTATCTGTAAATGATACATATATACAGCAGAGCGAAAACCCCTCTATAGCTGGATATACACCATGCAATCAGACTGCCCAATCTCTGCACAAATTCCCCCACAGGGTCACACTGACTGTGCATAATCTAGAATAGCTTATGCAATACTAATGATTCCGAACTAATCAGGCAAGTCAGAGCACTATGTAGTACCCATTGAATCTAAAGGAGACTGTCCAGTCTAATTGTACAGTGTATGGTCAACTTAGTGTTTCTAAAGGCTTGTGGATTTTCATGCATGAAAGTAAAAACCCTTCTCTGTGTAGCCAGCCCCCTCTTAATACTTATGTGAGCCCAATCTTCTTCCAGCGGTGTGCATGAGAGCCTCGGCTCTCTGGGGACTATCCCTCATTGACATAAGACAGGCAGGTGCCATTGGTTCCCCATGCTGTCAATCACAGCCAGTGAGACAATGAGGAGAGAGATGTGCGAGGCTGAGCTGCAGCTGTGTGTGTTAATGGACACTCAGAGCAGCGGCTCAGAAGTGCAAGCCTGCCTGAGTGCCCCCAGAGCAAGCTGCTTGCTCTGGGGGCACTCGGCAGGAGAGTGAGGCCAGGAGTGCCGGTGGGACCCTAAAAGAGAAGAATTGGGGCTGCTCTGTGCAAAACCACTGCACAGAGCATGTAAGTATAACATGTATTTTAATGTAAACAAAATCTGAAGCGTTAATATCACTTTAATACTGGCACTAGACCAGATCAAAAAAATACTTAAAGTTGCCTTCTTCATTCATACCTTTTTGGATATAACCTAGTTTATAAATCAAATATTATTCCCTCTGGAATATCAGCCTAGCCAGGTTTCCCCCTCTTGGTGGACATTTGACTTCCTTAATCACAGTGAACAGTAATCATGAGCTGTTGTGATTTTGCATTTCAGAAATGGCTACTACTTGGCAAGTAGGGTAACTTGGCTTCTGTGTTCACGTGGGTAGCCGGTTTTCAGTATTCCAAGGTGAAGGAGATCGTGGGGTGGCATGAATCCAGCTATGCCAGTAAAATCTAGTAAATCTGCCTCTGTACCATGCCAGATGAAGATATCATGTATGTACCTGAGCCATGTAAGGACATGTACAATGGATTGCCATATACATATCTCATATAAATGAAAAGTGCTGCACTGCTGTGACATTACCAATGTATACAATAAAAAAAAATGTGTGTGATGTATATTCTCAAAGTGAATGAAATTTACTTTCTTAATAAAGACCACTCTTAAAATAATTTTTCAGTGCTAGAAAGTCTAAACGACCTCATTTGGTAATAGTGTATATAAAAAGTGTTCAATCGATGAAATATTACAGTATTTGTGTATCCTTTTTAAGTATGAGTTCCACCATAAGCGTAACATTCACCTGTGATATTCTAAATAAAAATGTATTCCCAGTGCTGTAAGTTCTTGGTGCATCTTCTCCAGTGCTCCATCAGAAAGTGAAAATATAGGCATGGCCCCATACCCGTTACTAGACTTACTAACTAGACTTACAGTGGATAAAGTTCTACACACCCCTGTTAAAATGTCAGGTTTCTGTGATGTAAAAAAAGAGACAAAAAGGTAAATCATTTCAGAACTTTTGCCACCTTTTAATGCGACCTATAAACTGTAAAACTCAATTGAAACTTGGAACAAGAAGGTCCAAACTCTGGACTTTCCAATGCATTTATCCACCAAAGTGCGTCGTAGCCTCAATTGGTGGTTAATATCCAAAAAGCTTCAAAAAGAAAAATCCTTTCTACTGGTTACCTGGAAAGTAGTAACAGATGCCAGCCTTTTGGGCTGGGAAGCAGTCCTGGAAGGAGCGTCTGTCCAAGCGAAGTGGTCCAAATCAGAGTTGACCTTGCCCATCAATATTCTAGATATTCGGGCAGTACGCCTGGCCCTACCGGGCTGGATGCTCAGACCGCGGACTTGATCGCTGCGGGGATATCCGCAATCGTCTCACCGAGAGGAAGAACGGGGAGATGCTAATGTAAACAAGCATCTCCCCGTTCTGCCCGTTCTGCCTAGTGACAGTGTCACTGATCAGCTCTCCCTGTAATGGGGAGAGCTGATCAGTGTAGTGTTACACACAGCCCCTCCTCCCTACAGTTAGAAACACTCCCCAGCACACACTTAACCCTTTCCTAGCCGCCTGGTCACTGCCAGTGTAATTTTTACAGTAATCAGTGCAATTTAATCACATCGATTGCTGTAAAAATTACAATGGTCCCAAAATTGCCCCAAAATTGTCGGACGTGTCCGCCATAATGTCGCAGTCACGATAAAGATCGCCATTACTAGTAAAAAAAATTATTATTAATAAAAATGCTATAAAACAAACCCCTATTTTGTAGACGCTATAACTTTTGCGCAAACCAATCAATAAACGCTTATTACGATTTTTTTTTTTTTCAAAAAAATATGTAGAATACGTATTGGCCGCAAGGAAATCGTTTTTTTTTTTTTTTTTTTTTTAGATTATTTTTTGGGGATATTTTTTTAGAGCAAAAAGTAAAAAATGCTTTTTTTTCCCCAAAATTGTCGCTATTTTGTTTATAGCGCAAAAAATTAAAACCACAGAGGCGATCAAATACCACCAAAAGAAAGCTCTATTTTACGACCGCAATTGTCAGTTAAAGCGATGCAGTGCCGAATCGCAAAAAACCATCTGGTCTTTGCCAGCAAAATGGTCCGGTCCGAAAGTGGTTAATGTACACACAGCACCCCATATTGACAGAACAAAACTGACATTTTTGCAGGTTTATTAAAAAAGAAAAACTGAAATATCACATGGTCCTAAGTATTCAGACCCTTTGCTCAGTATTTAGCAGAAGCACCCTTTTGATCTAATAAAGCCATGAGTCTTTTTGGGAAAGATGCAACAAGTTTTCACACCTGGATTTGGGGATACTCTGCCATTCCTCCTTGCAGATCCTCTCCAGTTCTGTCAGGTTGGATGGTAAACGTTGGTGGACAGCCATTTTTAGGTCTATTCAGAGATGCTCAATTGGGTTTAAGTCGGGGCTCTGGCTGGGCCATTCAAGAACAGTCAAGGTGTTGTTGTAAAGCCACTCCTTTGTTATTTTAGCTGTGTGCTTAGGGTCATTCTCTTGTTGGAAGGTAAACCTTCGGCCCAGTCTGAGGTCCTGAGCACTCTGGAGAATGTTTTCATCCAGGATATCCCTGTACTTGGCCGCATTCATCTTTCCCTCGATTGCAACCAGTCGTCCTGTCCCTGCAGCTGAAAAACACCCCCACAGCATGATGATGCTGCTGCCACCACCATGCTTCACTGTTGGGACTGTATTTGACAGATAAGTGCCTGGTTTTCTCCACACATACTGCTTAGATTTAAGGCCAAAAAGTTCTATCTTGGTCTCAGGCCAGAGAATCTTATTTCTCACCATCTTGGAGTCCTTCAGGTGTTTTTTTAAGTAAACTCAATGCAGGCTTTCATGTGTTTTGCACTGAGGAGAGGCTACAGTCGGGCCACTAAAGCCATAAAGCCTCGACTGGTAGATGGCTCCAGTGATGGTTGACTTTCTACAACTTTCTCCCATCTCCCGACTGCATCTCTGAAACTCAGCCACAGTGATCTTTGGGTTCTTTTTTACCTCTCTCACCAAGGCTTTTCTCCCCCAATAGCTCAGTTTGGCCAGACGGCCAGCTCCAGGAAGGGTTCTGGTCCTCCCCAAACATCTTCCATTTAAGGATTATGGAGGCCACTGTGCTCTTAGGAACCATAAGTGCAGCAGAAATATTTTTGTAACCTTGGCCAGATCTGGGCCTTGCCACAATTCTGTCTCTGAGATCTTCAGGCAGTTCCTTTTGACCTCATGATTCTCTTTTGCTCCGACATGCACTGTGAGCTGTAAGGTCTTATATAGACAGGTGTGTGGCTTTCCTAATCCAAGTCCAATCAGTATAATCAAACACAGCTGGACTCGAAGGTGTAGAACCATCTCAAGGATGATCAGAAAAAATGGACAGCACCTGAGTTAAATATGAGCGTCACAGCAAAGGGTCTGAATACTTGGGGCCATGTGATATTTCAGTTTTTCTTTTTTAATAAATCTGCAAAAATGTCAATGTGTTTTTCTGTTATAATGGGGTGCTGTGTGAACATTGAGGAAAAAAATGAACTTAAATGATTTTAGCAAATGGCTGCAATATAACAAAGAGTGAAACATTTAAGGGGGTCTGAATACTTTCCGTCCCCACTGTATTTCATAGGTAGGATCCTTGAGTTCCTACAGATGGGATCAGTAATGAAGCTGGCCTTGAGCACCATCAATGGCCAGGTGTCGGCCTTATCAGTGTTGTTTTTTTTTTCAAAGACCACTTGCTTCACACTCTGGTTCGTAACCTTATCCAGGGGGTAATGCGGATTAATCCCCCAGTTAAGTCACCCCTGAACCTTTGGGACTTAAATTTAGTCCTGTTGGCTTTATAAAAACAGCCTTTTGAACCGATTCAAGATATTGCCTTGATCCTCTTGACCGGGGAGATAGTTTTCTTGGTTGCCATATCTTCTGCAAGTAGAGTATTGGAGTTGGCTGCTCTTTCCTGTAAAGAGCCATATTTGATTATTCATAAGGATAAGGTTGTATTGCAGCCTCATCCTAATTTTCTACCGAAGGTAGTGTCAGGTTTTCATTTAAACCAGGATATTATCCTGCCTTCATTTATTTTTTTTTCCAGAACCTCGTTCTGTGGAAGGAAAGTCACTACATTCTCTTGACGTGGTGAGAGCGGTCAAGGTCTATTTAAAAGCGACTGCTCAGATTTGTAAAACAGATGTTTTGTTTGTGTTGCCAGACGGTCCTAAAAAAGGACAGGCGGCGTCAAAATCTTCCATTTCCAAATGGATTCATCAAGTGATTGTTCAAGCTTATGGTTTAAAGAGGAAAATTCCTCCTTTTCATATTAAAGCACATTCCACCAGGGCTGTTAGTGCTTCTTGGGCTGTGCATCACCAAGCCTCCATGGCCCAGATCTGCAAGGCCGCAACTTGGTCTTCATTCCATACATTTACCAGATTATGTCTGTCTAGTAGATGTAATAGATCATGAGGATATCACCTTTTGGGTGCAGCGTACTGCAGGCTGCAGCATATGTCCTATAGTCTCTAGGTGCCCTACTTTTTGTGTCTACCTCCCTTCAGTTGGCATTGCTATGGGAAATCCCACATAGTAACTACTATGGCTCTGTGTCCCCTGATGTATGAAAAGAAAATATGATTTTTAAAACGGCTTACCTGTAAAATGTTTTTCTTAAAGTACATCAGGGGACACAGAGGTCCCTCCCTTCTTGGTATACACGTGTATTGCTTTCCTACAAAACTGAGGTACTCCCAGTAGTGGGAGGGGTAATATAGGGAGTGCACTTTTTGTCTTGGGGTGTGGCAGTGTCCATCACCTAAAGGTGGCGTATAACCCACATAGTAAGTACTATGGCTCTGCGTCCCCTAATGTACTTCAAAGAAAAGGATTTTACAGGTAAGCTGTTTTAAAAATCCTATTTTTACTTCACCAACTTAGACTAGTGTTCTGATCCATCACATATAATTCCGATAAAAAAAAAACATTGAAGTAAAGGCTGTAATGTAACAAAATACGTAAAAAGCCAAGGGGTGAATACTTTTGCAAGGCACTGTACTGTCTGTCTCAGGCTGATTTTTTTTTTCTGTGAAATCCATTTATTGGCATTCATTGAGGGAAAATAGACCCTACTCCTCTGTTACCATGCTCTTTGTACTGTACAATGCTTTTCCAGAGAACACAGCTGAACCATGCAGGGAGTAGGTGGGCGTATACCGATGGCCAAAATTTATTTTTGTTTGCCAGTGTTCAAATGCTCCTGTAGGTGGTATTTTAATACAACAGTCTATACATTTGTCTCCCCAAGTGAACCCCAAGAAATTAGTTTTACAGTAAGTACAAAAATCTCATATTTCTTGTGCATTATGTGCCAAAGCAGTGCTAAGGTCTACCAAATGATGGGAAATAACGTAAACGTGTTGTTTTTCCTTGTTTTGTTGTGCTTTCCCATTCTTTTTGTGTTGGACCGATTAAGACTATGAGAAAGTTTAGGAGTGCAGGTCGTTAATCCACAGTAGCATATAAAACTGCACTTTATTAACAGCATTTTTATGACATTTCTCTGATGCCCTTGCCAATCATATGACTGTAAAAGGGCATCAGACACTGATCAGATAGTAGCTTCAGTAACACTTCCTTATAATAATTTCACTGGTGTTATTGATTTGTCTCCAATTATGAGTGAGTGTTTTGACAAAAAATGTAATTATACTTGTTGACGTGGAGGTGGTTATTACGGGTACATTGTGCAGCCAGATATTAGAGACCAAGATAGTACTTTAACAAAGGCAGTTAATGGTACATGGGATATTATTTGCAAACTGATTAACTAATGCAGTCTTAAATGTTTGGGGAAAGCATGATGCACATAAAATGATTAAATCATTATTTAATCCTCAGATGACCTGAAGACTCAGCACCATTTTGCAATGCAGGAGGACATCTGGGACTGTGATTGGGAACATTTTGAGACGCTATATAAAAAATGGTCAGAAATCTGTGATAATTTTAACATGTAAGTAAAATGTACAAATTTTTCTACTTAAATTTTGATCCCATGGAACAAAATATGCTTTTAGTTCAGTTTGATAAGTGTGTTCATTTCTTTATAATTTAGCTCTACATAAAATTGACATTCAGTTTTAGGGTGGCAAGTGGTTTCTTTAAAATTTTTGGAAAAATCCAGTGGTGAGATTTGTCCTAAAAGTTTGTGTGTATACTACAAGACCATTCAGATATGTCACTTGTATAGCAGCATTTGGCTTTGTAGTTGTGCCCAGCTAGGTAAAAACAGGTATTGTGGTGGGGACAGTAAAAACCAGTTGGGGGTGCAGTTGGCCTTTCACCAAGTGCTTTATATTTGAAAGCATTTACCATTTGCAGTCGCTAATGTGAACCTGTCATACAAAAATACCTGTATACAAGGTTGAGTCTTCTGCAAATCACACATAAGTTATTACCTTAGGAAGCCAGGGGCGCACACAACCGACTGTCGGTAACTTATCCCTGTATTTAAAAAAGTGTTCTAGGTTGTTGCCCCACATGCCAGGGTACAGGCAAGCTTTGTTTTCTTTACTGAATGTTTTTGTTGATGGGCTAGTGTACCGTCTGCTTTCCACACTCTGTGTCAGTACACCTAGAACAAAACTGTCAGAGTAGAAACGTGTCAAGCCTTAAAATTGCAGGCGCCCTTAAACGACAAAAAAAATGGTGCCTGAAATTGTCCATAGGTGGGGATTTAAGGCTATTTTCACACTGGGGCGTTGAGCGCGCTGGCTGTAACGCTTTACCGTCGTCATAGCGGCGCTATTCGGCTGCTAGCGGGACAGTTTTAACCCCGCTAGCGGCCAAAAAAGGGTTAAAACCGCCCGCAAAACCTGTGCTTTGCAGGCGGGTTCGCAGCGCTGCCCCATTGTTTTCTATGGGAAGGGGCGCTTTAGGAGCGGTAAATACAGCGCTCCAAAGATGTGGCTTGCAGGACTTTTTTGACCATCCTGCAAGCGCACCGCTCCAATGTGAAAGCCCTGAGGGCTTTGAGAAAGCCCTCAGGGCTTTCACATTGGAATGCATTGAGCGGCTCTTTCAGGGCGCTTTGCATGCCCTGTTTTTAGCACTTTAGCGCCTGCAAAGCCCCTCAGTGTGAAAGCAGCCTAAAAGCCTAGAGCTCATCAATTTAGAGTTAACAATGAATGGTGGACCTAGAATTATTGCTCTCACTCTGACATTCCCAACAACACCTAATGTGTGGTGCCATTGCTGTTTACATGCACATGTGCACCTTATGTGGGCATTTACGCGTGCATAGGGAGGCATGGTTCCTTTTTTTCCATTTTATTATTTAAATTTTTTTTTTTTAAACTACTTTTTATCTGTTATTGCTATCGCAAGGTGAATAACAAAACCCTATGTTATAGCTTTGGGTGGTGACCTGTTTTTTTTTGTTTTTATATAGACAGGATTCTTTTAGATCCCCTAATGTCTCCCCTTACCTCCACTTCAGCGATCAAGAACTGTAAAAGTGAATTGGGTGGCTCTACAGATGGCTGTATCACTTTTAGTCAATAGCAGGGAGCTGGCTGAGAGAAAAACCTACCAAGCTCATGGCTGCTGCTGCAGTTGTGAGCTTGTTTTTTACCGCTTTCTATCAAACTGTAATCAAACTTTCTATCAAACTGTTGAGTATGTTGAGTCACTTTTGAGTATGGGGTTGGGGGGTTTGGTTTGTGCTGCACAACTGCTCCAGTTTTGACAAATTCCCTCCACTGTTTACATTTCATACTCCTGACCACTGTACTCCAAATACATTACTTCTGCAATTTGTCTTTAAGGTAGGCTGTGTAGAAGATGTCCCCTGCTGAACGGACGAATCCGCTGGCGGACTCCGCCAGTGTGAAAGGGGCCTAAAAATGATTTATATTTGTTTTATTTGTGTAAAATGTTTTTTTTACCAAAAACACACTTAATCAGGGTGCACCTTAATGCTCAGATTTTACTGCTGGTTGGGCTTTCTAACGCTTATATGCACTCAGAAGTACCTGTCTGACAAGGTAAACTAGTCCTGAAAGAAATTTGGGTGGGAATTTTTGAAAGTGTTGACATGCAAATAAAAAGCCAGTAAAAAACCCAGTAGGGAATGCACAATCATAAACAGTCATACACTGGGATTCTATTTGTTTCTATATTTGTCTGTCCATCGCTATCTCTTCACGCAAGCCTTGCTAAAGCCTCTCTCATACATCTTATTGATTTTATTACTTGTTTGGGAGTGGTAACAACCATAGGAGACCTACTTGAGCTCACTATTTTTAAAGAGATTCAAAATCAACCTACAAAAGTCGGAAGCGCTTAACGTTTCCCTCCCTCACAGCTCACAAACACGTATAGGGAGTAATTTTCCTTTCCGGTGGGCACCCCAGGCCATCCGATACTTGGGTACCAGGATCCCCGCAAATCCACACTTCATCTACCAACTAAATTTTCAGCCCCTCCTAAAAACCTTTGCTTCGGACCTAGAGAGATGGAGGTATCTGGCGGTCTCTTGGTTTGGTAGATGCAATGTTCTAAAGATGAACATTATGCCGAGGTTACTTTACCTCTTACAGGCCTTGCCTATTAAGATCCCCCAGACTTTCTTCAGAGCATTGCGTTCAACATTCATTAAATACGTCTGGCAGGGTAGGCCCCCGCGACTTGGAAGAGCCTTACTACAGAGACCGAAACTCAGGGGAGGGGTGGGACTCCCAGATCCAGCCATGAATAGGGCAGTGGACTGGTGCAGGCATCTACCTGACAAACTTTGGATCCGGCTAGAGTGGGAATCGGTCCCATTTCCTATTGAGGGTTTGCCCTGGAGTGGGATCAGTTTTTCTAGTTTTGCCCTACCACACCCTCTAATTGAACCTACTTTGCAGGAACTAAATAACTACTTTACCTTAGCGAAAGCCCCCAGCTTTCCATCACCCTTAACTCCAATAATAGGCCACCCAAACTTCCCGCCAAGTACTTCTGATAAATCCTTTCGACTCCATCAAGACCAGGACCTGATCAGGCCCTCCGCTTTCATGGGTACCTCGGATTGGCGCGATCTATCGGGCATATACCCGGAACTTGGGGCTTCCGCCTTGGGCAGTTGGAAACTGGCCCAACTCAAACACTTCCTCAAATCCCTCCCGAAAGTTAGCATCTTCCACAGACCAAAGACACCATTTGAGGAGCTATGCATGGGGGAAGGACCACTACGAAGGTCCCTCTCTTATTCGTACAATTTTCTATTGGAGTATACATCCCAGCTAGACCCTCCATTCCTAAAAAAATGGGAAAGGGACCTCCACACACAATTCACAGAAGATCAAAAGAGTCGCATACTGATTTTTGCTCATAAGTCCTCCTTATGTAGTAAATACCAAGAAATTACTTATAAAATCTTAACTCGCTGGTACAGGACTCCCACAGTACTGGCTACCATATTCCCGGGACACAGTCCTATGTGCTGGAGATGTGGCACGCAGAATGGCACATTGCTGCACATCTTCTGGGAGTGTCCGATCCTGGCTCCGTTCTGGGGGCAGGTTCTCCAGATCATTCATAAACTTACCGATGTGGCTCTACAAGATAACCCGGCAGCAGTACTGCTAAATTTGACTCCCATGTCAGGAAAGAGATATCGTAAATCGCTGCTGAGGCACCTTCTGAATGCGGCCAGGGCATGCGTTCCTAGTGCATGGAAACAACAGTCCCCACCGACAGTTTCTCAATGGTTTGCAAGGGTTTGCGACATCCATCATATGGAGCAACTTACAGCTGCTGAAGGGAGAAGGAACACAACACCCGCTGGATGCATTGGAACCTCTTCAGATTCTCAGAGGATTACAAGACCTACCTGTGAGCCCCCTTATCAGAGATGAATTAAGGTCCGAGATCGCTGGACCTACTGGAGTCCCACACCCCTGCCCCAACTTCCCCTTTCCGGCCCTAGTCTGCCTCTCTCTCTCTTCTAACTATATTGTCGTCCGTCCTACCCTTCCCCTCTCCTATCCCCTTAACGCCTATATCCCACATAAGTGAAAAATTCTGTGATTGCCGGAGATCTTTGACACTATCCCCGAAACTCCCTTGCCGAACACTAAAATCCACAAATGAAATGTTGATTGATTGTACCCTGCCCTCTGAAGGGAAAACGCCCCCTGTAGATTTTACCACCCAGTGGTAACCGGGGTTGGGAGCGACCGGAAGGTCCCCTTGAGGCACTAGAAACCACAAGGGAGGACAGTGAAGGGGTTTTGGGGTCAGCAATCTATAGCTCTAGCAGTATGTAGTTATGGTTAACAAAATGCTCTGTAGTTCTGTACTTAAATTGTATGTTGAGCACCATGTTCTGTTCAGGTACGAGGGAATCGGGGAACTATGTTTGTCTTCAGTTTATTTTTGTATATTCTGCAATCACTTAAATAAAAAATGTAAAAAAAAAAAAGGTAAATGGATAAATCTACGGGTAAACCAGAAATCCCATTTTAAAAAGCAACTCTGTACTGAGAAAAGAATCCGTAAAGTAATATTAAAGTTGTACAGGTGGCACCACCTGTTTTCCCCCATATGCACGGCACCACCGCCTCTGTGATCTGCCACTGGAGTTTCATAAAGACAGGTGGAGAGCTTTTCCTTGGTATTCTCCCACAGTCATCAGTTACTGGGGTGGTTGTCTGGAGCTTTTTTACTCTGGACAATGCCTAAACAAAGATGGAAATAGCCTTATCGGGAGAACAGGAGATCAGAGCTTTGCCAGAGGGAGTACTAAAATGTCTCTGAGAAGTAATACATTGTGTAAGTGTTCATGGTAGGAAATACTTGCCATCATTCTGTGCATGTACCCTAAAAGATTTGTTGTGTCTCCATAGGCCCAAAGCAGTGTTTGAGGTAGATACAGACTTACAGAAAAATGTCCTTTCAGAAGTAAAAGCTGAGCTTATTTGGCCTTCCATAATCAGCTCATCCCGTCATATGCACTTTCCTCTGACCAACACCAATAGCTCATCAGTAAGTATAGCAATTCATCTTCTGTTTCTTGCATAATGTAGCACTTCTTGTATCATAGGTTTGTATAATCATTAAAGTAGACTTAAACCCTAACTGGGTGACATACGTTTGATAAAATGCTGTGTAAAATAAACAAGTGCCCCCCTTTTTTTTTTTTTTAATAAACTACTTGTTTTTATGTTGCCTCTCGGTGCGGCTGATTACCTGCCGCCACTTTCTGCATGCATATCTTCCAGTGATGGCTCTGTGGCATTTTTAAGGGTGGCTCTCCTGATGGTGACAGTAGTGGACCATGTCTGTGTAATTTGTGTTGCAATGGGCATTTGTAGTTTTAATCAGGAGCCTGTGTGACAGTATTCTAATGCAATTATAAGCTTGTTTGAGATTTTAGTGATGTGGTGTACATCAGTGCCAGACTCGGAAGAATTTACAAATTCTCAATAAGAAGTAAAAACTTTAGAACAAACTATCTCATTGTAGCTGCTTGCCGTATGAGGTAATTCATCCTCAAAAAACACAGATTGTCTCTGAAGTCAGTTTCTAACAGCTTAGAGACATGTAGACTGGAATATTGTCAAGGTTCCTGAGGTATTCAAAATATGTAAATACTTTTAGTGTGCATAGCCTAGGTCAGTGATGGCGAACCATGGCACCTCAGATGTTTTGGAACTACATTTCCCATGATGCTTAAGTACACTGCAGAGTGGATGAGCATCATGGGAAATGTAGTTCCAAAACATCTGGGGTGCCAAGGTTCGCCATCACTGGCCTAGGTACAGGTTTACTTTTAAAGGAAATTGATGAGTTACCCAGTCCTGGTATATTTATATTGACAAGATTGCACATAATTCTTCAGAATTGTTTATACTACACAGTGCAGTAAGTCTCTGGTCTGTTAACGAATAATTATGGTTTTGCAACAGGAAGAAGAATTTGCATTAGAAAACCCTGCCGATGTCCCTGTGTATGTCCAAATTCTTCCTCTGGCTTTCTATTCCAACAGTTCTTTGGCACTAGACAGATTGATAGGAAGGTAAGTTTGTACATGTAGCCTTCCCTTATTTTGGGTGGACTGACTCACAAGCCCTTTTTCCTTTTTTTAAAATCATCTGCAAGGTTTAGTGTTGGAGTGATCAAAGACCCATTTCATCGCACTTTATACTCTAGTAAATGGGCCCTATGAAACCAAATACATGTAGCTTGTTATGATGGGCTCTATGATGCACATCTAACCTTCACAGGCCTTTACACATTTTTAGTTTAATTTTTATTTATTTTTTATAAGTTACAGTTCATGTAAAAATTACATTATCATTGTGAAAATACTGCGGGTGAAAACATGGGGAAAGTTTCTAGATTATTGAAACCTTTATGTAAATTGTGTCTGTAGCTACTTCCTCAATCCTTTTTTTGTCTTTCAGGTTCAATATTAGCAAGTCAATAAATATAGACTTAAAGACACTTGAATTTAAAGTGTTCCGAAATAACGTAAGTTTGCAGTGATATGCTGCTAGGGGTGTGAATGTATTCTGCTTAAGTCATTCTGGTTAAGTAATGTAAAAAATATTTCATAGATGTATTTCTACACCTATGAGTTTTGCAACCAGAATTGCTGCACATCATGCTTGTACATAATTTGTGTGATTTGATTCTTAAAGTGATTGTAAACCTTTTTATTTTGTCTTTGTTTTTAAAAATAGCGAACGTCAGTTACCTGCTGTTTGCAGGTTCCCCACCAGCGATCCTGGCTCCTCCCCACCGCCGAGTTCCCCTATTCCAAGCCGCTTGCTATGGGGGGGACTTGTGCTGGTTTGATCCTGAGCCCCGCTGTGTCTATCCATTAACACACAGTGTGGCTTGGCCCTGTCCTCATTCTCTCCTCACAGGCTCCTGCAGCTGTCCCCATGTTTAGTGAGCGCCACAGCTCTTGGGCACAGTGCTGGATCGAGATTGGGCTCAGGTAAGTATTTAGCGGGGGGCTGGGGAGGTGTACACTTTTTTTTTTTTACCCTAATGCAGAGAATGCGTTAAAAGGTAAAAAAATAAAAAAAACTGTCTTTCGAACCACTTAAAGAAGAGCCTATCATTGTAATGTGTTAGTATTTTTTGTGAAGAGCGCCAGGACAGAAATATGGAAGCTGCCACTACTTACAGTACTTGTTTTTAAAGTTGCATGCTCCAGAGCTGACGTCTTCATCCTTCACTATCTTGAGTCACTGACATGGATAAGCACACAGAACAGAGGTTCTGACTATAGTTGTTGCAAGTTTGTGATTCAGGTAGTGAAGCAAGAATAAGAATCGCAGCTCCAGAGTTTGCATCTTCAAAAACTAGTTGGCTCGCATATTTCTGTCCTGACAGGTTTCCTTTAAGTGGGAAATCATTGTTTCAATCATTTATAATTTATACAATTTGATCCTACTCTGTTTTAAAGCATGATTGTTCACAGGGCTCAAATACCCTGTACTGGTAGCACATAGAATAGCCAGACCACAACTTAAACACAAATCCACAGTCCCAAATGTCTGATATGCCTTGCCCAAACACTTTTGCACTTTGAGCAACGCTGTTGATTTGAGTAATGTTTGCAGCAATGTTTACAACTGCTGTAGAGCTGGGCCACTGCTTTGCATGAGCTGTGGTCCACCTCCCCTATGTATTGCCAGCACAGAGTTGTTTAGCCTTCGCTGCAGCACTTAGCCTATATTTATTACTGTATATGCAGTCTGTCTGTAGTAATAAGTAACAAGGGTTCAAATGGGCTTTACATTTTTGAAAGTAAACCTCCTGCCTAAAAGCACAAGAAGCTTGCTAATACCTTTTAATTCCCATAAAAGCCTATATTGTGCTAGTCGCTGATTTTTTTTTTTTTATTATTTTATTTTTTTTTAAACCTTACTGGGGCCTGGGTTCCTCTAATAACTGCACACTGCCAGCTGCCATTCCACTGTCTGTGGATGTTTCCTCTCCTTGTACAGGGGGGAATTACAGTTGGTGGAACTCGGAATAAAAGTGAAAGTACAGAATGGCATTTCTGACTAGTAAAAGTGAGATTGTTTCAAGCTATATTTCTTTGTTCTATGGGACTATGTGAGTTTAGTGCTTATACCCAGTTGGTTTGTTGTGTGGTTTGTTAAAGCGGTTCTGCACACATTTTATTTAGTAAATCTCTTTGCCTTCCAAATCAGGCAAAGAGTACTAAATGAAATGTGTTTTTTTTTTCACTTACCTTGTAATCGATGACTTCCGGTCCTCTGTCTCTGCGGGGGTGGGCGGGGTCTGTGCGGGGATCCTCGTCACGACGCACTGTCTCCTGGGATCTGGTGTCATTGATCCCAGGAGCCTGTGCGGGCATCTTCCGAAATCTCGCGAGATTTCGGGCACATCTTCCGGCAGATGTGCCGATATCTCGTGAGATTTCGGAGAACGTGAGCTGCACTTTGCCGTTACTCGCGGTGCATGCTGGGCCATCTAAAGTGCCTGTGGGGTTTCACATGCCCACAGGCAAGATGGCCCCCAGCACAAAAGAAGAAGATAAAGAACTTCATCGGACGAAAACCGGCAGCGATCACGAATGAAGATGGAACAGGTGAGTCCCCTAATTTTCCTATTACCCCTAGGCATATTCCCCCCCAAAAAAAAACAAAAAAAACCCCAGTGCAGAACCACTTTAAAATATTGTAACATTCATTATAACCACTGTAAAACCTGTTTAAAATAAAACTAGGCAAAACTTTTTTTTCGTCATTTTGGATAGAGCAAGGGAGGGTTATAACCCCTGTCAGATTTATTTATTTTTCTCTCCACCCTCGGTGTCCCATTGCAGAGATTTTACTTCACTTCCTGTCCCATAGCCAAACAGCAAGTGAGAGGAAATCCCTGCAAATTGAGGGAATTGCTTGGGGGCCCCCACATTACTGGAATTAGAGTCCCCATTGGAAGATTTCCCCTTCATTACTTTTCTGTGGATAACCCAAAATTTGGGATTTTTTTTTTACTTTCACTTTCAGTGATCATGGTAAACAGGAAAAATAGAGGGGAAAAGTCTTCCTAATGGGGGCACAGATGGCAATAAAAGCTGACAATTTTTCTAATCCCTCCACTCTAGCCAAAATTTTAAAAAAGTTTTGTCTAATTATACTTTAATTCAGCTGTGTATGGATCTCTTAAACCAAATTATATTGTACAATTCTGCAATTTTTTAGCATGATGGTCAGAAATTGTGGGGCCTATTCAACAACCAATATATATTTTTTTAATATTGCAAATAAGATTTTTTAACAGTGGCACTCATATTTACTGTATTTTGAAAAAAATGGCAAAATCTATTTACAAATACCAATTTTAAAGCCTTTTTCTTCAAGTGAACCTTCATTTAATTTTTTTCATCTTTCCATCTTTTAAATCTTCTGCCCTTGTTGTTTTAACTTTGGATAGTAAAACATTTTTTTTTTTCTGCCAGTAAATACCTTATACAACCCACTTCCGGTTTCTTGTCTGGTCATTAGCCTAGGCTTAGGACATCATGCACAGCTCGCTCTTTCTTGCGAGAGTTTGCCAGGAAGGGAGGGGGGATGAGTGATGAGAGGGCCAATGAGAGCTTGCAGAGCTGGAGGTGTGCCTCTGTGTGTCTGTGTAAATCCAGGAAGTGAACAGGCCAAGAACAGAAACCCAAGAACAGAAATGTAATTTTTTTGCAGATTAGCAGTCCTTGGATATGGTGGGTGCATTTGTTTTCTTGTTTTTTCAGGGTTTTTTTCCCCATTTTATTTCACCTGCCAGTCTTAAGCTGGCATTACACTGATCAAAATGTAGCTGGTTCTGCAGTGTGTGGTCGTCCCCACTTAAAAGAAGTTGATCATTTGACCTTTGTTGAAGGGATGTGCTAGAAAACTTTGTTGATCGGTGGCTGCAGCTGCTAATCGGCGTGTTCCTCCATCCATCTCATGTGCATACATGGAGGAAAAAAAAAAACACAAAATGAACAGACTCTGGCCAGCTCTAGGACGATCATACTTCATTATCCTTCTGTATAAAGACCACAGAACCACCCTCACATTATTCATGGTACAGTTCTTTAGTAGTATTTAGCGCTAACTCTAATGATGTAACTAATAGTCAGCACAAGTAGAGAGCACAAAGTTTTCAGCTTTGGCTTAAATAAAGTGGTACTTTGAGAGTGACATGCTTGTGTTATTGTGCAGGTGCAGCCTGTGCAGAGCAGCCAAGCTTTTGTGGAGGGACAATCTCGCCAATCAGTTCTTAACCTCATTTTAAAGCCTGGGGAGAAAAAAAGTGTTCAAGTCAGATTCACTCCAGTGATCAACAAAACTGTATCCTCCTTGCTTATAGTAAGGTAAGTGTGCACAATGCTTTTGGCAGAAAGAAGCACAGGTACAATTGACTTCAAAATGGCAATGGCAGTCACATGTGTAACTGTGGCTGACATTCAGGCTTATTGAGTAAGACATATTGCAGTTAACCATTGCTACCAATCACAGTTCATTTTACATTCAGATGACTACTATAATATAAAATCTGGCTGATTCTTGTGCTTTGTGCTTCAGCTTTGCTTATCCGATTAAATAAGCCCAGTGTTATTGTTTTTACTGTATTGTCTGCTTTACCTGTGTGCTAAAGTTAAAGTGGAAGTCCAGTCCAATACTAACTATACCTAAACCTGCTCCCACCCCAATTCTAAGCCTATGCTAACTACCCGGTCAGGTAGGCTGTGTGGTGCCGGTGATTTTTACCAAGTCCCAGCTACTATACTCTTGCTGCTTGGTAAGGGCAGATGATAGAGGAGCTCTAATTTGTAATGGGGGGAGGCTGCGATGAGGGGAGACTGGTGATGGTTCCCTTATGAGGGGCACACTGATGAGTGGGAAGCAATGAGGGCGACGCTGGATACTGGTGACAGTGCTCTGATGAATGGGTGGCACTGATGATGGGGACTCTGATGGAGGAGGGTGGGCTCTGATGGGGCGACTCTAATGGGAACTATGATGTAAAGAGAGGCTCCGGTGGGGACTATGATATGAAGGGAGGCTCTGATGGGGGACTATGATGTAAAGCGAGGCTCTTCAGTAATGCCAGCTATAAACCGCTGAAACGGTCCTCTTCTCATGCCACAAACAGGGAAAGGAAGTAATGTCACAGGATATGGTGCAAAACAGCATAATAAAAACTGATGTCAATGTGCAAAAAAACATACTGAAATGCGCATGGAAACTCGTGTCTCTGCGAGTGAAATTTGTGTGTTTTTTTTTTTCCCATTAGTTTTTCTACATGTATGGTGTGAACACGGCCTAAAGCAATGTTTCTCAGCTCCAATCCTCAAGTACCCCAACAGGTCATGTTTTTCAGACTTTCCATTATTTTGCCTAAAGGAAAGATGTCTCTACTTGCAAATTCTGAAGGCGTTCTGGTCTAGTCATATGCTTCCAATAATTCAGTGTGCAGAAGGGACAGCCAACAGATGCCCCATAGTAAGACTATTGGTGACATCACCACATAGGCACCCTAGCCGTTGTTGACAATCTCTCTTAAGACCCCTTTCACACTGAGGCAGTTTTCAGGTGTTTTAGCGCTAGTAATAGCGCCTGTAAAGCGCCTGAAAACTGCCTTCCATTCTCTGCAATGGGTGCTTTCACGCGCAGGCGGCGCGTTTGCAGGACATTCGGAAAAGTCCTGCAAGCAGCATCGTTGGGGCGGGTTGGGAGCGCTGTATACAGTGCTCCCAAAACACCCTTCCCCATTGCAATGAAAAAGCAGAGCTTCTGAAGCGTCTGAAACTCCAGGAGTTTTTAACTCCTTCTTTGGGGTTAAAAGCGCCCCACTAGCAGCCGAAAAGCGCCGCAAAACAAACAGCAGTAAAGTGCCGCTAAAACGAATGGCGCTTTACCGGGAATGCGGCCTCGGTGTGAAAGGGGACTTACTGAATCCAGTCGCTGGAGAGATCATGTGACTGGATGGGAGCATCCTCAGAATAGGTAAGTATGGACCTCTTTCCTTTACAGCAGGCATGCTCAACCTGTGGCCCTGCAGCTGTTGCAAAACTACAAGTCCCATGAGGCATTGCAAGGCTAACAGTTAAAAGCATGACCCGCAAAGGCAGAGGCACAATGGGACTTGTAGTTCTACAACAGCTGGAGGGCCACAGGTTGAGCATCACTGCTTTACAGGGTAGTTGGAATAGGGCATAGAATGGGGGTAGGTGCAGGTTTACGTATACTTAGGATCTGGTTGAACTTTGATTTGATTTACTGTATATGCTGCTGTTGCCATCTAAATCATGCCTACACTGCTTTAAACCAAATGAATTAAAGGAGTTTAATGGTCAAAGCATACACTCTCATTTTATAATGTCAGCTTTGTAATAGCAATACAAAAACATTTATTTTTGACAATCCAATATAAGCTCATTTGAAAACAATCTTCCTTCAGGTTGTAAGGGCTGCCTGCCTGCTGACCATCTTTTAAAAGGCCAGTCACTTTTCAGAAGGAGAATTAGAGCAGCAGTGACCGGTCGTTGGTACTGGACATTCCTGCCCAGAAGCAAAGTACAGGAAATGCTTCATGATGGATTACTGAACCAATCTGGAAGAAATACACAAAGCACACCAGGTTTAAAGAGAGAATGCACTCATTGACAATATTTCTGCAGCCCAGATTTCAGTTTTAATTGAAAAGTAGACATATGATCTATGCATTTCAGCATCTAGTTTTCAAATAAACTAGTTTTGGTTTAGAAATTGGACATCTCTGCATGCAGAAATAGCATCAACACGGTTGTAAATTATACCTCGTACATATGTATATTTTGCCTTTATTATATAATTGATTTCTTGCCAAAGCTTTTGTCTGCTTTAATCTTCACATATCTAGTATTGAGTTTATGATCTGCTTTTATTTTTCTTTACAGAAATAACTTGACCGTAATTGATGTAATCACAGTGAAAGGACAAGGAGCAAATGAAAATATTAAAATTGGTGGAAAACCCCCAGGTCCTGGGAGCCCCTTGAGGTTTAAAATTACAGAAGGCTTCTTGAAAGACTGCTCTGACAGTAAGCTTGACTAATTTGTTGCCTTTATTAAGGTTTTATTAACCACTTGCCGAACAAATGGGCCATGGGCAAATGGGCATACCTGTACATCCCCTTTAAGAGCCGGGGATAGCAGGCGCACGCCGTGCCCGCAGGACCGGCGTATTTTTATGTCCGCCGGTCTCCCGGCGATCGTGTCACGGAGCCTCAGAACTGGGAAGTGCCTATGTAAACAAGGCATTTCCCCTTTCTGGCTTTTGTCATTAAGAGATCACTGCTCTCTGTCATCGAGAGCAGTGATCGCTGTCATGTAAGTTGAAGCCCACCCCCCCCCCCCCCCCCACAGTTAGAATCACTCCCTAAGACACACTTAACCCCTTCATTGCCCCCTAGTGGTTAACCCCTTCACTGCCAGTGTCATTTACACAGTAATAATTGCATTTTTATAGTATTGATCGCTGTATAAATGACA
This sequence comes from Lithobates sylvaticus, assembly GCA_028564925.1. Taxonomy (NCBI): domain Eukaryota; kingdom Metazoa; phylum Chordata; class Amphibia; order Anura; family Ranidae; genus Lithobates; species Lithobates sylvaticus. The sequence continues at coordinate 400,605,245 of CM053027.1, forward strand.
ATGGTCCCAAAATGGTGTCCGATGTGTCTGCCATACCTTTTGTGCAAACCAATCAATATACGCTTATTTTTTATTTATTTTACCAAAAATATGTAGAAGAATACATATCGGCCTAAACTGAGGAAAAAAAAAATTTTTTTTATACTTTTGGGGGATATTTATTATTATTATTAGCAAATAGTAAAAAATAATGCTCTTATTTTTTTTCAAAATTGTCGCTCTTTATTGCGCAAAAAATAAAAACTGCAGCGGTGATCAAATACCACCAAAAGAAAGCTCTATTTGGGGGAAAAAAAAGGACATCCATTTTATTTGGGTGCAGCGTCACATGACGAAAAATTGTCAGTTAAACTGACGCAATGCTGAATCACTAAAAGTGCTCTGGTCTGGAACGGAGTAAAATCTTCCGGGGCTGAAGCAGTTAAGGTTCTAACCCAAGATTTGACGGTGTATGGCTCCATCCATCGTCCCTTTGATGCAGTGAAGTTGCCCTCTCCCCTTGGCAGAAAAACCCCCTCAAAGCATAATGTTTCCACCTCCATGTTTGACAGTGTCGATGGTGTTCTTGGGGTCATAGGCAACAGTCCTCCTCCTCCAAACACGGAGAGATTTTTAAGAGGTGGCTGATAATACTTAAAAACATGCCAATGCACTCAACCCCCTGATTTTGCTGCACCTACAATGCTCATGTCAAAGGGGCCTTATGGTTGATTTGTGCTCTGTTTTCATCTAAAACTAGAACTGCGGTGCATATTTTTTCCAGTTTAAAAAATGTCTATACAATGATCTGTAAAAAATAAATAGGGTATTGACATCTCACTTTTCTTTTTTCCAGAAATAAAACCCAAGGAACCAAATTTCACTATGAGAAAAACATTCAAGGTTGAAAACACAGGGCAGCTTCAGGTCATAATCAAAAGCATGGAAATCAGTGGATATGCATGCGAAGGCTATGGATTCAAGATTGTAAATTGTCAAGAGTTTGCACTAGGCCCCAATGCCTCTAAAGAAATTGTCATATTGTAAGTGTGATGAATGGTGCACTTTCAAATAAATGTATTCAGCACCCTAGGCTTGCATGCGTTGAAGGGATAAAAGTTAGCAGACACTAGAGGTCTGTTGGAGATGCAGGCACAATTTGACCACATCTGTGTCAGCCAGCACTTTCCTAGATGTGAACAGTCAAATCAGCCACCATTATACAGTATTTATATCTTATCATTTTAGTTATAGTCTTCTGGGGGGGGGGCTTGTTTAGTTTTACTAGGGAATAAGCCTAATATGCAATATTTTTTAGTTTGTTTCCCTTTGTGAAGCAACATTGCCATCTACACTAAGGCTGGGTTCACACCTAATACCGATGCAGCTCCCAGCAGGGGTCCTGTGTGTCCCCGTTCACCATTACAAGTCAGATTTTAGCCCAAATTTTTTGCTTAATTCGGACCTGAAACAAACCAAAATACGCCACAGGGTTCCTGTGCAAATTTGCACCAGAGCCACAGCGGAGATATGTAAACCGGCTTGAGAGTCTCCTGCTATTGCGAATTGGATGCGGAGAGACCGCAGCCAATTCGCAATGGTGCAAACCCAGCCTGAAGGTCTTGTATAGTACATCCGGAAAATATTTACAACGCTTCACTTTTTTCCATATTATAATGTTACAGCCTTATTCCAAGATGGATTTAATTATTTTCCTCAAAATTCTACAAACAATACCCCATAATGACAACGCGAAGGAAGTTTGTTTAAAATCTTTGCCAATTTATTAAAAATAAACACAAATCACATGTACATACAGTGGATATAAAAAGTCCACACACCCCGTGTTAAAATGTCAGGTTTCTGTGATGTAAAAAAATTACACAGCCCTGGTTCACATTGATGCAATTTGGCATGATAAATCGTCGGAAATGGCAGCATCCGAATTGCACCCAAAAGTAATTTCTGTACTACTTTTGGCGATTTGGGGGCGCGATTTCCATTGACATCTGTGCAGAAACCCGCACAGATGTTTCTGAAATCGCCCCCCGAAGTCGGGACAGACATGCAGGAATTAAATCTCCTAGTCTTCTTTGCAGGACCTCTCACGCTCCATCAGGTTGAATGGGGAGTGTCAGTGCACAGCCATTTTCAGATCTATCCAGAGATTTTCAATCGGTTCAAGTCTGGGCTCTGGCTGGGCCTCTCAAGGACATTCACAGAGTTGTCCTGTAGCCACTACTTTGTTATCTTGGCTATGTGTCTCGATCCTGACTAGTCTCCAAGTAATTGCTGCTGAAAAACATCCCCACAGCATGATGCTGCCACCACCATGCTTCGCTACAGGGATGGTATTGGCCAGGTGGTGAGTGGTACCTGGTTTCCTCCAGACATGATGCTTGCCATTCAGGCCAAAAAGTTTTATATCTTTGTTTCATCAGACCAGAGAATTTTGTTTCTCATGGTCAGAGTCCTTAACCACTTCAGCCCCGGACCAATTGGCAGCCAAAGGACCAGGCCCCTTTTTGCGATTCGGCACTGCGTCGCTTTAACTGACAATTGCGCGGTCGTGCGACGTGGCTCCAAAACAAAATTGGCGTCCTTTTTTTCCCACAAATAGAGCTTTCTTTTGGTGGTATTTGATCGCCCCTGCGGTTTTTATTTTTTGCGCTATAAACAAAAATAGAGCGACAATTTTAAAAAAAAAATGCAATATTTTTTGCTTTTTGCTATAATAAATATCCCCAAAAATATATATAAAAAAACATTTTTTTTTCCTCAGTTTAGGCCGATACGTATTCTTATACATATTTTTGGTAAAAAAAAATCGCAATTAGCGATTGATTGGTTTGCGCAAAAGTTATAGCGTTTACAAAATAGGGGATAGTTTTATAGCATTTTTATTAATATTTTTTTTTTTTTAGTAGTAATGGCGGCGATCAGCGATTTTTTTTTTTTTTTTTTTTTGTTTTTTTTGTTTTATTGCGACATTATGGCGGACACATCGGACATTTTTGACACATTTTTGGGACCATTGTCATTTATACAGCAATCAATGCTATTTAAATGCATTGATTCCTGTATAAATGACAGTTGTAGTGAAAGAGTTTACCACTAGGGGGGGGGGGAGGGGTTATGGGCTCTGACGTGTGTGTGTTTTTTTACATTAGGGGGCGGGGCTGACGTCTGACGTCATTGATCGGCTTTCCCGATGACCGGGAACAGCCAATCAATGACAGGCAGAGTAGGAAGCGCGGGGAGAGGTTTGTTTACACAAACCTCTCCCTGTTCTTCAGCTCCGTAACCCGATCGCGGGACACCAGCGGCGATCGGGTCCGCTGGTCCCGCGGCCGGGGTCACGGAGCTCCCGACCGGGTCGTGAGCACGCCGGCCCACGGGCAGGCATTTAAAGGGCCACGTACAGGTACGTGGTTTTGCCTGCCCGTGCCATTCTGTAGACGTATATATCTACATGAGGCGGTCGGGAAGCGGTTAAAGAGGAGTTCCCATAAAAAAAAAAAAAAAAAAAAAAAAAGTCATAAGCTTCGAATACTGCAGCTGCTTTTAATAATCGTACACTTACCTGTCCTGGAGTCCAGCGATGCGGGGGATCAAAGCCCTGCTTGTCCCCCCTTCCATTCAGCGGCGCCGGCATTTTAACTGTGGGCACCCAGCTGTGGCTTTACAGCCGGGCTCCCACTGCGCATGCTGATTGACAGGAGGGAGGGGGCAGAGCTGAGTCCTTCCTGCGCCGAGGGGGAAGTGATGTCACCAGCCCAGGCACTGAAGGAGGCAGACTACGAGGGACCCCCTAGCAACAGCCATTTAGAGGAGAGTTAAAACATTTTTTTCCAAATGTTTATTTTTTTTAGGAATATTCATGTTTTTTTTTTTTTTTTTTTTTTTGGTGTGCAACCCCACTTTAAGGTGCCCTTGGGCAAACTCCAGGCAGATTTTCTTGTCTATACTGAGTCTATACTGAGCGGCTTCTGTTTGGCCACTCTGCCATACAGGCCTGATTGGTGGAGTACTGCAGAGATGGTTGTTCTTCTGGAAGGTTTTCCTCTCTCCACAGAGACACACTGGAGCTCTGTCAGAGTGACTCTTGGGTTCTTGGTCACCTCCATGACTAAGGCCCTTCGCCCCTGATCGCTCAGTTTGGCTGGGCGGCCTATTCTAGGAAGAGTCCTGGTGCTTCATTGAGACTTTAAATGCTGCAGACATTTTTCTGTATCATTCCCCAGATCTGTGCCTCAATACAATCCTGTCTGGGAGGTTCTTGGTCTTCATGGCATGGTTTGTGCTCTGACATGCACTGTTCACTGTGGCACCTTATATAGGCAGGTGTGTGCCTTTCCAAATCATGGCCAATCAACTGAATTTACCACAGGTGGACTTCAAGTTGTAGAAACATCTTGAGGAGGATCAGTGGAAACAGAATGCACCTGAGCTCAATTGTCAGTGTCATTGAAAAGGCTGTGAATACTTATGTACATTTTTTTTGTTTTTAATTTTTAATAAATTTGCAAAGAATTCAAACAAACTTCTTTCACATTTTCATTATGGGGTATTGTTTGACAAATCTTGAGGAAAATAATAAATTGAATCCATTTTGGAATAAGGCTGTAATATGTAACAAAATTTGGAAAAAGTTAATCGTTGTTAATACTTTCCGGAAGCACTGTAGATAAACACTGCATTAAGTTAATCTTAATAGACTTTACCAACAATTATACCAGCTTTTTACCTGATCACTTTGTAGTTCTACAGTAGTTGGCCAGATGTTGGGTATTTGCACACTTTAGAAGTTGTACTGCTACCTATGTTTTGGTTATGGGCATATCAGTGGATATGCTGTACTGTGGGGAAAGTAAAACCCACTGACCTGTAAAACCCCCCCCCCCCCCCCCCCCCCCCCCCCCCCCCCCCAAAAAAAAAGGAAAGTGGCAGTTCTGGTGGACATAGGGATCCTATGGGCAGGCAGCTCTCCTTTTAAAGTTTCTGACTTGCATCCTCTGTGTCAACTCATTTTGCAGGTTTACACCAGATTTCGCCTCCTCAAGAATCATTCGTGAACTGAAGATTGTTACCACAGGAGGATCTGAATTTGTATTTATATTAAATGCATCCCTTCCATATCATATGCTAGCGACCTGTGCAGAAGCACTTCCACGGCCTAATTGGGAATTGGCTCTTTATGTTGTCATCTCAGGAATAATGAGGTACTTGTATTCCTCTGTTCTATTCTAAGATAGTGCTTACTGTAGTTTTTATAGGCTGTTTAACCATTTTTATTCTAAAAAAACTGCTGTATACAAATTTCTTAAAGTGTTACTAAAGCCCAGGACCCTGCATTCCCTATATCTGGTCTCCCACAGTACACAGAACATGGAAATGTAAATATAAACTGCTAAATACCCTTTCTCATCAGCCGTATATAGCAGTATTGTGACTTCTATCAGTGTCTGTTTAAAGCTTGTAAGAGGAGTTGTCATTCTACTCTGACTGTCCTATGAGGTTGCAGGTCCCCTGACCCCCCTCTGTCTGGACAGTGCTGATTGGCCCTGTTAAAATTAAATATGATCCGCGCTATGAAGGTATAGTAGTTGCTGCCCACCCCAGCTAAAACCACGGGTGTGGGATTAGGAAAGTTTTATAAGGAGGTGAAGTGGCGGTGATAGTAATATAATGTGAAAAATAATTAAATCATGTGCTATTACTTTAAATGGGGGGAAAAACACACTAAGACCCCTTTCACACTGGCGGTTTTCAGGATTTTTTTAAAGCTAGAAATGGCGCTTGTAAAGCGCCTGCCATTTATTTCAGTGTGACGGTGTGCTAGCGGGGTGTTTTGGCAGTGTTGTATTTGGCTCTCCCAAAATGCCCTGCACATTGAAATGAATGGGCAGCGCTTCCAAAGCACCTGTAAGTGCTTCGGAAGAGCCGCAACACAGACACTTTTAACGCTTTCTTAAACAGCAGCAAAGCACCGCTGAAACTAGCGGTGCTTTCCCGCTAACGGTCGTCGCTTTCAGTGTGAAAGCAGCCTAATGTGTAAAATGTGCAGGTGCAACTCTGCGGTCTATTGGCATCCGTTACTAACTGTAAACAAAGTGCTCAAGTGCTAATAGTGCAAAGCAATAAAAAGCAAATGAATGTCCATTCGTTAAAACAGTGTTCAATATATAAACAAACAAATGTATCAGCAAAAAGTTTGTTCATAAATCCACATGGTGATGATCTTCAAAAAAAGTGGCTGGTGCTTGAATGAATACTGTGATATATAAAACTCAGTGAATCTTCACACATGCTCCCGCTGAGATCCTCACTCACTGAAAAGATGTACCCCTGCATGGGGTGAAAAGCCTCACAATGGAGTCAGCTCTCTGTCCTGTGTTCCCTCCTCGTCGTCCATGTTCGTTTTTTTTCCTGCAGCTCTCCACGGGATGAAAAACCCCCACAATCTACAACATCTTGTAAAACCCTCTTGATGGCATCACTCAGTGATGACTTGCTGAGAGGATTACACTAAGACCCCTTTAACACTGAGGCATTTTTCAGGCGCTAAAAATAGCGCCTGTAAAGTGCCTGAAAAAAGCCTCAGCTACAAACCCAGTGTGAAAGCGCTCGCGCTTTCACACTGGAGCGCTGCACTGGCAGGGCGTCACAAAAAGTCCTGCCAGCAGCTTCTTTTCAGCGCTGAAGGAGCGGTGAATACACCGATCCTCCCCATTGAAAACAATGCGGCAGCGCAGCTATACCGCCAGCAATGCGCTGCTACATTGGCATTTTGCGGGCAGATTTAACCCCTTTTCGGCCGCTATCGGGGTGGTTTTAACCCCGAATATTGCTTCTAAAATGCCGGTAAAGCTTTACTGCTGACACCCGGGGCAGCACAGTGTGAAAGGGGTCTAAGGGTCACATTAGCTGAGCGAGGGAGAGAAACCGAGGTAGAAAAACATTGAAATACTAATCAGTACCAGTGTGCAAACATGTTTTTGCTTTGGAAAAATAAATCACTGCTAATGTTGGGTCTCCTAAGCATGTGGATGTTGCTACATTATGCAAAACCTTTTTTGTTTAGTTTTTAAAATTTAGAAATGGGTTGCCTCAAGATTGTGTGGAATTTTAAAGCGTGAAAAAAGGTTGAGAAATACTATTAAATCATCAAACATTTTCTTTTATAGAACTTCGTACAATTTGAGTACATGAATTAAACTTGTAACTAGTATTAGTATATTGGCTGCAGTGAATGTGGCTTTCACTAATGTCAGCTCTAAGAGTGGCATAGTATGGGAATCTGTGGATGTGAGCCATGTGACTCAGGAGTGTTTTGTAAGTTGTGAAAAATATGAGCTCCAGTAAGTTAAAACATGTACCTGGAAATAATTGACTTTGTCTAGCCTGTGTATTAGCTGCATGTTTTCATATTTTTTTCAGTAAAAACAAGGGCAAATATTAAATTATCTAACCCAGGCTGATGTAGCAAATGCATACCACAAACTTTATCTGGCATGCACATTAGGAGGGTTATTTTTAAATGGTGAATGTAACCTTGTCCAAACATTCACCATAGGTCAGTCTGCCTGTTGCATGTGTTAAATTTTGGTGAATGTCAAAGCACACGCAAAAAGGGTGCAAATGCCTAGTTCATTACCTCCAAAACCATTTATTAAAAGCAAAAACAATATTCTACTCACAAAAGCAGATAAAAACAAGCCAAACAGACACACAGCTCAATGCCACACAGTAAAGAAATTTACGCATTTTGGGGGACACTAACCTGACTATATGAAGAGCCACAGTATAAATGTTTGTGCATCCCGGACACACACCCCTTTAATGAGCAACTGGGTGGGGCCAGCCCATGTTCATCACACCACCCCTCTCCAAAAACCCCAGGATGTAAAATCAACCTCCTTCAAAAATGCACATACACAAGAATACAAAAACAAAAATCAGGAAAACAAAAAACCGAATGAATCTTTAATATTGACCTATTGGCACTAAGACACAAGATGAGCTCAGGTGTGTTCGCAAACAGCACGTGCAGAGCCCGCCAGGAAGTCGGCACTGGGAAGCATTAATCACAAGCTGTGAGACATTTCCCAATCTCTGCAGCTGCGCATCGGGACAATGTCTCACTGTGTGCGATTAGCGCTCCGCAGTGCTGACTTCCTAGCGGGCTCTGCACCTGCTGTTTGCGAACACGCCTGAGCTCATCCTTAATCAGCACGTATTCGCTGGGGAGGACATACCACAAAAGCCCATATGTTTGTGCAATAAGTAAAATGGTCACAAAAGGTTCCAACCAAATCAATAATGTTGATAATCATTGAATGACTAAAAGCAAAGCAATCCTCTAGCCCACTGTTTTACTGTGTGCCGCATTGACAACCGATCTGCCATATTATTCAAAAGAATAATACTCAATGGTAAGCAACTGAGCAAACTGGAAAACCCTATACTGTTGTATTAGACAATAATTTTTCTACAATTTTGGCTAAACTATGCCCTTACATTTTTAACCTCTATGTCCACGTCCTACTTTTTTTATTCTCTTATTTTCCATTCTTGTATCTCCCCCAGCTTGCTTTTTCTACTGGTAATAGGAACAGCTTACTTAGAAGCTCAAGGGATATGGGAGCCATTCAGAAGGCGGCTCTCTTTTGAAGCTTCAAATCCTCCTTTTCATTTGGGCCGGCCCTTTGACCTCAGGAGGATAGTTGGCATCTCGTCTGAAAGCAAGTAAGTCAATTTTAATCTCCAATGTAATATTGTTTCCTTAGTGCAAATGTTCAACCTGATGCAGGTCAGCAACAAAGAATAAAAAAGAGAATTGTATATGTACCTTTCCAAATATCCAGCTTACTAGATAAACTATGTGTTCAGACTTCAAAAATGTGAGGTGTAAACATCAGTTGTGACATATACTTGTGCACTTCACTCACTATGAATGTAGTAGCAGGTCTTTAATAATATTTAACTTGCAAATACTAGTTTTTATTTTGTTAAGCATCATTTATAGGTGGGCATATTTTATTAGCTACATATTTGCAATTGAAATACAAGTAGAACTATATACTCCTATTTTTTTTTTTTTTTAAATCTGCTTAAGACAATCCTTATGACCTATATGTTCATTTCACAAAAAAGTGACAAATTTACTTCCAAGAAATTATGGCATTTTTTTTTATCTATGTAGTATCAACCTTTTGTATTATCTGAATAACCTGGAGCTACCATGTGACGCAATAAAATATGGTCATGTGGTGCGATCCTATAGGAACATGCACCTCCGACTTGTATAATCCGCACTGCCCCATCCTTCCTAATCACTCCCAGCAAAGAATGAGCCTATCTAGCGATTTCCTGGGAATTTTAGGCACACATGGCTATAAATGCTTGGAGTTCTAAAAGTTCAGAATAACCCTGTCCTCCACACCCCTTGGTCTGAAATAGAGGCAGCGCTGATGGGAATCGTATTTATCAAGCAAGGAAAATATGCATCTTATGTAGTTAAACTGCAGAATGCTGTGTTGATACATGCATTATATGAAAAGACCTTACTTTTACTTTAAAGTGTATTATTTGCAACATCATTTTTTCTTTTTTTTTTCCTTTTCTAGCTTTAACACAGTAGGACCAGATTCAAATCCTACTTCTAACAGGGGGTTGTATAGTGGGAGTGCTACTACAAGACCTACCGCGGTTAATCACAAACAAAGCAATGCAACAATTTTGCAAAGGAGTGCTCATGATGTGGAAACATCGAGGACAAAAAACAGCTCCAATGTAGCAAACAGAATGCCTGGACAAGTTCCTGCTTCATTGCCACCTAGCAGAACTTCCTCTGTGACCATTGACTCCAGTACTGTTGCTCATAGTTCATCTTTAACCAAACGTTCTAGAGGAACAAAACAACCACAAGGACCTGTCCTACAGGAGCAGCCAACACAACTACCAGTAGTGCCTCATACACAGACAGAGCAGCCAGTAGAAGTGTCCCGATCAGGGACCTCTAACCCCTCTTCTCACCCTGAATACTTTGGAACTGGCAGCAGTAATGCTCGGCACAGTTCAGATGACTCGGATATAACCAGTCTTATGGAAGTAATGGATAAGGATTTTGACAATGCCGAACCAGCTTCCTCTGATGTGTTTACAGAACAACCACCATCTCCAGCAACAAAAAATGCAAAAGGTAATGGAGCTATTTTCTGGTATATGAGCATGCATGTTTGAATATTTTGCTAGAGATTGATAAATAGGGCTACATGCTTTCTAAGTAAGCCTTTAAATGGAACCAAGACTACTCTGAGAGCAGTGTTAAGCTGGCCATACCCTAGAAGATTTTTGAATGACTATTCATACGAACATTCAAAAGAAAATTCTTAGTACATTTGATGACTTGACAAATCTCATCCACAATTTAGTTTGCTTTTAGCATTGGATTTTAGAACAAATGGACTTTCTGAAATAAAAACCACATTCACTGTTAGAGCTTCGTTAACTGGAGAAAAAAATGCCATCCTCCTTCAAACTTTCTAATCCCTGCAGTTGAAATTAATGTTGATTTGACCCCACCAATGATTAGTACTGACTCCACCTCGCAATGCCTTTTCAGCACCTCATTATTTTAGAAGGCAGACTTTTTGAATTCTGTGATGCAGCCTTGCTTGTCCTACAGACTAGAAATAACTGGAAATGTGAACATGAGTAAAATGATTTTACATTTTGACCATAGATATGCCTTAAGCATTTAAAGTGGAACTATTTTTGTGCTCTGTCCAACTATAACTTCTGAAAGCAGAAGCCCTGTAGAACAAAAAATGGTGGCCATTGCAATTTATCTCGCACAATATTTCTGCAGCTGTTTATCAGATGCATATTTCACACACTGAAATGAATTTCAGTGAGTCAAGTAAATTAATACCAAATACAGTATCCCACAAAAGGAGTACACCTCTCACATTTTTGTAAATATTCTATCTTTTCATGTGGCAACACTGAAGAAATTACACTTTGCTACAATGTAAAGTAGTGAGTATACAGGTTGTATAACAGTAAATTTGCTGTCCCCTCAAAATAACTCAACAAACAGCCATTAATATCTAAACTGCTGGCAACAAAAGTGAGTACACCCCTAAGTGAAAATGTCCAAATTAGGCCCAAAGTGCCAATATTTTGCGTGGCCACCATTATTTCTCTTTAATTTGACGGGCACAGCTTCTCTAATTCTTGACCTTAGGGTTATCACGCCACTTCAGGAGAGGTTTTCCTCTCCTGAAGTGGCGTGATAACCCTAAGGTCAAGAATTAAATGAGCTGTGTCCGTCAATTAACTTCAGAGAAAACATTTTTACGGTGAGTACAAAAATCCCATTATTTCAATACTTGTGAGGTGTTACAAAGAATTAGCCAGCAATAATTGTTCGGAGGACATGTATCATAGTTACATAAGCTGAAAAAAGACACAAGTCCATCCAGTTCAACCATAAACAAAAAAATAATAAAAAAAAAAATATTGTACAATCCAATATACCCAATTCTATACCCACAGTTGATCCAGAGGAAGGCAACCCCCCCCCCCCCCCCCCCCCCCCCCAGAAGAGCATGCTCCAATCTGCTACAGCAGGGGAAAAAAATCCTTTCCTGATCCCCCTAGAGGCAATCGGATTTTCCCTGGATCATTTTTACCTATAAATGTTAGTACCCAGTTATATTATGTACATTTAGGAAAGTATCCAAGCATTTCTTAAAGCAATCTACTGAGTTAGCCAGAACCACCTCTGGAGGGAGTCTATTCCACATTTTCACAGCTCTTACTGTGAAGAAACCTTTCCGTATTTGGAGATGAACAACACCAAGTTCACTATATGGACCCCTTATATATTTGAACATGTTGATCATATCCCCCCTTATTCTCCTCTTCTCAAGAGTGAATAAATTCAGTTCCTCTAATCTTTCCTCATAGCTGAGCTCCTCCATGCCTCTTATCAGTTTGGTTGCCCTTCTCTGCACTTTCTCCTGTTCCCCGATATCCTTTTTGAGAACTGGTGCCCAAAACTGAACTGCATATTCCAGATGAGGTCTTACTAATGTTATAAACAGGGGCATAATTATATCTCTCTCTGGAGTCCACACCTCTTAATACAAGAAAGGACTTTGCTTGCTTTGGAAACTGCTGCTTGGCATTGCATGTTATTATTGAGCTTATGATCTACCAAAACCCCCAGATCTTTCTCCACTACGGATTCCCCCAGTTGTACTCCCCCTAGTATGTATGATGCATGCATATTCTTAGCCCCCAAGTGCATAACTTTACATTTATCAACATTAAACCTCATCTGCCACATAGTCGCCCAATTAGAGCATTGAGGTCTGCTTGTAAATTGGAGACATCCTGTAAGGACGTTATTCCACTGCATAGCTTGGTGTCATCTGCAAAGACAGAAATGTTACTTTTGATCCCAGACCCAATATCATTTATAAAGATATTAAAAAGTAAGGGTCCCAGCACTGAACCTTGGGGTACACCACTGATAACCTTAGACCATTCAGAGTAAGAATCGTTAACCACTACTCTCTGAATTCTGTCATTTAGCCAGTTTTCTATCCATTTACAAACTGATATTTCCAAGCCTGTAGACCTTACCTTACACATGAGCCGTGTGTGGAGAACTGTATTGAACGCTTTTGCAAAATCTAAGTATACCATGTCCACCGCCACGCCTCTGTCCAAGGTTTTACTTACCTCTTCATAAAAAGAAATCAGGTTTGTCTGACAACTTCTGTCTTTCATGAACCCATGTCTGTTGCTTTAAAATGTTTTTTTCCAGCAAGAACTTGTCTATGTGGTCTTTTATTAAACGCTGCAGTATCTTCCCAACCATAGAAGTTAAACTAACAGGTCTATAGTTACTTGGTAAAGACTTTGTTCCCTTTTTAAATATAGGCACCACGTTCGCCCTGCGCCAATCCAGTGGTACTATTCCAGTCATTAATGAGTCCCTAAAAATTAAATACAATGGGTTTGAAATTACAGAGCTCAATTCTTTTAGGATCCGTGGGTGGATCTGATTCGTTAGTAAACACCACTAATAAAAATGTTGTGACACAGTATATTTCTCTAGCACAGAAATCCACAGTAAACTGACATAAGTACAGAAAAATACTTGCTGACCCTGTCAGTTATTCAGCTTGAATCCATGTGGCCAAACCTCTTAACAGATGGCTGCTTAGCTAATGTAATACTATATGCTAATTTGTCAAAAAATCAACTTGCATATGGGCATCAGAGGAGTATACCTGTTAGTCCTGTTTAACATGGGCTTTAGTTTAAGAGCGGTGTGATGTAGCTTTTTAAAGTATCATTCAGCTTCAGTTTGTAAATGTTGAACACAGATCCTAATGGGGTTGTCATTTTTAACCACTTGCGTTCCGAGCCATAGCCGAATGACGACTACAACGCGGACATCAATTTCCGGGAGGCCGTCATAGGACGTCCTCCCCTGTGCGCGCTCCCTGCGCGTGCCCTGTAGGGCGCGAGGGGAGCGCGCTGTGATCACCGAGTCACGGAGACTCGGCCGATCAACGATCCTAGTAAGGGGCCAGTCCCCGCCCCTTACAATGTGATCAGCTGTCAGCCAATGACAGCTGATCACATGATGTAAACAAAAGCTGACAGCGTGAGCAGAAAAAAAAAGCCGATCACTGGCTTATGTTAAAGGGACATCGGTCCCGAAGAGGAAGGAGGCACATCTGCCTCCTCTGTGCAATTTAGTACCCCCTGCCATTGTGCCCATAGTACCCACAGTGCCACCTATCAATGCCCACAAGTGCCGCCAATCGGTGCCACCGAGCAGTGCTGCCTATCAGTGTAAGCACTCAGTGCCCATCGCTGCTGCCTCATCAGCGTACATCAATGAATGAGAAAAATGACCTGTTTACAATATTTTATAACAAAATATAAAAAAATATTACATTTTTTTTTTAAATTTCGGTCTTTTTCAATTTTTTTTAACAAAAAATAAAAACCCCAGTGGTGATCAAATACCACCAAAAGAAAGCTCTATTTGTGGAAAAAAAATGATAAAAATGTAATTTGGGTACAGTGTTGTATGACCGCGCAATTGTCATTCAAAGTGCGACAGCTCTGAAAATTGGTCTGGACAAGAGGGGGGTTTAAGTGCCCAGTAAGCAAGTGGTTAAAGAAGCTGCTGGCAGGCTTCAGCACTACTTGAAGCTTGTTGAAAGTCTTATGAAGCCTTCTAACAGCTTGTTTACAGTGACAATTGGCAATCCCACTTAGATCTGTTTAGAACATTTCCAAATGGGAGTTGAAGTGTGCTTTAAAGGCTTTCAAAAAGCTGCCTGAAGCTTGTCAAAAGCTTGCTGAAAATTTCATAAACGCTTGTTCACACTGCTCTCATACAAGTTGAAGCCCATTTGAAACAGGTCATACTTATAGAGAAGGCAGCCATTTTGAGGGGTGGGGACAATCTTTTGCAGTGTATTTTTAGCATTCTTGCGGAGCTAGAGCGGTCATGTTGGACCTTTTGGTTACCAAGTTACCTTCCATACAAAATTGCGTTCAGACATTCTATAATGCGTTTCCACTGCAAATTTGTTTGTACTTCCTGTGTGGTATGATAGTGTATGTGTGTGTGTGTGTGTGTGTGTGTGTGTGTGTATATGTATATATATATATATATATATGTATATATATATATATATATATATATATATATATATATATATATATATATATATATATATATATATATATATATATATATATATATATATATATATATTTTTTTTTTTTTTTTCTGCATCATTTGTGTATAGGCATTACCAATTTAGTAACCGTGGTTAAAATGTATTTTTTTTTTTTTTTTTAATGCTTGCATAAATACCCTGTGGTATTAAGTGGATATTTCAGATTTAAAATGTCTGCTTTTTATTTATTTTTACTGAATAGGGAAAGGGAAATCTCTTCAGCACAAAGTAAAATTTCAGAAAAAGCAAGAAGAGAAAGAGAGGAGAGTAATAAAAGGAAAATCGCAGGAAGATGAACTGAAAGACTCTCTTGCAGATGATGATAGCTCTTCCACCACCACAGAAACTTCCAATCCTGACACTGAGCCACTTATTAAAGAGGTACGTGTCCTGATCTGTGCATAGTCACTGCTGAAACATTCACCTCATCTACATAGTTGCATAGTAGGTGAGGTTGAAAAAAGACACAAGTCCAACCTATGTGTGTGATCATATGTCAGTATTACATTGTATATCCCTGTATGTTGCGGTCGTTCAGGTGCTTATCTAATAGTTTTTTTAAACTATCCATGCTCCCCGCTGAGACCACCACCTGTGGAAGGTAATTCCACATCCTTGCTGCTCTTACAGTAAAGAACCCTCTACACAGTTTAAGGTTTAACCTCTAAGTCTAGCTCGAAGGATCCATGCCAACAGCATTCGTGTCATAGTCCTAGCTCTAGATTAGACTTGAGAGTGTGGTGCACCAAGCTTATTAATCTTTTAGCTGATAATCCGTGTTCTCCACCAGATCAATCAGATGCACGCTCTCAAGGACTTTTCCACCCTGCTTCTTGGTCACTGAATTGACAGCCTGACAGTTGAAGCTTAGGTTCTAGGAGACTGGCATTTTGGATTCTGCAATCCCGACTGTTCTTGTATACTTCTTGCCACAAGATTTATCTAGTTACATACTTTTTAAGGTTGAAAAAAAGAGAACGGTCCATTCAGTCCAACCTATGTATATTCTTTCCGCGATCGATGGTCAAACCTCCTTCTATCCTAAAATCGCAGTTGCGTGTCCTTTTCAGGTTATAGACCTTAGAGTAAACCGGTTATAACAGTTGCTGAATTCACCTTTGATTTTATATTGTAATTGTATCCCTTCTTAAGTGCCTTTTCTCTCAGTCAATAACAGTAATGTAATTGTTTCTCATAGTAGAGGACCTCCATTCCCCTTATTAAATGTTTTGCCCTTCGCTGAACTCTTTCTAATCCAACATCTTTCCTGAGGATTGGTGACCAAAACTGAACTGCATAATCAAGATGAGGTGGAACCAGTGTTTTTTTTATTTTTTGAGAGGGGTAGAATTATTGATTTAATTTCTTGAATGTATGCCTTTTTTTAGTGTATGACAGTATTTCGCTAGCTTTGTTAGCTGCAGCTTGGCATTGCATGATATTCCTAGGCCTGTAATCTTCAAGCACCCCCATATTATTTTCCATTAGGAAGTAGGCCAGGGCAGACCCTCTTAATGTGTATTTTGCATGTGTATATGCATGTGTATATATACACTTCTCAACCTATATCGAACCTCATCTGCCATGTGGCTGCCCAACCCTCTATTTTGTTAAGGTCTTCCTGTATCCCATAATGCTGTACCCTGTGCCAGTTATTCCCCAGCATAATTTGGTATTATCGGCACTAACATTGAGCTGTTTATTCCAACCTCTATCATTAATAAACTGAACAGTATTGATAACCCCCCCCCCCAGCTCCTCGGAATGCTCCCCCTCCCCCGGTCACAATACACAGGTCACAGCATGGCAGGTGGGAAGCAGAGGATGTGGGTGAGTGCTCGGTCCTGGTACACATGATGTTACTGGACCTGATATCAGTACTGTACAGGGTGGATAGTGTGTGTTGGCTCTCTTTATGTTTATCTTTTCTGCTGGTGACCACCCATAGAAAACACTGCCTACAAGTCAGGCTGCTACCCACTAGTCCCTATGTATTCTCCTGGTTACTGCTGATAATAGTGCAGCCTGGGGGTGCAGAATTTACTAGAACTGGCCTGTATTTTCCTTCACTTGTAGCATCTAAAATGGGTCTTCTCCTCCTCTCCCTTCCACCAGCAGTCAGTGATTGCAAAAAGAAAATACAGCCAATACGTTCAAGTAAA
Organism: Lithobates sylvaticus; assembly: GCA_028564925.1. Lineage (NCBI taxonomy): Eukaryota > Metazoa > Chordata > Amphibia > Anura > Ranidae > Lithobates > Lithobates sylvaticus. The sequence continues at coordinate 400,622,169 of CM053027.1, forward strand.
TGCTGCCCCCCTCCTATCCAGGAGTCTGTACCCCCGCTGTGCCCATTGAGGGGTTCCCACCATCCCTGTGCTGAGTTCCCAGGTCTGTACACCCGCTGTGCCCATTATGAGGGGTTCCCACCATCCCTGTGCTGAGTTCCCGGGTCTGTACACCCGCTGTGCCCATTATGAGGGGTTCCCACCATCCATGTGCTGAGTTCCCGGGTCTGTACACCCACTGTGCCCATTATGAGGGGTTCCCACCATCCCTGTGCTGAGTTACCGGGTCTGTACACCCAATATGCCCATTATGAGAGGTTCCCACCATCTCTGTGCTGAGTTCCTGGGTCTGTACTCCTGCTGTGCCCATTATGAGGGGTTCCCCACTGATGAGTCTGTACTGATGGGCACTGATAGGATGTACTAATAAGTGGCACTGATGGAGACTTATAGGTGGCACTCAGTGCCCACTGATGGGCGGCACTGATAGCTCTAATGGGCACTGATGGGCCCCAAGAAAGAACTAGTCATTTATCACAACTCTCTGGGACCGGTTCATGTAACCAGTTTCCTATCCATGTACATACAATTTCATCAAATCCAGCAGACGTCATGTTTATAGATTACACGTTTGAGCTACAGTATCAGATACCTTAGCAAACTCTAGGTAAACTACATCTACTGAACTTTCACCATCCAACGTCTCTTCTTTTATCATGAAATTATAACAGGTTGGTCTGACTAAAACAGTCTCATCAATCCATGCTGATTTTCACTTATGTTACCTCTATCGCTGACAGATTTTTTTTCTAACAGAGTCCCTTACCATTCTCTCAAATACCTTAAATACAACTTATGTTGGATGGCCTGTAGTTTGCTGGTATATACGCCTGGACCCATTTTTGTAAATGGGATACCACATTTGCTCTACACCAATCAGTTTGTACTATTCCAGTCAGTAAGCAGTCTTTAAAAACTAGAAAAAGCAGATTGGCTATAACTGAGCTAAGTTCACTAATGACTTGTGGCTGTAATCCATCTGAACCTGGTGATTTGTTCTCATTAATTTTATCTTTTGTACCTGGTTTTCAGTCAACCAAAGAGGTGAAACATCATTATTATTACTGTTAAAGCTTTCAAACCTGTCTTTCATCTGTAAAAATTGAAGAGAAAAATTATTTTATACATCTGCTCTTTCCCTGTCATTTGTGACCAGCTTCTCATGCTCATGTTGTGGGGCTATCTGTTCGTTCTTAATCTTTTTTATTTATATATTTAAAAAAAAATGTGGGGTGTTTTACTTCCTGTAACAAATTTATTTCTTGTAATCATTTTTTTTTTTTTTTTTTTTTAAGCTGCCTTGGTTGCCCTTATGCATTTCCTGCATTGCCTGTAAATTTGAAATGCTAAGGGTGTCCCTTCTACCTTTTTAACCATTTCCTTCCCCACCCATAGTAATATGACATCCGCAGGAGGGATCTCCCATCCTGTGCTGGCGTCATGACGTCCTGGGCTTCCTGGCCGTCTAGGGGGCACACACGTGTCACTCGGGAGCAGATGCGTGTGTCCGGCGGCCTCGATGTCCGCCGGTCACCTGCGATTGCCGGTAACAGAGTCGGGACGTGGCTTTGTGTGTAAACGCACAGATCCACATCCTGTCAGGGGAGAGGAGACTGATCGTGTGTTCCCAGTACATAGGAACACTGATCGGTCTCCTCCCCTTGTGAGTCCCCTCCCCCTACAGTTGGAATCACTCCCTTGGTAACACAATTAACCCCTTGATCGCCCCCTAGTGTTAAACCCTTCCCTGCCAGTGACATTTATACAGTCACGATAAAAATCGTCGCCATTACTAGAAAAAAAAATACCATAAATCCCCTATTTTGTAGACGCTATAACTTTTGCGCAAACCAATCAATATACACTTATTGCAATTTATTTTATTTTTTTGACCAACAATATGTAGAAGAATACATATCGTTCTAAACTGAGGAAACATTATTTATTTTTATTTTTTTTGATTGGGATATTTATTATAGCAAAAAAAAAAATATATATATTTTTTTTTTCTTGTCACTCTTCTTCTGCTAATAGCGCAAGAAATAAAAACTGCAGAGGTGATCAAATACCACCAAAATAAAGCTCTATTCATTTGGGTACAGTTTTGCATGACTGCACAATTGTCATTCAAAGTGCGACAGCACTGAAAATTGGCCTGGGCAGGAAGGGGGAGAAAATGCCCTGTATTGAAGTGGTTAAAGGCCTGTTTTTTCCTCATTTGTGTTTTTTAGAATATAATTTAGCCACATCGTTTTTTTTTTTTTCCTCTTTAATGCTTGTTACCCAATGGAATTCAATGACTCGTGCACTTGTTTAATTCATCTTTAAAACACCCTACCTTGTCTTGTGTGTTCTTTGTTGCAAATATTTGGTCCCATCGAGTGTTGGGCAGTAAGGATCATAGTTTATGGGAAATGTGATTATACCATGATCATTATTACCCAAGTTGTCTCTAACTTGCACAGCGCTATACAAGTCATGCATTCATCTGTGATGAGCTCCATGTTTGGTATTGATAGATTTACCAGAGCATTTTTCCTCGTTGGGACTTCCACCCTCTGTTGCACCTGTCAATATCAGGATAATTAAAACTGCTAATAACAGAATTGTCCTGTTTCCAGCCATTTCAGTTTGTGAAAGGTGCTAAGACTCCTCTTCCTTTATGTTAGGGGGGCCTATAACACTCCCAAAAGTGATTTTATTATTTGTTGCACTCCAGCCATAATGACTCTGCACCATCATAGTTCTTGAAGTGAGTGATATTTTAAATTAATTTTCGGATCAAACTTCATATACATACTCCTCCAGCTCTTCTGCCAATTCTGACCCTCCAAAATATATAATGTAGGCCTCATTATTGCAGCCTAGCAGAGCTGTACGATTCTGGCCAAAATGAGAATCACGATTTTTTTGCTTAGAATAAAAAGATCACGATTCTCGCGACGTAAAATCTTTCACATTATACAAAAAAAAAGGGGGTTAACTTTACTGGGTAGTTTTTTTTTTTTTGTTTTTTTTTAATTCATTAAAGTAATTTTTTCCAAAAAAATTGCATTTGAAAGACCGCTGCGCAAATACAGTGCGACATAAAATATTGCAACAATCACCGTTTTAACTAAAATAATATCACCGTGTCTACTAAAATAATATATATAATGTTTGGGGGTTCCAAGTCATTTTCTAGTAAAAAAAATGATTTTAACTTGAAACCAACAAATGTCAGAAAAAGGTTGTTTAAGTGGTTAAACTTTTTTCACTTAGGCTCCTTTCACACTGGGGCGGGGAGCCGCGGTGACGGTAAAGCAGCGCTATATTTAGCGCTGCTTTACCGTCGTTTTAACCGCGGTATTCGGCCGCTTGCGGTGCGGTTTTACCCCCCGCGAGCGGCCGAAAAAGGGTTAAACACACCCGCAGAACGCCGCCGTAGCGGTATTGCCGCGGTTTTACCGCGGTGTCCCATTCTAATCAATGGGAAGGAGCGGTATAGGAGCGGTGAACACACCGCTCCTATACCGCTCCAAAGATGCTGCTAGCAGGATTTTTTTTGTCATCCTGCTAGCGCACCGCTCCAGTGTGAAAGCCCGCCGGCTTTCACACTGGAGTTAAAGGGGCCGGATTTTTTCAGGCGGTGAACATGCGCTATTTTTAGCACTGCACCGCATGAAAAACGCCCCGGTGTGAAAGGGGCCTTACACACAAAGTCTATTCCATTGACAAATTGTTACAATGTTTATACTTAAGTTCAACTGATAAAGAATGTTTTGATTCTTGGCAGACTGCCCTGTTTTTTCTTTCCTTTCCTTTCTTTTGAAGGCTGTGGCTTCAGAAGAGCAGAGAGACTTCTTTGCATAGAAAGAATCAGGAAACACTTTAGTCAAGATCGCAATAACGATTCTTGGCGATTTAATCATGCAGCTCTACAGCCCATTCGTTTGAGCTGTCCAATCAGGGTTCTTTAAAAAAAACATATACTATAGTATATTTATTTGGTTTGCCAGGTTTCCTACATTTGTTACCATACCTTTTTTTTATTGGAGTTTTGTTTTTCTGTTACTCATGTTTAAGCTATAATTTGTTTCCACTACATTTTTTTTTTATTTTGGAAGTAGGTGATGCAATCTCTATGCCATCTAATTTGAGCTCCCACTCCCCACCAAAGCCACAATGTGTTTGTCTATAGAAACATAAAACCTGGTTTAGAATTGAGCCTGTGTGTGCCACCTTAGGAAGTGACTTCCTATGGTGGCACACGGAGAAGAGGTGGAGCCAGGAGGACCTTGGAAGAGGAGGCTGGGGCTGCTCTGTGCAAAACTGTTGCACGGTGTAACATCCCCTGGCGGAAAGCCCGCCATGCCCCACCCCTAACTTGCCTTGGCCTGCCACTGAGAAGTCCACGCTACCATCGGGCTATGCCGCACAAACAGTCGCGAAAGGCGCTGACCCAATCTATGTGACGCCTCGCCGATGATCGTTAAGCAGCACCACCCCTGCCGTAGCCCGAACCGGATACGAAATACAACTATGTGAAGGCGCTCCGAGATCCCGAATGAGGAAACCTCTGAGTAACGCCTTACCGCCGATACTATCCACCCTAGCACCATCCCTGTTCACCTCAAACTACAACAATCCCTGTTGCCTTGCCCCGAAGGCGCTCCCGGCTGATCTTCGGATCACTGACGACCCCGCCCCCCTCACACTGGACTCAGCTTCCACTGCACCCCTCATATTGACAAATGCGAATGCGGCGTCTGACCCCTCCTGCAGGTGTGAGCTGGCTCCATGCGAAGAACACACCATATTGATACAAACCAAGGATACTCCTGTACACCATCGGGTGGCAAGCTTGGACACCCCTTACGTTGCCCCGCATGTGGACCATCCCCTGGACTGCCCCTCCTATCTGCTCCCCATTTCTTTTCTCTTCGCAAAACTGTACTCACCTTACTGTGATTCCCGCTTCGTGCTACTTGCTGCGGGTCCATGTACGTCTCCAAATCACCCCTGCTACCCATCTCATGACTGCCCACTGTCCCTCCCTTGTGTCATACTCTGCTCACCCCTCTTGCCTGCCTGCCTGCCCTGCTGCCTCTGTTGACTTCTTCCTACTACCCCCTCTGCTGTGATCCTGTTCCCACCACCTGCCTCTAACCCCATTCTCTGCAATGGCCCTTCCTGACCATACCTGCTCCCTGCTCTGTGTCTCCCCCGGTGCGCCTGCGCTGCCCTGCCACCTCACCTCCCCCCCATATCTCCCTGTGCCGCCCTGCCGGGTATGCCCCTCATTTAACTACTGCCCCGTGCTTCTGACCTTCCCCCATCTAACCAATGCCGCACCCCTGATTTGGTAGGGCGGGCAAAGCCCTAATCAAACTTTTACATCGCGGGAATGCTAGTGCACCCCTATCGTGATGCAATCTCTATGGCCATCTAATGCTCTGTCTGCCTCTTGACCGTAACAATTCCCACTCCCCACAAAGCCACCCTCCTTGGCCCCCTTTCCCATTAATGCTCATTATCCTCTGTATTGTCCTCCATGCCCCCACCATCCCTTGGAAACACCTGCGCTGCTAAAACCTGGTTACTCCTCCCGCTTGCTGCCCTCTCCTCACCCGCTGTGCTCCGTTCACTCTGCCCCCTATTGATCCCTGCTCCCCTCCTGCCCCCATTGTGTTCCGTGCTTCTGACCTTATGGCCCTAAATCTTGCTTTCACAGTGACTTCACTTCCTATGGTGCTGCACACTTGATGGAGAAGTGGTGCGAGCCAGAAGGACCTTGGAAGCTCATTGAGGCATGCCCCTATGGGGCACCTGCTGTCTTCCTGTTCTTTTTGTTTTTTTGTTGTTTTTTTTTTTTTTTTTTTTCCTTCTCCTCCTTTAAGTCCACTCCACTAGGGCAATGAGTGTCCCACCCATCATTTTGAGTGGATTTTGGATGTCCCAGGGTTGCTTAACCACTTCAGCCCCAGAAGGATTTACCCCCTTCCTGACCAGAGCACTTTTTTACAATTTGGCACTGTGTAGCTTTAACTGCTAATTGCGCGGTCATGCAATGCTGTACCCAAACAAAATTTGCGTCTTTTTTCCACACAAATAGAGCTTCGTTCACCTCAACATATTTAACCTGATAATATCTGAGGTGGGGGACCCGATATGTAGATTTCCTGGCCTCTAGATTCAAAAACAAACTAGCTTTGTTTGTGGCCAGGACCAAGGGCCCTCTAGCATTGGCATCAAATGCCTTGAAGATCCCCTAGTGTCAGTTCAGACTAATCTTTGCTTCCCTGTGCCGCTACCGAAGTGCCAGTTTTGCCTTGTCTGTTCCACAAAATAGAGCAAGAGTAGAAGCCAGTGATTCTCATTGCATCAAACTGGCCAAGAAGAACCTGGTACGCAGACTACAAGGAAACGACCCCTGGCCTCTTCCCAACAGGCCAGACCTGCTATCTTAGAGCCCTCTCTCTGTTCCATCCTGCTTCTCAGTCAATGGCTTTTAACAGCATAGCTGTTGAAGTGCACGTCTTAGGGCCTGGTTCACTCCTAAGCACCTTTTTAGTGCATTTTCATTTTTGCAGAAACACTACCGTCCATTTAACACGATTTACTATGGATGTAGTTCACATCTGTGCATTTAATTGAAAGGGCCAGGTTTTTTTGGGGGGTTTTTAGTTCCATAGACTTAAATGGTTTAAAGATGTGTATTGGAAAATGCAAAATGCACCTGCAATATGCAAACTGCAACCTGCACAACTGTGAATCAGGCCTAGGGATAAGTTTACCTTTTGTAACTTGTGTCTGCAGTAGCCTGAAATTGCACCTGTGATCCACTGATCGCTGGTGCAGTGCTTTGAAGGCTGCCGTGTAAAAAAAAAAATTATAAATGCAAATTTTTTACCTGCAACATCATGTGCATTAATCATTTTGTGTACAAAAGGTGAAATTAGTAGAGACAGAGGGATATCTGGGTCTTTACGTAGAAATTAATTATGTTTGCTATCTCTACTAAATAGTTAGCCCCATTAAATGAGATTGTTGCAAATCAGTATATATGCAGTCTTTACATTTTCTTTTGGAATGATTTTGAACATTGTAACATTTCTCAAGTTAGGAAATGTTTGTCTTACTAAACTGAATAAATCATTTTTGTGTTTTTATAGGAGCCTGAAAAATTTAAGGGAAAACAAGTCATTTCTGAAAAGACAGAAAAGACTGAAAATGAAACAAGTAAACAAAAGCAAAAGAGCAAGAAAATCCCTGGTCCAAACAAAAAGGAGACTGTAATGGAGGTTAAACCAAGGTAAGGGAGCTACAGTGCCTTTTTGTGGTTTTACCATTACTAAGAAAAGTGGTTTTGCTTTTGTTGGATTAAGTAGTTTGTCTGCTGTACTTTTGTTGAATAAGGCTCTATCCACATAAGCAGGTCTCCAAAGTTGCACGATTTCCATTGCAACTTTGGAGCGACTTTGATTTGACTTTACAGTCTCTGGACCAAAGTTGCATCTAAAGTTACACCAAGGTAGTGCAGGCACCTTTTTTAAAGCTGCTGTGACTTGAACAGGTGCCATTGAAAAGAATGGGCTGTGACTTGTCATGTGACTTTGATTTCCAAAGTCGCATGACAAGTTGCACAAGTGTGAATGGAGCCCAACTTTTTCCAAGGAAATTGTGCACACCTGTTTTACCTGCATTGTTGACAGAGGAGAAACTCAAAGTATATGCAATTACCAGTATTTGAGATATCCCCTACAAATGTAAAATATTGATTATTCCCTTTCAGCTCTTTGGAGTTACCATATACTACACCCTTAGAAAACAAACAGCTTAAAAACTTCTCCAAAATTGCTGTACAGCATTCCTTAGGGAGTAGCTCAAAACCAAGAAATTTGCAAAAACCACGGGGTAAGTATTGGTGTCAAATTCTTTTTTTTCCTTTTTTTTCCTTTTTTTTTTTTTTTTTTTTTTATTTTATTTATTTTTTAATAAAGCGCTTGCAAATCATAACTAACAACCATGTGATTCTTCTGGATTTGCACTGACAACCTAGTGGCAGTCTTTCATTGAGCATGGCATGTTAATGTTTTGTGCAGGTACAAACAGTAAGTTAGGAGAGAACAGGCAATCAGTGCTGGCGAAGCTTCATCCTAGTCGTACTGGTCAGGAACTAGGCAGCACCAGCAGTTCTGAAGGAGAGAAAGACTCCCCACCTCCAGAGTGGGACTCTGTGCCAATTCACAAAGCAGGAAGCTGTGAGTATGCTCCTTCATTGCGCAGAGCTCTTAGACATCCATTGACCTTACAGTTTTAGTGCAGTCACTGTCTTGTGACCATAAATTTACAATATTTTCATTAGCGTGATTTGTATTGCTTCTGTCACCAGTGTTCACTGATTTCCCTTCAATAAAACTATTGCCACTAGTGAATGTATTCTATGTTTCAGTGACAAAATGTAAACTATATGATTTAACACCTGAAGGTGTCTAAAGAGTTCTACAGATTTAAGGTAGTTAAAGGTGGCAACTATAATAGACGTTCAACATAAAATGTAGTGAGTGCTACTTTTGATAGTGTGTTTGCTTAACGTTGCTTGCATTTGTCATGTAAGACACGTGAAACTTGTAGTTCTCCTTAAATATTTGCTTACCGTAATCTCCTGCAGGAGAGTTTAGAATTTAGATTGCATGTGTCTGAATGCTTTTTTTTTTTTTTTTTTTTTTTATACCTAATATGCCTAGCTATCAGAACTACTCCTATTTTTGTCTATCTTTTGTTAAGAAAAAAATTGATTGTATACTATGAGGAACTGTTACATTCTATAAATATAATGGAGGAGTTCAGTTAGAGTGCAACTATGGCCAAAATAAAGAATTGCGTATATGATGCCTGTCCCTAGCATTAACACTGCAGTTTTTGTTTTTTCTGAGTCCCCCTTGTAATATATATATTTTTTTACCTGTTGAGCTGGCCAGTAGATGTTTTCCACGTTTTGTGATAGGGTAACAATGCTGTTACTTCTGAAGTGGAATCACACAGCAGTGTTGTCTCTGGCAGGATCATCATGTAAGTTAACTAAAGTACAGGGGAGAGGAAAAAAAAGCCCTTCAGTGAGTGGAGCAGAGAGGAGACATAAGACGTAGGCCCAAGGGAAGGGAAAATGGAGAAAAAAAATCATTATAATTGGGGGAGGGAAAGAAGTAGCTGGGAATACTTGGGTAGTTAAAAAAGAGAAGGCAGGTAAGCGAATCATGACTCGGAGATAAGAGAGACCATCTGTCAGGCTGCCACTCATCAGGGAATGCAGAGGAAATTTTAAATTATAGGCGGAAGAGGCTAGCTAAGTACTTGCACTTAGGGATATAATGGCGGCATAGTCAGCCGTGGTCATGAAATGAAGCCAGAAAGACCACGTTTTATTGAAGGCTGTACGCCCGTTTTTGTGTACGAGTTCCTCCATGTCCTCTACCCTATTGGGTTTTGGGAACCATTCTTTAAGGGATGGAGTATGTTTGTTCCCAGTACTGGGAAATGCACATATGTGCCACGTTGATCATATGCATGGTTAACCATTTTGCATATGTGCAGCCCATTACAGTAGAGTGGTGAATCAAGTAGTGCAAGGGTGAGTAGTCTAACATGTATGCTTCATGATAACATCATGGACCCCATACCAGTACAGTTGTAATGCTGTGCACTCCCACCATAAATGGAGCTTTGTGTCCTCCATCTGGTTACAGCACCAGCATTGTTTTGAGATAAGAGGGGAGATTTTTTGAAGAGAGGGAGCCCTGTACCAACGAGAGAAAATCTTATAATTTCCTGTGTTGTGCTCAAGGAGCCCTTGTGTATGGTAGCCCATACTGATTCCCAGTCCTGATATGGAAGCAAGATTCCTAAATCCATTTCCCACTTATCCACATAGCGTTGGGGGAGACTCTGGCCCAGTGTTAAAAATTATTGAATAGATGGTTGAAATAGGATGTCTAGTTAAAGTCTTGTGAGGAGCTTAGGGGTTTCAAGGGCACAAGAGAGCTGCTGTAAACGAGTTTGTTAGCAGTGATTTAAGAAATGTCGTATTTGGTAAAAAGAACGCTGTGGAAATTGTGTTTGTGAGTCTGGGGGTAGCAGATCCAATCTCTCACAAAACCAGGTAAAAAAAAAATGATTGGCTATTTGAGTCATCCAAAAACTACAATGAGTTTGAAAAGCAGGTTGGACGGCCGACAAATTCTGCATAAGCCACAAGGGGGGTGTCCTAGCCTAGGCCCTGGTACAGAGGCAAGAGTGGAGCAATTGCAGAAACACTGTAACATTGGTCCAATCAAAGTATGTATTGGCAATTGACGAATGGTGTCCTTTAATCCAAGGAATAATTAACATATCCTTAGACAGATTTTGTTCAAGAAGAACCTAATCCTTCGATCTGCTGTGTATGTGCGAACCCACCATCCTGGTTTGTGGTAGGATTGTACATCTGGAAGCCCAATCGCACCACTCATTTTAGATGATCTGGCAGGAAAGACTGGGTATGGCAGAAAAAAAGTGGGGGGGGAAGCTTGATCGGGATGGCTGGCATTAGATAAAGATATCTGGGAAGTGCGTCCATTTTGAGGTCAGCTGCCCTCCCAAACCATGACAGTCTGCTTTTGCCCCAGTTAAGTGCATCATATACAGTATATTCTTATTTGTTATAATTTTTACTTTACACATAGTTGCACTTTTAAGTGGGTGTGTCTTTCAGGAAATGTGCTCCATGAAGAATGTTCCTCTCAATTCGGCCCAGTGTTTCATTTGAGATCGACCCGCCTGATGCAGCTAAAATGTAGAAATTGGCCTTGCCCATAAAGGATAAATAGCTATTCCTGCAGTAGTTGTTTCCTATTGCACAAAGGCCTATAAATAGCTGAATAGTACATCATATACCTATTGTTGTTATTATTGTGTTTTTTTTTTGTTTTTAGTTTTTGTTAAGCCAAGTAGATTTATTCTTACTTTTTTCCTTATCTTTTTATTGCTTGTGTTGACATGGTTTACATGTGTTTGGCAGTGTGGAGCATGTAAGTTTTTATGGTGTACTGTAGCATTATTTTCTGTATTGTGATTACAGCAGTAGATAGCCTTTACAAATTGTCTGTGCAAACCCACAACGCAGATGACTTCTTAAAACAACGTCAGACCTCACCAGCCCCTACTCCCCCTTCACCTCCTCCAGCTTTGGGCTTTGGCTTAAGAAGCAGCTACAGCAGCATTGTAAACAGCACAAGCAGTCAGTAAGTGTGATCACTGGTCATTGGTGAAAACGCCAGCCTTCCATTTTATAGTAAATTTCTGTTACAGATTTATGTCTTGCTCACTTTTTCACAATACAGCAAAAAGACAAACTTTGACAACCTTAACTTATGCTGCTTGTACCCATTGTATTTATATAGCAATTGCAATATGTCTTATTATTTAAGGATGCAATATCGCTTCCTGTGCTCCCACAAGAGGAGTCAGATTTTTGGGTGACTGTAAACTCCGGTATTGATGGGGTGGCTGATTTACAGCACATAGCATGTGTAGACCAGTTCTAGGCTGTAACACTACAAAATGTAGAAGAGTCCAGAGGGATAATACTTAAACGCTGTGCACCACACAGGCAGCATACTCAGTTCAGAGTGTACATAGCATGTTGCTATACATACTGATGCATAGGCATTAGAATGTTCACAGTGCAAAATGTTGACAGCATACAGCGCTTTGACAGGTAAACAATATAAAGCTATTGCAGTGGTCACATCAATGTACACAATCCAGGGAGCACACTATTATGAGGTGTCTATTAGCAGTGTTAATCTCACACGCAGATAGGCCATGTTAGGCCACGTTCACACATACTGTGGTGACTTGCATTTTACTGCACTGGCTGAATGCATGTCACTGCTAGGACACACCAAAATCACTTGTTTTCTGTGTCCGGTTCACACTGCAATGCAGCCTGCAGGTGCGGTGCAGTGAGCTGCGATGGAATGCGTTTTATTGCAGCACATGGGAAGGAATCGCATGCTTGTGACACTGCTGTGCAGTGACATGATTACAGTGTCACTTTGTGACATCCCTGCGCATCACACCGCCCCCTACTGCTGGCTAACTGTAGCCATATTGGATAGCTGCCTGCAGTTTAGTGTTTGAGCAGTGTGTACAGGCCCTAAATGTTTAGCATGCCAAAATCATAATCTGGTGACTGTTGGCCAAGGATACAGTTGTTTGTTAAATAATTTGCCACTCCGCTGCAAATTTAAATAGTGCATATGTGGGGCTTTACAAATATGGAGAGTGACAGTGTAGCACTGTGGCTCTCTTATACTAATACAGCGATCGCTTATAAGCATTATGCTACCATTGCCACTCTGTTAGTCGAGTCGGACTGATGGTTTCAATGTAGTTTTAAATCAAACCCAATCAGAGTTGGTGGAATTTAAGTGCCACATCCCTAAATATAGACTAGCGTTAAAATTACTATGGTATTGGCATGGGACTTTTGAGGCACAGCATTAATTTTCTTTAAAAAAAAAAAAAAAAAAAAAAAAACATTTGTAGCCAAGTCCCAGGCCTAATGGTGACCTCCAGGGTTAGGGACAGCTGACATCCTTCTGTGTAGAGTGGGTGCAATGTAAGGTAGATTAATGGGCGCCACACTTCTTGAATGCAAAGATTTTTTTGTCTCAAACAGAACTGTGGGAGAGAGGGTTTAGGGCCAGGACACCCTTTAGTAGTTGCAATGTTAATTAGCAGACTCCGAGACTTCTATAGGTAGAGAGCCATGCAGGGAAAGGCACCCAGCCGGACGCCACATCTGCATGTGTAGACACGCTGCCTCTTATGGCAGCAATCTTTGAACAGTTTCTAACAAGGGTTGCAATGAACTCTTTCCACAATCTCCTCTTCCGATCTTCACTCATCTGAGCACCCAGTCTATCACCTAGACCCGCTGATCCCACTGACACTGGATCTCCTGAGCTCTTCCAATCCTCTCACTGAGTATCTTCCTCAAGCATCACCCCCACGTCCCTGCTGGGTCCCTAGCTGGGCACTCAGATACTCCTCAAGCTTCACCCCACTGGCCTGCTCGGTCCCTGGCTTGCAATACAAGACTGCTCTGCAAGCGTCACCTCTGCTGGCTGGGCCCCTGGCTTGACACCTGTTGAAGTTTCCCAATTCTTCACCGTCCCCGGTTGGTGAGAATACTACCCTAGTACTTTCTTCAGCTACTCACGATGGTCCGTGGTAACAAGGATGGCCCCTTGGTGGCGACAGCTTCCCCTCTACCTCTGGTCATGATAGGTTCTCCGGCCGGCAGAACCGTCACTCCTGGCAAGTCGCAGTTCCAACCCTGCGCTGCTCTCTTGCTTCTGGATAGGTCCTCAGACAGCCTAGCAGCCAGATGTCTCCAGGGTAGTCCTCAGGCTCTGGCCTAGCAGCCCGGGCCAATACAACACGCGTTCCCCCCAGACAGCCATCCTGGTGGCACAGAACCCCCGATCACCTGACCTCATCCCAAATAAATAGGCTCTCCCAGCAGGCCAAGGGACCCAAGAAGATCCCTGCCCATTGGCTGAGATACCCCATCTATTCCTAATTTGTCCTTGCAATGCCCTTGTCTTCTCTTGATACTAGATGGCCGGGTATCTGGTGGCACTAGATAAGTGCAGCAATTCCAGAATTGGGATGGAATCAATTGATCTCCTATCAATTGGCCAAGGCAACTATACCTGGCAGGTAAATTTACTAGCAACCCTGCCTAAACGGGGTGCTTCACATTTTATTAATGTTCTTTAAAACACAGTATATATGTGCAACACACACAGCAAATTTAAGTGCATCATGGTAAAATACAAAGCCATAAAGAAAACCTTGACGATGTAGTTTGTCCCCATAAAGTATTTGGGGCTCGACACATTTCCTGGACATTATCCACATCATCAGGAGCCCCCATACAGACTTTATACATCATGCAATCTGAATGAGACAACAATTATCAGTTATCCCCTTTTAAACAGTTAGTTGATGGTTATACCACCACCACTTGCTGTATCAGCATGGCCGCCTCCACCCCCACTTATCCCAGGGTGTATGGAAAGTAAAGGGGGAGAGAGCGAGAGTAAACCAGACTATTCAACAGGGCCATGGGATAACCATCCCACATGGAGTGCCATCCCTCTGCCCTATCCTCTCCCTGAACGTTTTTTCCCGCATCCAATTCGCATAGCAGGAGATTGTGACCGGCTCTCTATGGAGCCAGTTCACACAACTCCGCAGCGGCCTCCGGTGTGAACTGCAGAGGAGTCCTGTGCGTCTTTTGGTCTGTTTTCAGGTCCAAATTCAGGCTGAAATCGGACCTGAAACGGTGAATGGAGACGCAGCGGACTCCTGCTATGAGCAACTGAGATCTCTAGTGTGAACCCAGCCTTGATAGCGAAACATATATGCTGCTGTTTCTACCATAATAGGCAGGTATCCCATTCATCCAAAATAAAGACAAGCTATAAAATCTCGATAAAGAGTAGATATACCACGGGGCCTTAAAGACTACTTTATGTGAACAAACTACATTGTCAATGTTGGCTTTTTTATGACTTTGTTTTTTACTATAATACAAATACTGTGTTTCTTAAAAAATATGAATTAAACAGTTTTTTAATAGAAAATGAATGGTGTGCCTAAAAAGTCCCATGTCAATACCATAGGTGTAATTTTAACAATATTCAATGTGGTTTTGTTAAAGGCTTCTTCACACGGGAGGACCGATCAGGTCCACCTGTCAGTTTTTTTTTTTTTTTTTTTAGGCAGACCTGATCGGACCATCCATTGCCCTCTATGTGTGGTCGGAATTGTCCGCCTGTCCTTTGACACCCACCGATATCCAATCTGATTCTTTCTGCCAAAAACGGATGAATTGTGGGATTCCTTCCCCATTCCTCTGGCGGATCGGATCAGATGACAGTCGGGTGTAAACGGACAGGCAGTCTGTTTACACCCGACCACCCATAGAGGACAGCAGTCTTTGTCTGCTCTGCATAAGTGGAGCCAAAATGAACAAGCCATCTGCCTGCTCATTGGGAATCGGCAGACAGATTCCTGGTTGGAGTCGCTCCCATGTGAAAGGGACCTTGTAAGTTGTAGTTTAGGCATGTCCAAGCATTCTCCTTAGTAGACTGCACATAAAAAAATACATTTTGTTAAATTAAACCTTACAAAAATTCTTGTTTATACTGAAGCATTTGAAAGGGGTTGTAAAGTCAGGTTTTTTTTATCTTAATGCATTCTATGCATTAAGATGGAAAGCCTTCTGTGTTCAGCAGCCCCCCTAACACTTACCTGAGCCTCATCTCTGTCCAACGATGTCCACAAGTGTTTAGGCCGTCTGGGACTCTCCCTCCTGATTGACAAAAACAGCTGCGGCACCATTGGCTCCCGCTGCTGTCAATTAGTCAGTTAGCCAATCGGGAGAGAGAGGGGGCCGTGGTTGAACCGCAGCTCCGTGTCTGAATGGGCAAACTAAGCTGCAGCTCAGCTTGGGTGTTCCCATAGCAATCGGCTTGCTGTGGGAGCACTCAACTGAAGAGAGGGGCCAGAAGCGCAGAAGAGTGACCCGTGAAGAGGATCTGGGCTGCTTTGTGCTAATCCACTACCAACAGAGTAGATAAGTATGACATGTTTGTTATTTTTATGGAAAAAAACTGACTTTAGAATCACTTTTACGCTACGCAAGCCATAGAGCTAATGGAAAAACCACATCAGTCTAATTGGTTGTTTAAGGAACGTGCACTTTGCTAGTAATATAGCAAGAAAATGTTTATTTTTCCATTGGCACAAGTGCATCTTGTGTATCCCCTCTCACACACCCTTCTGGCAGCTCTTTAAATGGGGGGTAATGCAGGCATACAGCATAGATTCCCAATCACATAAATGCGGTCATTGGCTCTCTCGCAGCAGTCATGTTATCGGGAGCCCATCTGCTTGTTCCAAATCAGAAGCCGTGAGTGTAGTGACACACACCCCCAGACCACCATGGACCCATATGTGCTGTGGCTGGGTGTAAGGCCAACTCTATATATAAAACACGTGTTACACGGTCAGAAAGATGTTAATCAGGCAGGACTGAGGTTTTTAAAATAAATCCTAAATAGTGATATTCTATGTATGTAATAGAAGTATTATTCAGACATGCCTGTATATCTTATGTTTTCTGACATTAGAACCAAAATATAAAAAAATGCTTTATTTTGTGTTATGTAATACTTGCCAGTTTTGTCACTACCCAGGTACTTGTGTGCTTTTTCCATGTATGCTCATGTACTTTATGCATCCACTATGAAACTTCCACCTCATTTTTGTAATAGAAAATAATTCTGTAACGTGTTCACACAAGTAGAACATTGCATGGTGTGCCAACAATAACAAAGGATCTTTTATTTCAGTGATTTAAGAAATGCCTCCTCTGTCATCAAACACAAGCTGACTAAAGCAGCTTCTTTACCTGGGAGGAATGGCAATCCAACATTTGCTGCTGTTGCTGCTGGATATGACAAGAACCCAGGTAATAAGCCACATTTTAGCTGTACAGCCATGAATACCTTTACTTCATCTTCCATCAAGATGATCTGTTTACACTTTTTTTTTTTTTTTTTTTCTCTGCCAAAACAGGTGGCAGCGGATTAGCCAAATCATCTATTGCTAGAAGTGACATCCCTAACAGCATCAGCATGTCACAAAGTGTATCCATCGATAGTGATAACTCTGACAGGTAAGGGATGTACTGCGTTAGCCCATAAATGGCTTTCCTAACCTATTCTAAGGTTTGCTTTAATTGAAAATCAAAGTGTAATTGGATATTGAGATAACGGCATCAAATAAGGGAATCTATTGTATGGCTATTCTTATATGTGACCTAAGGTTTGTGTATCAATTATCAAATGATCAATAAGCTTTTATGGTTGTGGAAGAATACACTTAAAGTGTTACTAAACCCACAACCGTAAAATCAGTCTGTATAAGCAGCATAGCATGCTTGTTATACTCACTGGAACTTAAGGGGTTAATCATTGCATTGTGTAACAAGACTGTTTTATCCTGTATGCACAGATCCTCCCCCTCCTGCGCTGTCTATCTGGGGAAGGCCAGCTAAACACAGCTAGGGTAGCCGACCTGCACATGCTCAGTTGTCTTTTATGCTGGAGAGAAAATTTACTTGTACGCAGAGCTAGCCAGGTCACATGATATTGACCTCACACATGTGGGCGTGTATACAGGATGTAGTGGAAATCTTCTCCTACCTGAACTCTCAGCACTGGAGAAACTGTGCAGTTTATCATGTAACTGTGGTGTACAGATCATCCAAAAAGGTATATAGTGGCAGTATTTTAATGTAAAAAGACTTGTAAGCTGTGGGCACTGGAGGGGGGAGGAGAGATTAACTATTTTTATATTACTGGGTTTAGTAACACTTTAATATCGCTAAATAGATTTTTTTTACCATAATGCCAAGCATAAGAAAAAAAAATTGTGTTTGAGAAAATATTTTATGGTCCCCTGTGCTGCTGTGCTGACCAGTGGTTCTTTTTGATTTTGCTGCTGCACTGGAAGAAGTAAATGCAGAATTTGGTTGGTTGCTATGGACAACACCATGTCTGAAATAGTTTTTTATTATATGTAAATGTGCTTAACTTTTATCATATGCCTATTTTACTTCCAGCTCTGGTTTGTGGAGCCCAATCAGCAGTCCCGAATATTCATTTTCTGCCTTTGGATCTAGCAATACCTTCAATTTAACAGGAGGTCAGTACTTTCCGTACAACAGAATATGTAGCAATTATGCATGTTTAAAGCCGTACTAAAGTCTGGAGAAAAAAGGAAAACATGCCCCTGTAAGTTAGGGGCATGATGTGCTAGTATGCACCACATACTAGCACATTATAAAAGACTTGCCTTAAAACAAAGCCCTCCAGCTGTGCACTGTTACCGCAGACAGGTCTTCCATCTTCACCTATTCTTCCGAGTTTGTGGGCTCTGGTCATTTGAATGACAGAGCCATGATTACATCACTCCTGTGCATGCGCATGGCACAGCGCTCTGGAGGGACAACATGCTCCGTATACCATCCCTTCAGAGCACATGTGCTTGTGACATCACCCACTCAGGAATTGTCAATATCTTCTAAACGGTGTACGCTGTTATAAGCTTACCTGTAGGTACAAGTCACCTAGCGTTGTTTACTACGGTTTTAAGAGCTATATACAAAGACCCGAGTTGCAGTTTTTAAGGTACAGTGTTTATGGCATCTGGCTAGGATGTCTCACCCCCTGGTGTTAAGAGACAAGATTGCATGTGACATTCCTGTTGCCACGCTCTGCTCTGTATATAGTGTTGTGCGTGGTATTTTTCATTATTATTGTTGTTTACCAATGTTAATGTTAAGGCTTCATGTACACGGGACGTTTTTTCAACCTCTCCTGAACGATTTAACTTGACAAAAGCGTTTGCGTTTTTAGAAGCGTTTAAAAATTTTTTTTTAACATAGGATAACATTGAGTTCAGGGGCAGTTGAAAAAAGCAACAACTGCCTCTGAATGTACGTTTAGCAGCGTCCCATGTACATGGAGCCTTAGTTACAGATAGTTATGTGATATATTTAAATCTGCAAAAGGGTGCTGCAGTTTAAAAATAAAATATACAGCCTTACTGTCTTGAATGCCTTCTAATGTGTGTTGCTCAGCCGCTTTTGTAAATTAAATGCTCTTTTATTGCATCCTTCTCAGAGGTTTTTGGTGCAATCTCATTGCCCCGAAGTACTTACACTCATGATCCCCAAAAGAAGTGGACAGATTTTGAGACCACGTCTTCCCTCTGGGATCATCCTGCCACAGATTCTGTGCCAACATGGCCAACAAGCACTGGATCTCCAACCCATGTGACCTCTGTAAGTATGGGGTGGGGGTGTATTTTTAGTTACATCTTGATGTAACCTGTTGGTGGCCACATCATCAATTCTAGCTATTTGTTCTATTGACCAAATCTGAACCCTAACTTCCAAGTTTCATGGCAAAATCAGAAGCCTTTGTACAGTGATCTCCTACACTGATATCACTGATTGTCAGTCATCTCATGACAAAAGTTTTCCATATTGCCCTCTTCATATGTCAGTCTTGCCAATCGCACATCTTTTAATAAACATTTTTCAGTTTTCAGCCTAATCAATTAAATTGTTGTGGGTATAGTAATTTGTACACTCAATTGTGTAGAGTTATAGAATATAGTAAATGTGTGCTTAACACCTCTGCTTAACACACTGCTGAAATTACAGGGACACTGTAGCTGGCCCCAAAACAATAAATAAGCAATAAGTATAGAACATACCTAATGCAAGTTGATAAATTCATTGTAATTGCTCATTCCATTAAAGTAGTAAGGGACTCAACTGAAAGGCAACCTATCTGTTAGCACAGGAAGAAATAGTTTTCTTTAGTTTCATTAAATACATTTTAGCAGACAGGTTATCTCGTAGTTCATCAGCAGATCATATTGCTGCTGTCCTGCCACTCAATAGGCATGCTGGGTAAGGCTCGAGTGCTGAAACTCTTCTACAGTTTCAGTCACAAGGTTGCTCAATGCCACAGATGGCAGCTTATGTACACTTTACAAATTGTTGTAAATCCTGTATAACATCCAGAGTAATGCAGGCAGTTGGTGTCACATTTTCTTCACATTACCCTAAATGCTTTAGGAACTAAATGGAAACGCATTGAGCAGATGCAGCCTGTTCTCTAGAACTGTAATGTTCTGCTTTTCGTCAGTTACATAGACTCCTCTGCAAGCACTCCGTTTTATAAAAGGGCAGATTTAAAATACCGTAAATCCAGTGAAGCCATTGGCATAGGTAAAAATAATTATCTTCTATTGCTGGACACAGCATGCAAATATTGGCAGATGACCTATTTAAACCAAAATGTAAAAATATAATTTCACAAAAATACCATTGTCAGTATTAAATTCTTTAAAACCTGTTTTCTAAGGGGCAGCCCTCCATATCTTGAAAATTTCAGTTTTTACTAAATTCTTATAAAAACTTGGATCCTCTATACCACTTCAGCAGGCTTTGAGATGAATGCTGTCTTAACCATTTTCTTCCTTTTCTCCCCTCCCTTCTATTTACATTTTTTCCCCTCCACTTCCTCCCTTACCTTTTTTTATTTTATTTCTTTTTATTTATATCCCCAAGTTTCTATTCCCTTCTATTCATGCTTTTTCCCATCCCCCCCTCCCCCTTTTCTATTTAATTTACTGTATATCATCATCCAATCAAGTAGTTCTATCTGACCAAACGTGTCTAAAGCCTCGTACGCATGATCGGATTTTCCGACGGGAAATGTGTGATGACAGGCTGTTGGTGGAAAATCCGACCGTTTGTATGCTACATCGGACAATTGTCAGATTTTACGCGGACAAATGTTGATGAAGGGCTTTAAAATTTTCCGCGGACAAATGGCTGTCGGATTTTCCCAGAGTGTGTACACAAGTCCGTCAGGTACAAACGCGCATGCTCGGACGCGAGGACGAGCCGAAAGCGGTCGGTCTTGTAAACTAGCGTTCCTAATGGAGACTTGACATTCACTACGTGGCAATTTATGAAATCTCGAAATGCAGCACTCAATTCTCTTCTTTAATAGTATAATAATGAAGCTGCTTTGCTGGTGGTACTGATGGAGTTCTGCCAAACGTATTTTAAAAGGCTTTTATTTTCTAGTGATATCAAGAATAATATGCTTTTTTTTTTTTATGGGCAAGTTGCCACAACACCATTATCCCGTAGTTTTGAAGGTCAAAGATACAACTGGTGTTCCTTGTCAATTTTACATTGTATTTTTTTAAATGTAACTGCCTACTCCCAAACTGTAATTTCAAGTAAAACACATAGCCAAGTATTCTACGTATTTTTTTTTATTTTGCATTAAAAAAAGAAAACAACTACAATTAGACATGCTATCTGCCAATAGTTTAACCCAAAAGTGCATTCTATGCATCCAAAAATATAGAAAATATATCAAATCATTATTCAACCAAAAAATAAGTCTCATGCATGTGTCCTGCTTCTTAATATAGGGGATCACCAATGCCAAGAGTTGGTGAAAGCAGGGGTCTGTCATCTGGAGATAATTCCTTGGTCCAAGAAATCCTCCTCCTCCTGTTCCCGGACTGAGCTTGGGTCAAAGCAATAACTCCAAGGCCGTTCAGAAAGAACTGAAAATCGCAAATCGACACTCGCCAAATTTCTACTAACACAAAATTAGCAGAAGGAGCCCAAAGGGTGGCGCTAAAATTCTGAAAAAACATGTAGTACGTCACTAGGTTCGTGTTTGTTGGCCGACAATTCCTTGCCGTTTGTATGCAAGACCAAATACAGGCACACGCCTTCGGAAAAAAGTCAGAGGTTTATGTTAGGTGATTTTCAATAAAAATTGTGTGTTTTTAGGGGTGGTTTATATACCTTTAGAGGATTTTTATATATTTTATTTATTTTTTATATAAAAGTGTGGTGAAGATTATGGAAACAATGGGGTTGATTTAAACTAAAACTGGAGAGTGCAAAATCTGGTGCAGCTGTGCCTGGTAGCCAACCGGCTTCTAACTTCAGCTTATTCAGTTAAGCTTTGACAAAAAAAATAACTGGAAGTTGATTGGTTTCCATTGCAGAGCTATACCAGAATTTGTATTCTCTAGTTTTAGTAATCAACCCCTATGTGAGTAAAAGTCTGCAGGAGAGGTCATCCTCTATAAACAATAAAGCATATTGGTTGATATTAAAAAAAAGACACTGCTATTGTATTTGTTTAAGCATGTTATTGAGCATATTATTGAGTAAAGCAAAGAAATTACAAATAGTTCATGATTTTGCAGTGTTCATTAGTTTACAATAAGGTACCCAGCCTACTAGTGGTGATGAAAACACTTGGTTGCACACATGTGATATCTTTGCTAATACATGTTAATAATAAGTAACAAGGAGCTGTACTTTACAATCTAGTCATTTTCAGAAGAAAATAGTTTTTTAGTTTTTTTTCTTTCATGGGTTAACTGGATATCTTTTTTTAATAGCTGCTATAGTGTAATACTTCTGGTAAAGCTTATAATCTGATGCAATGTTTATTTTTTTTTTCCTGCAGTCCATCCTTGGCACTGGTAGCCTGTGGTCCACACCATTCAGCAGTTCCATTTGGTCCAGTAATCCAAACCCTTCTCTCCCGTATACTACCGCTCCCACCAACCCATTGCCAGGTATTGATCTGATTGGAGCTGAAGGCACGTGCCCAGCCCCCAACTCGCCTTCAGCTGCTCCCTCTCACAGCCCTGACGGCATGACCGGACAGACATATGATCCATGGAGTATATGGGGCCCAACCATCGGGAGGAGAAGTTCTGATCCTTGGTCGAATTCACATTTTCCACCTGATTAATAATAATTGCGCTGAAGATCTACAGTCATAATAGGAGTGTTACTGCTGCAATATCTGCCAACATTTTATGAGGGGACACCCTGTACCTCTTTCTACCAGTCAACGTCAGTTCCTGGCTTTTTATTTATATATTTTTTTTTTTATTGCAGGCCCCAAAATCTTGAGCTCCTATGTTATTTTTAAGCCCATGACCTCTCACTTTATTCAGATTTGGGTTCTTTAAGAACAAAAAATTGAGCATGGACAAACCTATTCTGTAGAAGAATGTCAACTAAACATAATATTCAGGAAAAGCACGGGTACAAATTACTATCTCATTGTAAATTATTTATTTTTCAAATGACCCATAAAACCATTCCTTATACATATCATACCATGGCCCTTAAACAATGTTTTTTTCCCAGTGACCATATTTCTTAAGTATTATATTTCGAAGGAAAAACATGAAAGGCATAAATAGCAGTTGAGGCTATGAACGCAATTTCCTTTTAAATGTAACTGTTTTGTATTCATGAACAAAATGCTAATTGCAGCCAAGAGCTCTGTGAATGCTCATATTGGGTTGTTCAGCGCTTTTTCCCGTTCCCTCAATTCTCTAGCACAGTGCATTTTTTTAAATATTAATTTTACATGCTCTTTGTAATATCTTGTGAAAGAAAACAGGATTTGATGAGCAAGTCATACAACTTTGCGTTGTAATTTAAATAAATGAGGCACTTTTTTTTCATTAATGGCTCTGTTGTTTTTCATGTTTATGGTAAAATAATTTAGTGTTCTTTAATGGCTTAAAGCTTTAAAGCTGAACTAAACCCATTGATTTAATGGGTTAAAAAAAAGCACATTCCCAGGATTGCTAATTTGCTTGTGCTCTCAACCAAACTGTCAAACAATCGACTGGCTTGGGTCATAACTAATTACATGTGCAGCACCATGCCAGTTGTGAATCAAAGGGTAAGATTGGCAGCTTTATTGGCTGAAAAGGATAGGAGGGGTTAGTGAGATACTAATGGTGCAGGATGTCCACACTGCAAACTTTGCTCATGCCAACACTGTTTGTGCCAGACATGCCACAACTGGTTGCAATGATTAGCTGTGGGCCATAAACTGAGTATGCAAACTAGTTAAGGTTTTCTCTTGGCGCACCTTCGTCCACAGTTTGAAAACATATTTATCAGTACTTTAATACAGCTTTTCTTTTCCATTTTAGAAGAAAATGTCTGGAAAAGCAGCTAAATATATATTTGAAATACACATTAGGCCCCTTTCACACTTATACGACTTGTCCCATGACTTGGGACTGCAAAGTAGCATGACAAGTCATTCCCCGTGATTTCCAATGACAGCCATTCATATTAGTACGACTTCAAGTTGTTCCGACTTCAAAGTAGTCCCTGCACTACTTTGGTCCGATTTTGATGCCACTTACACAGGCATTCCTTGAAATCGCAGCCGCGAATTGTGGTAAAATCGTGCGACTTTGAATTCGCACAAGTGTGAAAGGGGCCTTAACCATTTTTGCTTTTCATATTTGTCATTTTGTACAGCCAGCCTAACTAGACAGTGAATCAGCATTATCACCTCTGTGAACAGGGTGTTGGCTTAGAAAGAGGAATGCTGGACCATGGAATGGCAAAATTAATTTACTGTTTAATCAAGGTGTGTGAGTTTTATGTTTTGTTTTTTATATATATGTGTGTGTGTGTGTGTGTGTATGTGTATAATTATATATAGCAAGGATAGCTAGTTCACTTTACAGACTGTTTTGCACCTAAAACAGTAAATTTTTATATTTTTTTTATGTCATTATTTGCTTGGAGTTGCACCTTGATCATACATGAGTCACACCCACCTATTTTTTTTAACATAACACAAGGCATCCTACTTTAAATGCCTTCAGAAATACATCTGTGGTAGACTGGGGGGGGGTCTCCCATGCCTGAGATGAGGGCTGCACAGCTGTGTCAGACTTCACATAAAGTAACTTGCTTGTGTTAACAGTGATAACACCAGTGGCGGAATTATAGGGGTCGCCAAGATCGCCATGGCCACCGGGCCCCTTGCTGCAGGGGGCCTTTGAGGCCGCAGCTGCAGGAAGAAAATACAGACAATCAGTTCTAGTAAATGCGCCCCCCCCCCCTGTTCCCACCATCCCTGTGCTGAGTTCCCGGGTCTGTACACCCGCTGTGCCCATTATGAGGGGTTCCCACCATCCCTGTGCTGAGTTCCCGGGTCTGTACACCCGCTGTGCCCAGTATAACGGGTTCCCACCATCCCTGTGCTGAGTTCCCGGGTCTGTACCCCCGCTGTGCCCAGTATGAGGGGTTCCCACCATCCCTGTGCTGAGTTCCCGGGTCTGTACACCCGCTGTGCCCATTATGAGGGATTCCCACCATCCCTGTGCCGAGTTCCAGGGTCTGTATACCTGCTGTGCCCATTATGAGGGGTTCCCATTGATAGGTTGCACTGATGGGGGTGGCACTCAGTGCCCATGGGCACTGATAGGTGCCTTGATTATCTGTGTACATATCCCTATGTACATGGCCGGCCTAGAGCACACATCAGTCAGGGGCGCCGTACCAATGCCCCCCCACCACCTCCAGGCTCAATGACTGACTCTGCCCCCCCAAAATGGTAGCAATCTATAAAAAGGTGGGGTATACATGGGCAGGGCAAAGGGGGTGGAGTCAAAGGGGGCGGCAAAATGAGGTTTCGCCTAGGGTGTCAAAAATCCTTGCACCAGCCCTGTGTGCATGTGTGTGGGGGGGGGTGTGCATGCATGTGTGTGGGTGTGCATTCGTGTGTGTGTGTGGGTGTGTGTGTGGGGGGGGGGGTGCATGCATATGTGTGGGGGTGTGCATGCATATGTGTGGGGGTGTGCATGCATGTGTGTGGGTGTGCGAGTGGTCGGTGGGGATTCACAGTGGCGGCATTTGATGGCACAGTGGCGGCATTTGATGGCACAGTGGCGGCATTTGATGGCACAGTGGCGGCATTTGATGGCACAGTGGCGGCATTTGATGGCACAGTGGCGGCATTTGATGGCACAGTGGCGGCATTTGATGGCACAGTGGCGGCATTTGATGGCACAGTGGCGGCATTTGATGGCACAGTGGCGGCATTTGATGGCACAGTGGCGGCATTTGATGGCACAGTGGCGGCATTTGATGGCACAGTGGCGGCATTTGATGGCACAGTGGCGGCATTTGATGGCACAGTGGCGGCATTTGATGGCACAGTGGCGGCATTTGATGGCACAGTGGCGGCATTTGATGGCACAGTGGCGGCATTTGATGGCACAGTGGCGGCATTTGATGGCACAGTGGCGGCATTTGATGGGCACAGTGGCGACATTTGATGGGTACAGTGGTGGCGTTTGATGGTACAGTGGCTGCAATTGATAGGCACAGTGGCGACATTTGATGGTACAGTGGTGGCGTTTGATGGTACAGTGGCTGCATTTGATGGGCGCAGTGGTGACATTTGATGGCACAGTGGTGGCGTTTGATGTTTTTATTTCTGAATTTTTCTGAGCACCAGCTGTCACTGGTTTATGTGTGTGTATGTGTGTATATATATATATATATATATATATATATATATATATATAGTGTGTATATATATTTATATATATATATATATATAGAAATATATATATATATATATATATAGTGTGTGTGTTTTTATATAAAAATTAAGAAATCGGTTCTTGCATTGGGGCCCTGAGGGTTCTAGTTACGCCACTGGATAACACCATGAGGTGGACACTAGATGTCTCTGGATGAAAGCTATCCTCAGAAGGTCATATTTCTGACAAGTTTCTTCTGATCCTGAACAGTTCAATTGAGCAAGGTTGTCATTCCAATTTAATGTTCATATAACTGACTTTAAATTTTATTTTTAATCTTCAGGCCCTATATTCCTACCTAGTTATAGGTTTACTGAACATGCGATACCTATACCTTCATTTGGGCAGTCCATAGGCAATATCATTATTGTGGTTATTTTTATTATATACCATTTACATTTTTATGACTACATTCTGTATATGAGGGAACATATCCTGTGCATTCCATCAAGGTCTGTTTTGGCTGTACTGGTAGCTTTTACGTGTACGTTTTTCCTGTTCTGTAACAGATAATTTACCTATAATATGTATAAACAGTTGAAAAAAAGTTGCCAGTCACCACTCCTGTGTCAGTTCCAGATACATTGAATATTTATATAAGAGTGCAGGAAGTGGGCCTGTTGTAGTAAAAAAAAAAAATGCAATTCAGTTTGCAGAAACTATACAGTTTATTAATACAGTTTTATTTCTGCCTTTGCTTTCATACAACCTCCTCCCTGGATGAATGACATCCTGGAAACCACCCCGATTCTGTGGGCACAGCCTGCCCCAGTTTAAGTGCCATCTCTGCCCAGCTAGTGTGTGCTACCTCTTCAATGTAATACTGTACTGATGTTACAAGTTGGTGGCTTTTACTATATTTGTGTATTTTGAATAAGAAAAGATTTCAAAACATTCAAGCTATTTTTACAAAAACCTAGAAAGTGTTTTATGTAAACCATATGGAACTATCTTTCTATTGTTATGGGAAAATTGGGTGATATAAATATTGAGATGGTTTGCAAGTTGAAATCATTTTTTTTTTTTGCTAGAAAATTACGTAGAACCCCCAAATATATTATGTCTGTGTGTAATATAAAAATGTGTGTGTATGTGTGTGTGTGTATATTATATACTGTATCCCACAAAAGTGAGTACACCTCTCACATTTTTGTAAATATTATTTCACTTTTCATGTGACAACACTGAAAAAATGACACTTTGCTACAATGTAAAGTAGTGAGTGTACAGCTTGTACAACAGCGTAAATGTGCTGTACCCTCAAAATAACTCAACACAGCCATTAATGTCTAAATCGCTGGCAACAAAAGTGAGTACACCCCTAAGTGAAAATGTCCATGTTGGGCCCAAAATGTCGGCCACCATTATTTTCCAGCACTGCCTTAACCGTCTTAGGCATTAAGTTTACCAGAGCTTCACAGGTTGCCACTGGATTCCTCTTCCATTGCTCCTTGATGACATTATGGAGCTGGTGGAAGTTGGAGACCTTGCGCTCTTCCACCTTTTGTTTGAGGATGCCCCACAGGTGCTCAATAGGGTTTAGGCCTGCAGACATGTTTGGCCAGTCCATCACCATTACCCACAGCTTCTTTAGCAAGGCAGGTCATCTTGGAGGTGTGTTTGGGGTCATTATGTTGGAATACTGCCCTGTCTCCAAAGGGAGAGGATCATGCTCTGCTTCAGTATGTTCACAGTACATGTTGGCATTCATGGTTCCCTCGAACTGTAGCTCCCCAGTGCCGGCAGCACTCATGCAGCCCCAGACCATGACACTCCCACCACCATGCTTGACTGTAGGCAAGACACGCTTGTCTTTGTACTCCTCACCTGGTTGCTGCCACACACGCTTGACACCATCTTAACCAAATAAGTTTATCTTGGTCTCATCAGACCACAGGACATGGTTCCAGTAATCCATGTCCTTAATATGCTTGTCCACAGCAAACTGCGGGCTTTCTTGTGCATCCTCATTAGAAGAGGCTTGCTTCTGGGAAGACAGCCATGTAGACCAATTTAATGCAGCGTATAGTCTGAGCACTGACAGGCTGACCCCCCCACCCCTTCAACCTCTGCAGCAATGCTGGCAGCACTCATATGTCCATTTCTCAAAGACAACCTCTGGATATGACGCTGAATATGTGCACTCAACTTCTTTGGTCGACCATGGTGAGGCCTGTTCTGAGTGGAACCTGTCCTGTTAAACCACTGTATGGTCTTAGCCACCATGCTGCAGCTCAGTTTCAGGATCTTGACAGTCTTGTAGCCTAGGCCATCTTCACATATAGCAACAATTCTTTTTTTTCAGATCCTCAGTTTTTTGCCATAAGGTGCAATGTTGATCTTTCACTAACCAGTAAGAGAGTGTGATAACACCAAACTTAACACACCTGCTCCCCGTTCACACCTGAGACCTTGTAACATTAACGAGTCACATGACACTGGGGAGGAAAAATGGCTAATTGGGCCCAGTTTGGACATTTTCACTTAGGGGTGTACTCACTTTTGTCTCGCGGTTTAGACATTAATGGCTGTGTTGTGTTATTTTGAGGGGACAGCACATTTACACTGTTATACAAGCTGTACACTTACTACTTTACATTGTCACATGAAAAGATATAATAAAATATTTACAAAAATGTTAGAGGTCTACTCACTTTTGTGAGATACTGTGGTTTTTTTTTTTTAGCAGAGACCATAGAGAATAAAATGGCGATCGTTGCAATATTGTATGTAACATAGTATTATTGCATTTTTTTTTAAGGCAGTTTGAAAAAAAAAAAAAAACACTTTTAGCCCTGGTTTACATTGATGCGGGATTTAATTTCATTCCCTCATGTCAGTCCAATGATTTGAGACATCTGTGTGGTTTCCTGCATGCGCACGGAGGGATGGGGCGCTTTCCTTTTTTATTTTTTTTTATTTTTTTTATACACTGTCGGTTTAATTTTTTATGTATCACTTTTATTCCTATTACAAGGAATGTAACCATCCCTTGTAACAGAAATTAGAGATGACAAGATAAAGAAAAATTCCGCCCTAGACCAAAAGTGATGTCGTTCCAGTCCTCAAAGACCATAGAGGCGTTCAGAGACGATCTGGTCCGGGAACCTCTATGGCCAGCTGCACGACCTGTCAGATTGTTTTTCGGGTGCACCGGTAAAAACGGTAAGCCCGTGAAATACCATTGGGGGGTGTGGACGTCCCCTCTCGCTGCTTCTGAAAGCGATCTGGCAGTTAATGATCAAAAAGATAACTAAAAAGGAATAATCATAGGATATTCAAAACATAAATCAGAACCAAGCGGAGGTCTGAGTGTGTAAGACAGTGAGTGACAGTGCATTGGAAAAAAAATGCATTCATCAAGAAACAAATAATAACTGAAACATCAGATCACCAAAAAAGGCATAAGGAGAAGATGCCTGACAGTGTGGAATAAATGGACTCCAAAGTTAAGGAGACAACAAAGATATGTCACCTGGTGCACTACTAGTCCCAGTGTACAACGAAGGTTGTACAGGGACAACAAGAAAAAAAAATCGCAAAAAAAAAAAAAAAATCGCATTAATAACGCTCAGTATGAAATACATTTCCTAAAAGATAGATAGATAGATATATATGAGAGAGTTCCAGATGATTTAAATATAAAAGTTCTGTGTGACTTCCGTGTGGATAGAAACTATGATCAAGTGCTCCGCAGTGTTTTTTCAGGGATGCGCCCCCGTGTTTCCCCCGGGCTCTCACCTGAAAGGATGGCCCCAATTGGCCTAGTAAAGCCGAGGAATCTGTAGATGGTAACCCTGGTGTCTGGTCCCCTCGCCTTCCTAAGGGTTTCTGTGCGTTTTTCCTGCCTCACAATCCGGTCCCCAAAGAGGTTCCAAACGTCACTCCAGGTGGAAGCTATCGCTCCCAATACGAATCAGTATATAGGGTGGGGGATACAGAGAAAAAAGGCAGTCCAATGTGTAGTAAAATAGCGGTAATATTTATTAAAAGAACATAAACATAATAAATATTACCGCTATTTTACTACACATTGGAGTGTGCATGGAGGGCGCATCCCTGAAAAAACACTGCGGAGCACTTGATTATAGTTTCTATCCACACGGAAGTCACACAGAACTTTTCTATTTAAATCATCTGGAACTCTCTCCTTTTCATTATATATATATATATATTATATATATATATATATATATATATATATATATATATATATATATATATATATATATATATATATATATATATATATATATATATATATATATATAATCTTTTAGGAAATTTATTTCATACTGAGCGTTAATGCGATTTTATTTTTTTTTGTTTGCGATTTTTTTTTTTTTTTTTTCTTGCCCCTGTACAACCTTCGTTGTACACTGGGACTAGTAGTGCACCAGGTGACATATCTTTTTGTTGTCTCCTTTACTTTGGAGTCCATTTATTCCATACTGTCAGGCATCTTCTCCTTATGCCTTTTTTGGTGATCTGATGTTTCAGTTATTATCTGTTTCTTGATGAATGCATTTTTTTCCAATGCACTGTCACTCACTGTCTTACACACTCAGACCTCCGCTTGGTTCTGATTTATGTTTGGAATATCCTATGATTATTCCTTTTTAGTTATCCTTTTGATCATTGAAGCAATTGTTGATCATAGAAGCACCTTATAGATTGATTTTTCTGCACATTCAGACCTCAGCTTGGTCTTTTTATCCTCACGTCTTGGCACTTTGCACTGTGCACTTTGAATTTATTTGATTCACAGGAGGCATTCCCTGTCTCATTTATTTTATCCTGCACATTTTTATCGTTATTATTATTCAGATTTATTTCATATGACTATTTTTACTGCCATCTTCTACCTCAACACTTATTTATTGGTCACTTTTATTGTGCACATTCACTTTATTGTATTATATATGTATTTATTTATGATGTCAGCATTTTATATGTGAATGTATTATTACACCCCCCTCTTTAAGGTTACCCATCACTAGGGATCACGTCCCTTAGGATATTCTATTGTTGTTTGTTGGGGTTTAGCGCCACATACCCCCCATTTTTATTGATTACTGCAGTGTGAGACCACTTATATGTTGGCTGCTTTTCCCTTTTATATTTATTATTTTTAATATTTCTATCTATATTGGTTGAGCGCATTAGTTACCGCCCCTTGTACCAGATCTGGCAGTTAACCACTTCCGGACTGCCTCCTGCACATATACCTCGGCAGAATGGCACAAACCATGTACCTGTATGTGGCCCTTTAATTGCCCAGCCGTGGGTCGTGCGCCGCCCCGGTCCTGAGCTCCGCGGCCGCAGGACCAGCGGACCTGATCGCCGCTGGTGTCCCGTTATCGGGTCACAGAGCTGAAGAACGGGGAGAGGTCTGTGTAAACAAACCTCTTCCATGTTTCCTACACTGCCCGTCACTGATCGGCTATTCCCTGTCATCGGGAAAGCCGATCAGTGATGTCAGACGTAAAGCCACGCCCCCTACGGTAAAAAAAAACACACACATCACACAAACCCCTCCCCGCTCCCTAGTGGTTAACTCCTTCACTGTCATTTACATAGTAATCAGTGCATTTAAATAGCACTGATTTCTGTATAAATGACAATGGTCCCAAAAATGTCCGATGTGTCCGCCATAATGTCGCAGTCACAATAAAAATCGCTGATCGCCGCCATTACTAGTAAAAAAAAAGATATTAATAAAAATGCTATAAAACTATCCTCTATTTTGTAAACGCTATAACTTTTGCGCAAAATAATCTATAATCGCAAATTTTTTTTTTTTTTACCAAAAATATGTAGAAGAATATGTATCGGCCTAAACTGAGGAAAATGTTTTTTTATATATTTTTGGGGGATATTTTTTACAAAAAGTAAAAAATGCATTTTTTTTCAAAATTGTCGCTCTATTTTTGTTAGCGCAAAAAATAAAAACCGCAGGGCGATCAAATACCACCAAAAGAAAGCTCTATTTGTGGGAAAAAAAGGACGCCAATTTTGTTTGGGAGCCACGTCGCACGACCGCGCAATTGTCAGTTAAAGCGACGCAGTGCCGAATCGCAAAAAGGGGCCTGGTCCTTTGGCTGCAAATTGGTCCGGGGCTGAAGTGGTTAATTGACGCTCCGACCACATTCATGAGAAAGCTAGATGCGGGCTGAAAAAAAAAAAAATACCTGGGTTATGGCTGATAGCTTCAGCCATAACCCCAGTAAACCACTTGCAATCTGCAACATTTGTGTATATATACACTTTTTTTAAAGTTGGCAAGTGGTTAATATGTTACCAATAAGTACCAATAATGAGATACATTTTTAACTATAATGGTGTATACAGGTTTTCATGCTTTAAAGTGACTTTTTTTTTTTTTTCTTAAATAACAAAAGTATTTACAAACATGTTACCTGCACTGTGCAATGGTTTTGCACAAAACGGTCACAAACCGCTTCCTCTTGTCTCCTGCCAGTGATCCTGGCCCCTCCTCTTTTGAGTGCCCCCATAAGAAGCTGCTCGATCCCAAGTCAAGCTGTATGTGTCTATAGAAACACCCAGGGGAAGGGGGGGATTTTTCAGAGTAGGTACAAACCTACTCCCTCAGTACAGATAGACTCCTCCCCAGCACAGAATGACCCCCTAACATTCCTAAATCGCCTCTTCTAGCCTCCCCCGACAACAGCATAGTCCAGGGAGGAGCTCAGGCAAGTTTGCTTACTAGCCCAAACCCTCCTGCGCTATCTCACCAGGATACTATCACTGCAGACCACCAATCATAAGTGGCTGAAGCATTTCCTGCCCTGCCACTTCATATACATGCCCCTTGATAAATGTGCAGCTGCCTGACAGGGAAAGCCTTGACTGCCTATGATTGGCGATCCGCAGTGACAGCTTCCTGGTGGGATAAATCATGTGAGTTTGAACTAGTATTCAAACATGCCTAGGCTCTAGTAGACACCAACCTACCACCAGTACCGAACTCTTAATACAGACCCCTCAGTAAAGACCCCCCCCCCCTCCCTAAACTCAAGCAGTAGGTGGGGGACTCTAGACTGCACCCTACCCCCTTACTCTCACTGTCCCCTTAGTACGTCACTGCTTATAGAATGTCTTCAAATTATAAGCAGACCTTAATTCCCTGTTGGCCACAACTATGTGGCAGATGAGGTGAAATGATAAATGTAAAGCTATGGGGACTAAAAACATGATTGCATTCTAGGGGCAACTGGGAGATTTAATGTTCTAGGTGTTCTGGTAGATCCTAGACTTGATAGCATGCAATGCCTAGCTGCCAATTCTAAAGCAAGCAAAATACATTCTTGTATTAAAAGGAGGTATAGACCCCAGACAAAGAAAGACGACATTTTGCCTGGTATGACTCATTAGTAAGACCTCCTCTCTAGCTCCCTCGTCACCTCCTCCATGCTCGCCTCCAGGACTTTTCTGTCTGATTAACTCCGACTCTATTAGCTTTTAGATGATCCCTGAAAACCCTTCTCTTCAGAGAAGCCTACCCTACCCACACCTAACTGTATTATCATTTTCTCCATCAGCTCCTCCCCCACAGTTTTTACCTTTTGTACCACTTGACCCTTCCTTCTAGATTGTATGCTCTAACAAGCAGGGCCCTCTGTATTGATTTGTATTGTAAGTGTACTGTCTGCCCCCTTGTAAAGGGCTGCGCAAATTATTAGCGCTATTTAAATCCTGAATAATAATAATTATGCAGCTCAGTTTTGGGCACCAGTTCACAAAAAGTATATCAGAGAACTGGGAAAATTGCAGAGGACAGCCAAACTGATAGGAGGCATGGAGGTACTCGGCTATGAGGAAAGCTAAACTGAATTTATTCTTTCGGTTAGAAGTGGTTATTAAAGGGGGGGTATAATCACCATGTATTAATACATAAGTGCTCTAATTGGTGAACCTGGTGCAATGTTACTCAGTTTAACCACTTAAGCCCTGGACCATTTTGCTGGCCAAAGACCAGAGCACATTTTGCAATTCGGCACTGCGTTGATTTAACTGACAATTGCGCGGTCGTGCGACGTGGCTCCCAGACGAAATAAAAAAAATTTTTTGGTGCCATTTGATCACCTCTGCGGTTTTAAATTGTTTGCGCTATAAACAAAAATAGAGCGACAATTTTGAAAAAAAGGCATTCTTTTTTACTTTTTGCTATAATAAATATCCCCCAAAAATATATAAAAACATGTTTTTTTCCTCCGTTTAGACCGATAGGTATTCTTCTACATATTTTTGGTAAAAAAAAAAATCGCAATAAGCATTTGATCAGTTTGCGCAAAAATTATAGCATCTACAAAATAGGGGTTCGTTTTAGGGCATTTTTATTTATTTTTTTACTAGTAATGGCAGCAATCTGTGATTTTTATCAGGACTGCAACATTACAGCGGACACATTGGACAATTTTGACATATTTTTGGGACCATTGTCATTTTTACACCGATCAGTGCTATAACATTGCACTGATTACTGTAAAAATTACACTGGCAGTGAAGGGGTTAACCACTAGCTGGTTAGGAAGGGGTTAACCACTAGCTGGTTAGGAAGGGGTTAACCACTAGCTGGTTAGGAAGGGGTTAACCACTAGCTGGTTAGGAAGGGGTTAACCACTAGCTGGTTAGGAAGGGGTTAACCACTAGCTGGTTAGGAAGGGGTTAACCACTAGCTGGTTAGGAAGGGGTTAAGTGTGTCCTGGGGAGTGATTGTAACTGTTAGGGGCTGTGTGTGACACATCACTGATCATATCTCCCAATCACAGGGTGCTATGATCAGTCACACTGTCACTAGGCAGAATGGGGAGATGCTTATTTACATTTGCATCTCCCCGTTCTTCAGCTCGAGTCCACGGGACCCGCGATCCTACTTACGGAGCTTCCTGGCAGGGCGGATCGCCAATCATAGGCAGTCAAGGCTTTCCCTGTCAGGCAGCTGCACATTTATCAAGGGGCATGTATATGAAGTGGCAGGGCAGGAAATGCTTCAGCCACTTATGATTGGTGGTCTGCAGTGATAGTATCCTGGTGAGATAGCGCAGGAGGGTTTGGACTAGTAATCAAACTTGCCTGAGCTCCTCCCTGGACTATGCTGTTGTCGGGGTAGGCTAGGAGAGGCGATTTAGGAATGTTAGGGGGGGGGTCATTCTGTGCTGGGGAGGAGTCTATCTGTACTGAGGGAGTAGGTTTGTACCTACTCTGAAAAATCCCCCCCTTCCCCTGTGTGTTTCTATAAACACATACAGCTTGACTTGGGATCGAGCAGCTTCTTATGGGGTCACTCAAAAGAGGAGGGGCCAGGATCACTGGCAGGAGACAAGAGGAAGCGGTTTGTGACCGTTTTGTGCAAAACCATTGCACAGTGCAGGTAACATGTTTGTAAATACTTTTGTTATTTAAGAAAAAAAAAAAAAAAAGTCACTTTAAAGCATGCAAACCTGTATATACCATTATAGTTAAAAATGTATCTCATTATTGGTACTTATTGGTAACATATTAACCACTTGCCAACTTTAAAAAAAGTGTATATATACACAAATGTTGCAGATTGCAAGTGGTTTACTGGGGTTATGGCTGAAGCTATCAGCCATAACCCAGGTATTTTCTTTTTTTTCAGCCCGCATCTAGCTTTCTCATGAATGTGGTCGGAGCGGCAATTAACCACTTCAGCCCCGGACCAATTTGCAGCCAAAGGACCAGGCCCCTTTTTGCGATTCGGCACTGCGTCGCTTTAACTGACAATTGCGCGGTCGTGCGACGTGGCTCCCAAACAAAATTGGCGTCCTTTTTTTCCCCACAAATAGAGCTTTCTTTTGGTGGTATTTGATCGCCCCTGCGGTTTTTATTTTTTGCGCTATAAACAAAAATAGAGCGACAATTTTGAAAAAAAAATGCATTTTTTACTTTTTGCTATAATAAATATCCCCCAAAAATATATAAAAACATGTTTTTTTCCTCCGTTTAGACCGATAGGTATTCTTCTACATATTTTTGGTAAAAAAAAAAATCGCAATAAGCATTTGATCAGTTTGCGCAAAAATTATAGCATCTACAAAATAGGGGTTCGTTTTAGGGCATTTTTATTTATTTTTTTACTAGTAATGGCAGCAATCTGTGATTTTTATCAGGACTGCAACATTACAGCGGACACATTGGACAATTTTGACATATTTTTGGGACCATTGTCATTTTTACACCGATCAGTGCTATAACATTGCACTGATTACTGTAAAAATTACACTGGCAGTGAAGGGGTTAACCACTAGCTGGTTAGGAAGGGGTTAACCACTAGCTGGTTAGGAAGGGGTTAACCACTAGCTGGTTAGGAAGGGGTTAACCACTAGCTGGTTAGGAAGGGGTTAACCACTAGCTGGTTAGGAAGGGGTTAACCACTAGCTGGTTAGGAAGGGGTTAAGTGTGTCCTGGGGAGTGATTGTAACTGTTGGGGGCTGTGTGTGACACATCACTGATCATATCTCCCAATCACAGGGTGCTATGATCAGTCACACTGTCACTAGGCAGAATGGGGAGATGCTTGTTTACATTTGCATCTCCCCGTTCTTCAGCTCGAGTCCACGGGACCCGCGATCCTACTTACGGAGCTTCCTGGCAGGGTCGCGCACGCAGCGTGCACGTGACCACACGGCGGCAAATTCAAAGGGCTGTACCTGTACGCCCATTTGCCCAGCCTTGCCATTCTGCTGACGTAAATCTACATGCGGTGGTCGGCAAGTGGTTAAGGTCAGTACAATGGAGAAGGGGGCACTCTTTATGTCTGGAGGAAAAAGAGGTTTAACCTCCACATACAGAGAGGCATTTTCACAATAAGACGTGAAATGTGGAATAGACTCTCAGGAACTATATCTGGCCAACTCATTTGATTAAAAAAGCTGGATGGATGTATTCCTAAATGGGTAAAAAAAAAATCAGATTGTTGATCCGGGGAATATGTGTTTGACTTGGGGGATCAGAAAGAAATTTTTCCCCTGCTGGAACAAATCGAAGCTTTATAGCTTTTTCCTTTATTTTGCCTTCCTCTGGGTCAACTGTAAGTATAGAGTTTATTGGTTGCACTAGATCAGGGGTCTCAAACTGGTGGCCCTCCAGCTGTTGCAAAACTACAAGTCCCATGAGGCATTGCAAGGCTGACAGCCCATGAGACATTACAAGCATGACTCCCACAGGCAGAGGCATGCTGGGACTTGTAGTTTCGCAACAGCTGCAGTTTGAGACCCCTGCACTAAAAGGACTTGTGTCTTTTTTTCAACATGGTAAACTATGTAAATATAACCCCAAAGGTTCAATAGATAAGTTGCTTCTCAGCAGACAAAACATGAAACCACTTCCTAGGAAGTCTGCAGAAACCATTTTACCTAGGAAATTTGCAATTCATGCAGACCTTGCATGAAATTACTGGTTGCACTTAAATTGACAGTGTCTGATGTTCTATAGGGATAAATTTGTTTTAAAAATATTGCTTTAGGGGCATGCATTTGTAGTCTATACTTTGAAACCATGTAGTCTATAGCAGTGTTTCCTATCGCCAGTCCTCAAGGCACACAAACAGGTCATGTTTTCAGGCTTTCCATTATTTTGCACAGATGATTTGATCAGTTTCACTGCCTTAGTAATTACCACAGCCGTTTCATCAGTTGGGGCGCCTTGAGGACTGGAGTTGAGAAACACTGGTCTATAGAGTGCAGGTGCATCTAGTAGCTTGTTACACTGGTTCTAAAATGTTCTGTCATGCTCAACAAAGTGTTAATTATGGTAGCCAAAGATACAGGTATATCAGTCAAATTAAGAGATGACTGATTTGTTACTTTAATTGTATACTTGGCAAACCTGTTTATGGGTAATTCAAGAGGAGAAAGTATTTCTATCACAAATGCTTGGACTGGATGAAAGCTGTTACTTGTCAAACTGTAGTTCAGGCTAAAAAAAGCTCATCATTCAAATGCAGTTCTATTTATTTTATTGAAGAGCAGCCCACAATCGTTCTTTAAATTTTTCTAGGTTGCATTTTTTCATCAGAACGACTTTCTTTTGTTTCTTCCACTTATCCTCAGTGTCCAGCACCAACATCCCCCTGGCATATCTGCCATGAAGCTCCACACTCACTGCACACTCTAGGTACTCTGTTACAATGCTTTCATCAATTGCTGCAGCCATGGCGTAAGAGTCATAGGAAACAAAACCATGTTTCTGTTGCCACTTAGCTGTGATCTTCTTCATAAATCTGGCTTTGTCAGTGTCTTGCTCCACCCAGTTTTTGAAATACTCCTGAAAGGAGGAGAAAGGTTTGTGTTAAGGACTAATAACCAGTTGTCAACTTTTATTTACTGAAGTTGCTAAAACATTTTGTGGGGTGCAGTTTCCAGTCTTATCCAGAAAAACAAGTATGCGATGTATGTGTTTCTTTACCAGCAGTCACAACACCACATTATAGTAACTGCATCATTTGTGCAAACATATTTGTACCGCTCATCCATTGAGAAGCTTCCATTTTTGGTCTATTATCCTAGCTGCACCCCACTTTATTTGTCTGAAGACTTTTGCTTCATGTGTGCTACCATACACTTTTCTGAGCTACTGCCCAATTATCCAGCAAAGGATACGCAATTAAAGAAAAACAATCATGAGAAAATGACATGGGTTGTAGAGTTATGACTACAGAGAATGCAAAAAGAAAATGTCTTACCATTGTCAGGCTATTTTCCCGAGTGAACTCTAAGGCAGCAATAAAGATGGGACATGTAAATTCGTTTGTTACTATATAAGCAGCTTCTGGATCCAGGTAGAAGTTAAATTCTGCGCATACGGTCCTGTTTCCTCTACCTAAAGCAAAGACATAATCATACATGTCTCATTTGGAGTTGACTGCTTATTATGGAGTCTTAACAGGAATTCAGTTGCTGATGTACAAAGCAAGGGGTCTAAAGGATGTTTTTAAGGCTAGAATCTCAAATAACACAATTGCTCATGGCTTTTAGAACATGCAACAAAGATGGCAATTAATCTGCCTCATCTAATCTCCAATTACAATGGTTTGAAGTGTTTAAATACTTGGAGGTGACCGTTTCTCAGAATGTCACTATGTAGACCTCAATCTCTCTGTATTAAGTTTTCAAGGCACAATTAAAAGCATGGGAGAACTTGCCTTTTGTCCCTTTTAGACAGCATTGACCTACTAAAGATGAAGATTCTCCCGAGGGTAACCAACCTTTTTCAACAATCTTCACAATGGATTCTGTAATCTTTCTTTAAACTGTTGAATCAACGATTTTCCTTTCTGTTGGGCCCCCAAGCCCTAGATATAAACTGACCACCTTGATGCGACCCACCTCTGGGGGTGGCCTGGTCCTTCCTGATTGCCATAAAAAACATTTTTACATAGCTTCCCAATTAGTGACTGCCCAGTGGTGGCTATGTCCTGATATACCCAACCCAGCTACTGCCTTGGGAGCTGTGATCTTACATTCTTTAGAGGCCCTCCAAAACCTCTTATTCAGAGGACCCAAGGCTCCTCATTAATTGACCCCCCCCCCCCCATGCTTACTACCCTCAAGGTTTGGAAAACAGGCATAGCTCATGAAGGTTATCCACATACTGCTTTGGTACTGGGGTATGACCCTACCTTACCACACTTGTATTCATTCCTTGAAATGCAGGCGTGGGCCAAGTTTAAAAAAAAAAAAAGAATTTCGCATGTGGTTGATAGTAACTCCATTTGCCTCCCTTTCCTCATGTTTATGACCCTGCCTCTTACTTATTTAAATACTTAGTTGTCCTATGCTTTTGGTTGCCAGTTCCCATGACGGTCATTGCAGATGATGATGCAATCTGATGTACTTTGGACAGAATGTTCAGAAAAACTCACCTCCGTACTATATAACCATTTCCTTTTGACCTCTCCTTGACCTTTCTAATCTCAGGCAGAGGTGGCTGAGGGACATCCCAGATCTGGACGATGAGGATTGGGAGAACGTGTGGGATCTTCCCTTTTATCATCTAGTCTTTTATCATCAATTTAAAATTGTCCATCAGGCCTATTATTCCCCATATAGGTGTCATAAACTGATCTCAGTTCCACAGGAATGTTGGAGTTGGGATCACTCCCCAGCCGATTTCTCCCATGTTTTTTGGACA
Organism: Lithobates sylvaticus; assembly: GCA_028564925.1. Lineage (NCBI taxonomy): Eukaryota > Metazoa > Chordata > Amphibia > Anura > Ranidae > Lithobates > Lithobates sylvaticus. The sequence continues at coordinate 400,662,489 of CM053027.1, forward strand.
CACCCTGTGATTACCAGCTTTTGGGAAGCGGTTATAACTGTGATTAATATTGTTGCCCATACCTACTTTGCACTTTTAATAAACTGCACACTGGGGCTCCCCCTCCCTTTTTGCTGGCAACAACTAGTTAATACTAACCCCCCCCCCCCATAGAAAGATACATATACAGTGGGGGATATACATTTTTTGATCCCCTGCAGATTTTTTAAGTTTGCCCCCTTACAAAGAAAAGAAATGCAAGGCCTAAAATTGTTATCATAGGTGTATTTTAAATGATAGACAGAATATCAACCAAAAATCCAGAAAAAAACAAATGATACAAATGCTATAAATAGAGTTGCAGTTCAGTGAGTAAAATAAGTATTTGTTCCCCAAGCAAAACATGACTTGGTACTTGGTGTAGAAACCCTTGTTGGCAAGCACCGAGGTAAGATGTTTCGTATAGTTGGTTACCAGGTTTGCACCCATCTCAGGGATTTTGGTCCACTCCTCTTTACAGTTCTTCTCTAAATCCTTAAGGTTTCTTAGCTCTCACTTGGCAACTTGAAGTTTCAGCTCTCTCCATAATTTTCTATAGGCTAAAGGTCTGGAGACTGGCTAGGCCACTCCATGACCTTTAATTTGCATCTTCTTGAGACACTCTTTTGTTGCCTTGGTGGTATGTTTTGGGTCATTGTCATGCTGAAAGACCCATCCATGACCCATCTTCAGTGTTCTGGCTGAGGGAAGAACGTTCTCATCCAGGATTTTACAATACTTGGCCCCATCCATTGGCCCCTCAATGCGTCAGTCGGTCAGTACCATTAGCAGAGAAACAGCCCCAAAGCATAATGTTTCCACCTCCGTGCTTGACTTGTAGGGATGGTGTTCTTATGCGGCGTACACACGCTCGGACTTTCTGGCGGGATTGTCCGCCGGACCTAGTTCAGCGGACAAACCGCCGGACTTTCCAGCGGAGTTCCGCCGGACTTTCCAAGCGTGTGGACTTGCCCACACACGCCTGGACTTTTCCGGCAGACAATCCGCGGGAAAAAGTCTGCGAGACTTTTGAAATGAATGGACTTGCCGACACACGATCGGAAAGTCCGTTCATTTAGAACGTGACTGCAGGTAGACGGGACTAGCGAAGTCAGTGAATGCCGCTGCACTAGCCCCGTCAGCTGGTATGGATTTAAAGGGGAATCCCTACGCCGAAAAAACGGTGTGGGGGTCCCCCCCAAATCCATCTCAGACCCTTATCCGAGCACGCAGCCCGGCCGGCCAGGAAAGGGGACGGGCAGGAGAGAGCGACGGGTCAACATCGGAAGAAGACGACGCAGAAGGCACAGCAGGCGGCGGCGGTGACAGCAGCAAGAAGAACAGAAGAGCGGACCCCCGAAGGCGGAATGTGACCCCCAGGCGACGACGACCGCGGCGACTAAGAAGAAAGCCGTGCTCTTCCGCTCGTGAAAGAGCTAGGTAAAAGAGCAGAAGAGAGCGGAGGAGTCGGCGAGAAGACCCCCCAAGACGGAAGAAGACCCCCCGGAGCTGTGCAATAAAATATATTTAAAAAATTGTGTGTTTTTTTTTTTTTATTTACACTTTTATACCTTAGGTGAATGGGTAGGGGTACATCGTTATTAAAGGGGGCTCCCGGATTCCGATAAGCCCACCGCCCGCAGACCCCGACAACCAATGGCCAGGGTTGTCGGGAAGAGGCCCTTGTCCTCATCAACATGGGGACAAGGTGCTTGGGGTGGGGGGGCCCCCCTTTCCCCAGGGCACCCCCCATGTTGAGGGCACGTGGCCTGGTACGGCTCAGGAGGGGGGGGGGCGCTCGCTCGTCCCCACCCCCTTTCCTGGCCGGCCGGGCTGCGTGCTCGGATAAGGGTCTGAGATGGGTTTGGGGGGGGACCAGGTACATTCACGACATTCACTGCCTTCGCTAGTCCCGTCTACCTGCAGTCACGTTCTAAATGAACGGACTTTCCGATCGTGTGTCAGCAAGTCCGTTCATTTCAAAAGTCCCGCGGACTAGCACACAGACGGCGGGATTGTCCGCCGGACTCGCGAGTCCAGCGGACAATTTTAAGTCTGAACTTAAAACTTAGTACGCCGGGGGAGGGACTAAGTCCGCCGGAGCCCACACACGGGCGGATTGTCCGGCGGACAATCCCGCGGGAAAGTCCGCTCATGTGTACGCGGCCTTAGGGTCATAGTCGGCATTTTTCTTCCAACACAGTGAGTCCCCCTCCTCAAGCCACATGTACAGGCATGTCAATGAATATCTAAATGATTCAGAGAAGGATTGGGAGAAAGTGCTGTGGTCAGATGAGACCAAAATTGAGCTCTTTGGCATTAACTCGACTCGCTGTGTTTGGAGGAAGAAAAATTACCCTAACAACATCATCCTTACAGTCAAGCATGGAGGTGGAAACATGATGCTTTAGAAGAAAAGATATTTTGGTGGGCAAGTAGGTGGGACAACAAAATGGTCTATCACATCCCAAAATTTGTATATCGTTTTTAGTAGGCCAAAATGTGCATAAAACAAAGGCCAGTACCCCTAGGGATGCTTGGAGTGAAGATGGACACTTTAAACAAATGTATGCATGTGAAGAAATAGTAAACGTTTATTCAAACAAAAAATGAACAAGGGAATGCTCAGTAGGGCATGGTATGTTTGCAAAGAGAATATAGTAGGTTGATACAGTTTATAACATGTCAAAGAAGCAAAAACATACAAAGCATTATGACAGAAATATAAACTTGCTTGGTACATAAGATAAGGAAGATGCCAACATGTTTCGGACTGTGGTCCTTTGTCAAGGCAATTTGTATCCTTAGAATCTCATCTAGATAGATGGAGGGTCATAAAGTTAGTCTCGGCATATCAATATATTACATTTGCACTAGGACAGATCTATATTGCTGAAGGAGATTAATCTCAGGGATAGAAAACAATAAGGTACTTACATGTCCTGCCAAGGCTCAATTATTTGTCATATAGGGGGAGCCACTGAGCGTGGTGTCCAGAGGGTCAAGGTATGTGCAGTAAAAACAAGCTGTGCTTCAGCACTGAGGTACAGGTAACCTGCTGAAAGCCCCCTCAGAATACAAGGTCCAGCATACAGGGTTTAGGGCTGAAAGCCCAAGTCCTGTATTAAACACAGTGGATCAGCCGGTGTATCACTGTAAAGCAGAGTGGGGTAGGAGTAATCAGAATAACAGGACATAAAAATAATAGTATTGTGGCTACATTGAAGTAGACCATGTATTTACCTGAGTATAAAATGGGAGTGTGAGATAGGAGGTCATCTCTGGTCAGTCAGCAGCATGGTACTGAGGCCAGAGTGTGAAAGGTTTATATGAGGTCAGGTAATGAGCAACAGCTGGGGATGGGTGTGTATCAGCCATCCTGGATGCTGAGTGCTAATTGGCTGGTGTGTTTTTTGGGAGGCGAGCGTCAAATGACGCTGTGGAAACCTCCCAGTGTGGACCTCTGACGGGGCGGTGCCGGGCGCGGTCGCGTCAGCACGGCGCGGCCGCGTCCGGCGTCGTGACGTCACCGGCGCGGGACAGACGGGCGCCATGCTTCCTGGTGCGCTCCGCTGTGGAGCGCAAACAGGAAGTAGACCAAGCAGTTGGTCTTGATGGGAGGCGAGGAGGTGACGCGTGCGCAGTAGAACTATTGCGCACGCGCACCTGGTCTTACCCGCGCCGGGTATTCAAGGGGAGGGGGAAAAAAGGAAGCAGGTGGGGTACAATAAGTTGGTCCAAATGGGACAGGTGATGACATTGTGAGCAATGGGGGACATGCGGGCATACTGCATTTGGCAAGATAGTGATAACCATGGCTCAAAACATCGGGGAGAGGGGAGAGAGACATGTACCAACGAGTGCACAGTATATGGTACATAAATAGAGATATGTGTCAATAATACATGGAAAAAAGCATATATCAGTGCTTATACAGAATAGAGTACATAAGCATATATTCCTATTACAGAATACAGATAGTATAATTGGGTGTGGGTGCTTGAACGTTGGAGACCGTAGTTAAAGGTCTAGTTCACAAACTCCGGTCTCAAAACCCTCAAGGTAGGGTTTGAAGTTGAAAGCTTCGTTGAGGCCAGGGGGTAAGGTGGCATTGAGATGAAAAATCCAACGAAGTTCGCTCTGAAGGAGCGCTTTGTTGTAATCACCCCCTCGGTTTGGGGGGGGAATATGGTCCAGAGCTCTAAACGAGATCTTGGGAGTAATATCAGGGTGGACAATAGAGCTGTGTCGTCCCAATGGTAAATCGGGATCTCTTTGGTTAATACTGGTAACGTGTCCATAAATTCGTTTCCAGAATGGCAGTTTGGTCTTGCCCACGTAAAAGCACCCACATTCACATTCCAAAAGGTAAACAATACCAATAGAACGACAGTTTACATAATGTTTGGGAAAAAGGCGTTGCCCATTAGGTAAAAGGCTATGTAAATTGGATTTGGGTAGGTATTTGCAGTAGTTACAATTGCCACATGGGAAAGTGCCCTTGAGCTGTCTCTGGGATTTATTACTACTCTTGTATTCACTAGTGATCAATTTGTCACGGAGGGACGGGGCACGTCGGTAAGTAATCAAAGGTTTGGGCGGAACAAAGGGGGAGAGTGTTCTATCTGTAGAAATGATGTGCCAGTGTTTAAGTAGTATTTGAGTAATTTCATTGTGTTGTTGGCAGTAGTTTGTTATAATTCTAAGGGGTGGTTGTGTGGAGGGCTCACAGGGTTTGGGAATAAGTAAAGCTGAACGAGATTTCGATTTTGCTTTTTTATAAGCGTTTTTTAAAACGCTGTTTTGGTAGCCACGTGCGCGCAGTCTGTCCCTCAGTACGGAAGCCTCGTGTTCAAAGGAGGTATCCGTGGAACAGTTACGTCGTGCACGTAAATATTGAGCAAAAGGGATAGATTTGAGTAAGGGTTGAGGGTGAAAACTAGAGGCTGCAAGGATAGTATTACCTGCAGTCGGTTTGCGGAAGAGTTGGCTTTGTAGTTGACCATGTCTGTCCTTGCTGAGGGTGAGGTCAAGGAAAGAAATGGAGCTATAACTGTAAGTCATTGTAAATTTGAGGTTGAGGGAGTTCGAAGTGTTGAGGTATATAAGAAACTGGTGTAAGGTCTCTATAGGGCCCTGCCACAGAATCAAAATATCATCTATGTAGCGTCGGAAAGACGCTATGTGTTTAGTAAAAACACTGGCAGCATCAGTGGTAAGTAAGTTACGTTCCCACTCCCCCAGGTACAGATTGGCGTACGCCGGTGCACAGCAAGTGCCCATGGCGACGCCCTGTACCTGGAGGTAGTGGGAACCGTTGAAAGAAAAAAAGTTATGAGTCAAGATAAATTTAAGTGCTCTGATGATGAAAAGAGATAACTCGTGAGAGTAGAGGTTAGCGTTGAACAAGGTCCTTTGGATGGCATTGAGTCCCAAAGTATGGGGGATAGAGCTATAAAGGGCCTCAACGTCGATGGCAACTAAGACAGTGTTGGCATCGACGTGGAGGTCCGAAAGGTCCTGAAGTAAGTGTGTGGTATCACGTATGTAAGAGGGTAATGCCTGTACAAGAGGTTGGAGTAGTTTGTCTATTTAGTGACTAAGGTTGTCAGTGAGGCATCCACGTCCGGAGACAATGGGTCTACCTGGTGGTCTGGGAAGGTTTTTATGTACCTTGGGTAAGGCATAAAAAGTGGCTTCTCGCGGAAATTTGGTCCTGATGTAGTCAGCGGTAGATTTATCGATAATGTGTTGTCTAAGGGCGTCATCAACAAGAGTGTAAAGTTCCTGTTGGAATGACCTGATTGATGTACTGGGGATTATGGCATACCATTCCCGATTACGTAGTATGTTAAGACACATTTCAAGGTAGTCTAATTTGTTGAGAACAACAATGTTTCCACCCTTGTCCGCCGGTTTGATCACTATCAGAGGATTAGTTTTTAGATTTTGTAGGGCTAGATGTTGATTATAAGTAAAGTTTTTTTGTTTGAAATGGGTGGGGTGAATTTGTAGCTGTCGAATTTCGTTAGTCACTGACTGCTTTAGGGCTGTTTCTCTGCTAAAGGTACAGGCCGACTTTGCCACATTGAAGGGTCATGTATTGTAAGATCTGGGGTGAGAACCTTCCTCCCTCAGCCAGAACACTGAAGATGGGTCTTCCAGCATAAAAATTACCTAAAACATGCTGCCAAGGCAACAAAGGAGTGGCTCAAGAAGAAACACATTAAGGTCATGTAGGGGCCTAGTCAGTCTCGAGACCTAAATTCTATAGAAAATTTACGGAGGGAGCTGAAACTTCGAGCTGCCAAGAAACCTTAAGGATTTAGAGAAGATCTGTAAATAAGAGAGGACCAAAATCCCTCCTGAGATGTGAGCAAACCTGGTCACCATCTACAGGAAACCTCTTACCTTCATCAAGGGTTTCTCCACCAAGTTCTAAGTCATGTTTTGCTTGGGGATCAAATACTTGTCACTCACTGAATTGTAGCTTAATTGATAGCATTTGTTTTATGTGTTTTTTCAGGATTTGTGGTTGATATTCTGTCTCTATCATTTAAAATACACCTATTTTTAACAATTATAGACCCTTAATTTCTTTGTAAGTGGGCAAACTTACAAAATCTGCAGGGTATCAAATAATTTTCCCCACTGAACATAGAGTGTCTAAGGAAATATGATAGGTTTTGGTCAAAATGGTTGGAGAATCCCTCCACACCCACTATGCCAGATACTGTGTAACATTCAAGTAGGGTTGCACCAATACCAAGCATACCAATACTTGCAAATGCCCCGATGCTTCACCCGATACCTGGGCAGGCAGGGGTGATCGGTGTGGCGGTAAGGAGAGTTACAAGCACCGATTTCCCTGTATAAAACTTTAATAAAGCAGCTGACAGCTGCCCCCCCCCCCATTTCCTTTTCTGAATGCACAGGGTCAGCGATCACTGACTCTGTCCATTCGCATAACTGAGCATTGTAGTCTGTATTTACGATGTCTCCGTTTATGAATGGACAGGAGCTGCTGTCTCCTGTCCATTCATTTTCAGTGCAGCTGAGGCCTCAGAGAAAGGGACTGGGGAATCTGTGCCCTCAGTCCCTTTCTCTGTCTCAAAGGGGAGAGGTCAGGGGTCTGATATCTTACCAAAGCCCCCCCCCCCCCTCCCAACAGGGCTGATTAAAAAAGAAATTGTAACATTTAAAGTGTTAGTACTTGGTCTTAAAGTGGTATCGGTGCAACCCTACATTCAAGTATTGACCCCAGGTCAACTGATCTGCTTGACTTACTGGATAGTATTTTCTGCTACTCTGAGGGGGGGTCGTCATTTGTTATCCAAGTTATGGACACAAGTCTATTCAAGTACACCTTGAGTCTTAGTGTTCATGTCGTTTTTGTGTGTCAGGTCTGTTTTTGTACCTTGCATATAAGCCAAGAAACCGATTAAAAAAGGCAACATAGCTCAATATGATTGAATATATGATGCTCCTAATTTATGCACCATAAGTTAGATAAGGTTTGGGTCAGGTACCAGCTATTATGTGAGGTAGCAATCCCCTGCCTGATATTCTCAGATATTTACTTGTCTATGGCTGGTCTTACACATGAAGCTTTGCAATAATAATCAGATTCATAAGGATGATTACCTTCCATATTCCCTCCCATGATATACAATTTGTTAATCTTCTTTGGAAGAGTAGGATCCATTTTTGCTGCCAAAGCCAGATTGGTCAAGGGCCCCACTGCTACTACGCTGATCTTTTTACACACAGAAAAGAAAACAAATGATCACAGATTAATACAGAGTAGTTACCTGCTCCATCTCTCACAATTCTCCATCACATATTTTGTTTAAGCAATAAATACAATAACAATATAGTGTTTAGAACTTCCACTTAGCAGCACTAGGGTAGTTGGTTTAAATCCCAGTCATGGTACTACCCGCATGGATTTTGCATGTTCTCTCTGTGCGAGTTTCCTCCCACACCCCAAAAGACATGCTGGTAGGTTAACTGGCTCATATCTAAAACTGGCCCTAATATGTGTATGCATAATTACGAATTGGGAACCCTTGATTTTAAGGGTGAGGGACTGATGTAAATGTACACGCAGCGCTACCCCAGTAGGAGTTACAGATGAAAGGGATCCCCACCCCCCCCCCCCCCACCCCTGCACAGCCAGGCACACCAAATCCCCACAAGTACCCAGAGTCCGAGAACAGTCTGTGGCTTTGTTTTTGTTATCCATTAGAGGGCTAACAAATAGGAAAGGGATGGGAGGCCATGCGATGCCCACTCGACTTTAACAACTTCATATAGTGAAACGGCATGTAACGTCTCCTCTGTGGCCACTGATCACAGCCCGACCTCTTCAGGCACTGCCAGCTGCCCCTTTCACCAGCCCTCCTGGCTGCTCTCTACACCAGTCCACAGGGCCAACTCCCAGGAGATCTCTCAGGGAAAGGTCTGAAGACTTAAGCACACCACTGTCCTCAAGGGAGTCTGGCCAAGTGGCAGCAGTCTCCCCCACCACGCCATTTACTCTGTCCTCTCCTGTGCCTCCAGTAAGACCCCCCATGTGTTTCTGGCAGGGTACCCTCCAGCACCTGAGCCCCGGCCCAAGGCAGGACACCCACCTCCATCTTCCACCCGACTGCCCCTGCTGGCATGGTCCATGCTTATTTTAGGTATTTTCTGCCCCCAGCCAGCCCCTTACTGGGGATTGGCGGCCTGATAAATATGCATTGTAGCTCCTCCTAACCCCTGCCCCCTAATTCTAAAAGATTCTCCAACCTTCTAGACCAAGGGGAGGCACCAGAAAACTGCCAGTATAAGTCATCCAACCCTGAACTTTAATGAACCCTGACCCAAATTCCATGGCTCATGCTTGGCCCTGAGCCAAACTATATTTTACCTATACTAACTTCTAGCACACACTAGAGGGTGCTACACACAATATACAGTATATGTAAAGTGCTGTGTAAATTGTCAGCACTATACAAGTATCTGAAATAAATAGATATAACAATAAACAAACATGGGGCACTGCAAAACAAGTCAGCATGGTAGCAGATGAACTACAGACATTAAACTGCAGAGAGGAGCTAGGCAGAGAAAAAGCCGGACGCGCCTCCCTCCAGTGGTCTGTGGGGTGCATTTGGTGCTAGGCCAATGCTTACAGTTTTATTTGTACATAAAATCATTCTCCAAGTTTTGATGTGCTGCCCTGTTTCCCTAGTAGGTAAGCAGCAAAGCACTGCTGAGTGAACAATCCCATAGATGGAGACTCCTTAGCACTCCAGCATCTGACCAGCTAAGCCATAGTGTGCATAAAATAGGAATGTGGTTTTCAATGCCCTTACCACGTAGAAAAATAAAAGTAAAGTAAACATTTTTTTTTTTTTTAATTGTGCGTGTATCAAATCCATTAAAAGGACAGTGGGGTTGAATTTGAAGTAAACTAAGTATCCGCTCATGGCATGAATGTAAATTACAAAATGATGGTTGGGCGCTAGAGAAAATCAGGACTGAAGTTTGTACTGAGCGATTGGGATTTCTATACTCTCTAGGTCTCTGGTATCAGGGAGTGCTAATCCAGCAGTAGGAAGGAGTACTAAGTGTCTGCCCCCATCTTCTAACCTTCTTGTACCTTGGGCCTAACAGATTACATTATTGGACAGATATGCCCTTCATACAGGGGATATGTCTAATATCAGCCGAGCTCCTTTTTCACACTGTAAGAGAACAGTAATTTACAATAACATCTTACTTGGCCCTCATACTGACTGATTATCCTTATTAAAGCATGGACAGCATCCTCTTCTTGTATGTGGCCCAGTCCTGGACTACTTGGGTCTCCCGCATCTCCTAACCCATCACCACCAAAATGTTCATATTCTTGATTAATATCTCCTAATAATGATTGAGATGCTCCACAAAAGACTGGAATCTACAAAAAAAATAAAAAATAAAAATTTTTTAAAATGTAAACAGTAGCAATGCACCAAGTCAGTTTATTATTCTTTGAGCTGTTCTTTATACAGATACAGTCATGTGAAAATGTAAGAACACTCCATGGAAATTGTTGACTTTTTCAACCTATTTGACCAAGCAAACCTATTTTTATTCCGAGCGGCACTGTATGGTCACGCCCTCAGATGTTGTGATGACAAAACTTGTCAGGGTGTGACCATACGGTGACCAGATGTGACGAATGCATGTCACAGCGAGAGCGGAACAACCAAGAACTATCAATGCAGCTAGTGTGACGGCTGGCTTCCACTGTCAGGTGACAAAGCAATTTTATCTCAAACGTTAACCACTTGCTTACTAGGCACTTAAACCCCCTTCCTGCCCAGACCAATTTTCAGCATTTAACGCTGTCACTCTTTGAATGACAATTGCGCGGAGAGGGAGGGGGGAGAAATCCCCCGCAGGAGCTGACAGGGACGCTCCCCTTCTCAGGAGAGCCTGTGTTATTCCGGCGGGGGCCCAAGCAAGATGTGGGGCCTTGGGGCACCTGCTAAAAATACGAAAATAGGAGTTTTAATTATGAGGGGGCACATTATAATGTTGGTGAGGCCATGGCCCCCTCTGACCCCCCCCCCCCCCCCCCCCCCCCCCCCCCCCCCCCAATAACCACACTGCAAGAGAAGAACCTATACCAGCTGTGAAGCATGGTGGTGGAAATTATGCAATCAACTATGAATTCTGCATTGTATCAAAGTGTGAGGCCCTCTTTTCAAAAGCTAAAGTTGAACTGTAAATACATTTTTAACTTGATAATGATCCAAAGCACGATAGAAAATCCATCAAGGAATAACTTGTGGACCGTTATCCAAAACCCCTACAAAAAAAGTAATGCCTGCTAAAAAGAGTGATAAAAGTTTCTGAGACCAAGGGTACACTTTCTGTTTCTGCAGTCCCACATTTACTGATATTTTTGCTGAACATATGGTAAAAAAAAAGGCAAAGGTTCTTTGTTTTTTTATTCAAGTGTATCACTTGCGTATCTGTTGGCACTGCTTGCACAGAGATTAGATTTTTGCCTATTCAAATATGTTGAAAAAAATAAATCATCAATTTCATGGGGTAAGCTTACTTTTTCACACAATTTTATACATCCTTCCTAAATTCTGTACCAATGCTCATTTGCTAGAACCCAGAGAGAAACAGGAGGCCTAGTGTGCATGACACGGCCAATACCCCTAGGGGATGTTTTTTGAAACTGATAGACACAGACTAAATGTATGCAATACAAAACATTTATTGAAAAGTACCCGTATTTGGGATGTATCATTAAATAACAGTGTTATTCAAAATAGCAAGAAAGCATACAATATTGAAAAATTTCAAAAATTGGATATACAATAAGCATATACATGGAGGTTACAGACTTGAAATCAATGTTGAGTCTAGGATAACGCCAACATGTTTTGGACTTTTGTCCTTTTTCATAGGCAAATTTAAATCCTTTTCAATCACATCTAATAGTATGAACAAATGAATATTAGTACAGTAACGATAGTACAATGAGTGAAAACAGTATTTTAACGCCATAGCATTGAGCAATCAAACAGTGTAAAATGATGTGGTACTCACATGCAAGAAAAGTAGCCCCTTATATGAATGCTGAACACCAAGGCCGTACATCGGCCAAAGGATGAAGTATGCTAGAATATGCTGTGGTTTGTCTGAAAGCATGTGGAGTATCACATGGATTGGCGGCGGACTGGGGAGCCTCCTATGCTGCAAGACCTCTGGAAGAGACAGGGGATGAGCCTGTGTCTTTGAATGTCTTTGGCCAGTAAGGTAAGGATGCTATGAAGTATAAAGGTATGTATAAGATAGCAATCAATGAATATAAGGCTTGTATACCCCGTGGTAGTAAATACATTAGGAGAGAAAAAAGGTTCAGATAGCAAGAGGTTACCTGTGTATTAAACAGCTCTCATGTGGATCCCAAAAAACTCCAAGAACCAACAGCATGCTCAGTGCTGCCGGTTCAGGTCAATTATAGTGGGTAGACTGAGAGAAATCGGGCCCTCACAGCTGATTTGGATCCACAATGGAGCGCAAACAGGAAGAGGGCACCACATATGTCGGTGCCCAGGGGGAAGAGACATGCGCACACGCAAAGGAGATAACAAACGCGTGCGCAATGCCTCCCACGCGCCGGGCAGCATAACAAGGAGGATCCTGTACCGGGTCACTATATGATGAGATATGTAAATAAAGGCGCAACAGCAGGAAATGTCCCTGGTGTAATGGCGCTATATTAAAGATAGTGCAAACGGGTATTACTGACGTGCATGTGTGTCCACAAACGTATCTGCAAAACAGAATATATTGAAGAATTAGACATATATACAGAGAATGATGACATTAGAGATAACAATGTAGAGTAAATATTAACATATTGTTTTGTATGATTCACTGGAATGTACAGTAACACACTAGAATAAAGATATTCAAAGTACAAAATTAATACAGTATGTGATGTGTACACAGAGGGTTATAGATCTAATTCACAGGCACCAGACTGGAAACCCTCAAGGCAAGGTTTAAAATTAAATGCCTCATTAAGGCCTGGGGGTGAGGTAGCATTGAGGTGGAAAATCCACCTTAGTTCGCTCTGTAAAAGAGCCTTATTGTAGTCACCGCCTCTGTTATTAGGGGGAATATGATCGAGTGCTTTGAAGAGCAACCTGGGGGTATGGTCAGGATGTAACAGCTCACAGTGTCGTCCAATGGGGAGATCGGGGTCTTTTTTGGTAATACTTTGTATGTGGCGATAAATGCGCTGCCAAAAAGGCAGTTTGGTCTTTCCCACATAAAAGCATCCACCTCTTGCTATCTGAACCTTTTTTCTCTCCTAATGTATTTACTAACACGGGCTATACATGCCTTATATTCATTGCTTGCTATCTTATACATACCTTTATACTTCATAGCATCCTTACCTTACTGGCCAAAAGCATTCAAAGACACAGGCTCATCCCCTGTCTCTTCCAGAGGTCTTGCAGCATAGGAGGCTCCACAGTCCGCCGCCAATCCATGTGATACTCCACATGCTTTCAGACAAACCACAGCATATTCTAGCATACTTCATCCTTTGGCCGATGTACGGCCTTGGTGTTCAGCATTCATATAAGGGGCTACTTTTCTTGCATGTGAGTACCACATAATTTTACACTGTTTGAGTGCTCAATGCTATGGCGTTAAAATACTGTTTTCACTCATTGTACTATCTTTACTGTACTAATATTCATTTGTTCATACTATTAGATGTGATAGAAAAGGATTTAAATCGCCTATGAAAAAGGACAAAAGTCCGAAACATGTCGGCGTTATCCTAGACTCCACATTGATTACAAGTCTGTAACCTCCATGTATATGCTTATTGTATATCCGATTTGACATTTTTCAATATTGTATGCTTTCTTGCTATTTTCAGTAACACTGTTATTTAATGATACATCCCAAATACGGGTACTTTTCAATAAATGTTTTGTATTGCATACATTTAGTCTGTGTCTATCAGTTTCAAAAAACATCCCCTAGGGGTATTGGCTGTGTCATGCACAGTAGGCCTCCTGTTTCTCTCTTTTTTTTTTACTAATTGGGATGTAATAGACCAGCTTTTTACACACACTGTCATTGCATGTCTAGCTTTTCTCTTTTTGGTAGAACCCATAGGATAGCAGTGATGCTATCAATGGGACTGGTTTACTAAAGGCAAAGAGACTGTTTGCTGTGCAAGGTAGTATTGCCGCAGGGATTAGTGAATGAGCTGAAGCTCTGCTGATGTCCATCATCCAATCATGTGCAAGAAAAATGCTGTTTCTTTTCCCTTGCATACGATTGGGCAATTTTTTGCAAAGTGAAATTCCACCACACTAACCAAGCTCTAGGGAAATATTCCTTGCAAAGTGAACATCCTATTTACCTTTGGTAAATTGACCCCAGTGTGCTTTTGGCAACATTAATGGCCTGCAGTACTTTGACAACAGTAAAAGCACCTTGTGTTGGTCTCTTTAATCAGAAAGTAAGCATCTAAATCATGCAAACTAATACTATAGTACTTTTAACAGTTCTCTTTGTATATATGCATCTTTGACAGAAAGGGATTACCAGAGTCCTTGTTATATCCATTCCATTTATTGAGTCTAGTCACCTTAGAAACCCTATTAAATGCAAATCAAAAATAGTACCTTCAATCATGGAACTTGCATATTAGAAAGGCTCTAGAAAGTAATATCTGGTGAACACAATGGTATTTTCCAGAACTGATTTTTGTCTATCAATCATTTTCAAAAGCTCTGGCTGTTGTTCAACAGAAGTTGTTGAGAAAATAAATGTATTTAAATTACCAAGGCAAAAGAAGAAAACTGAAAGGTGTAGACAAGGTGGTCTATTAATTAATATGACTGCTTCAGGAGTAATCTGTATGTCTAATAAGGCAGTCAGCAGTCTTGCATACTGACTGATCTCAGCATGCAAGATTGTGCACAGAGAATACCTTTTTTTTTTTTTAATGGTATCACGTTGACAAAGTAATTTATATTAAAATCATTAATTTAAAAAAAAAAAAATCATTAAGGTATCCAGTTTTTATTTTTAATAGATTGGGCAATGAGCCAATGTCTAGTGGAGACCCCCACCAGTGAGCCACTGTCTGACAGTGCTGTTGATTGGGCAGGTTATTTGTCCTATTTAAGTTAAGCAGCCCTCTACAGTTCATCTACTCCCCCTATCTCTCCATAGCAGCAAATGTGATGCTTGGGCAACCAAGCTGGAAGATCCTGGTAGTTTCTTTTAGAAGTGGTTCCCCTCCAATAAGGTAAATGTTACATATCTCTTGCTATAAATAAAATTAATGTAGGGATTACCTCCATCCTTTTACACACTTGAAGAACACGCAGTACATTCCTGCAGACGTTTTCAGCCGTGGTGTTCCCAAAACAACAGGTTATTCCAAGAATCTCAACCTCAGGAGCTGCCAGAGCCATCATCAAGGCTTGGGCATCATCCAACCCACAGTCAACATCCACTAGCAACAACTTTTTAGGCATTTTCTTTCAAAAGAAAAAAATAAATTGTAATTCAAATTTTAAAATAGAGCACTTCCAAGAAGAAAAATATTTCTCTCTGTTTGCTGTGCAAGAGCCTAAGTCAGCAGATACTGGATATTCATTCATAAGAGATTAACAAATATTAACCATAGTTGCATAAATTGCTGTCCAAGCAAAGAGTCACATAACAGCCTGTTAATGTGCCAGTGATCCAGAAAGGTCATTGGAATCTATGGTTTGCACCATGTTTTTGCAATGTATAACCATCATCATATAATACATTTTGAAAAGGCACACTGATCTATCTGCTAACTTGACCTCAGCACCAGTTACTAAGATTTTATGAAGTATATCTAAAAAAGTTCTAATGGTTCTTGTTGAGGTTTTACCCATAGACTTACAAATTATAGCCACCTATGCTCACTTCATGTAACACCACTTGTAAAAATGTACATATTTTAACACAATACACTGTGTAGATAAGTATGGTCACAGCACAATAACATCTGATAATGTGTCTTTGAACCTGATAGTTCCAACTCTGTGCCAAAAGGAAAATCTACCTACGGAACCATATAAAAACCAAACTCAAACCATTTTTTTTCTTTGTATTGGATAGAGCATGAAAGAAATGGAACCTCTGTTGGCTTTTTAAATATAGTGTCCTCATAGTGGAGATTCTGCTCTTTATTTATGTCAACTGGACAGGAAATATGGTCAAATCTCCTTCATGGGTGCACAGAAAACCAAAAAATCCTGACAGGGATTTAAAACTTCTCTCACGCTTGTTTGGGAAGGAAGACGTTTTTTCCTAATTTTTGCTTTGTCTGATGACTATTCAATGGACAAGGTGTCAGTGGAAATCTTGTAAATTGGGATGCAGTGGTAAAAAGTTAACAGAGGTTCTAATCCTTCCCAACTTTATTACAACTGATTGTGAATTTTAAACAGTTTGTCTTGGCCAAGCTGGTCCAAATAAAATAGTTACTTCACTAAGAGATGCAGCGTCTCTCAACACTGTATGAACTGTAGCCCCAGCTATATACCGTATACAGAGCTGTGTTCAAGCAGTGAAATGGGAACTTCCCACCCTGGAACAAAATTAAATTGAGCTAAGCGCTGCTCATCCATTAACGTGGAGCTTTGTATTTTAATTAATACAAATCTTCCTCTAATTAGCTGGGGTGGAGAACCAGGTGGATGACATGTCTCCACCTCAGCCAATCAGAGGAAGCTTTGTATTCATTCAGAAAATACAAAACTCCCTGTGAATGGCTGAGCAGCACTTAGCCCGACTCAATAATTGTTCCGGGTGTGGGGCAGGAAGTTCCTATCCCACTGTTTAA
Organism: Lithobates sylvaticus; assembly: GCA_028564925.1. Taxonomy (NCBI): domain Eukaryota; kingdom Metazoa; phylum Chordata; class Amphibia; order Anura; family Ranidae; genus Lithobates; species Lithobates sylvaticus. The sequence continues at coordinate 400,678,924 of CM053027.1, forward strand.
ATACAAAATAAATTATTTTAAAATAAAAAGGCAAGCTTAGCAGTTTTAATATATACTAAATACACACAAGTGGCACTTTATACAAAATACGCAAAGGCATTTTGTTATCTTGGCAACATAAAGCGAGTGACACTTAACAGGCATTTAGCCACTATCTTTAACAGACATCAAATAAGCATAGTTTTGCACCATAGTCAAGCAGCTTAAATAGTACTTACTGTTGTGGAATTCAGAACCAGCACCTTGCAGTGCAACTGAGTTTCAAATGTAAAGATATCCAGACAAGAGACAATTGTGTATCTCTGTAAAGCAAACTTACTTGTCACAGACAATAAACGGTATATTTTCTCTCGTTAGGAACTCTGCTTATCTGCACAATTACATGTAACCTTTGTTACCCTGGTTAATCATTTTATTTCTGCAAGCTAAAGCATTAAACAGAACAAAACTATAAGCATATTCTGTATTACTACTATGTGTGTGCTAAAGCTACAGAAAATATTCCTTAATGCACATAACATTCCCAGACTAGAACTATAATATGGGATAAATCTTAGCTTTTGACATGTCCCCATTGGAGAAATTAAAGTCTTCAGGAAAGTTAGTTAACAATTTAACCAGAAGCTTTAAGAATTCCTTTGAATAGCATTCCCTGCACAATAACATTTAGTTTCAGTACACAAGGGCATACCTCCCAACCATCCCAGATTCTACAGGCTGTCCCAGGATTTCAACAAAATGCCTGTATCCCATAGATCGGAGTTCTGGAGTAAGTTCCAGTACTTGGCCCTAGCAATGTACCTTGTAGGCGTGCGTTAGTACCAGGCACTAAGGGCACTTGCCTCACATCTTCTGTGGGGTGCCCCAAGTCCCCAACACTATGATCAACCTTCTCTATGACAGCCAGCATCTCTCATCATATCACAAATTCACAAGGTCAGAGCCATGGGCAGCTTATCCAATGCTCCTACTCAGCTCTGGCCTGTCTCATGACACAACAGGAGGAGCCCGGCAAGGCAGAACTGGCATTGAGCCACACTGTAAATAGGGTCTGAAAATGTTATGGGGGGGAGGGGGCACAATGAAGGGTGTAGCTGACAGGAACTGATTGGGGGGGGGGGGGGGTTGTGGCATAAGAGGATTTGTGTGGGGGGCGTGAGCTATTTGTTCTAGAAGGTGGAGCGGTTGGGGGATGATTTGGTAAGAGGGAGGGGGAAATTTTGCTGGGAGTGGAGATTGGGGGAAGGGAAAAGAGGATTTGTACTAGAAGGGCAATTTGGGGGGGGGGGGGGGGTGGGGCTGGAAGGGGAAGAGAATTTTTGCTGGGTAGGGGGATTTGGGGGGGGGGGGGGTTGTGCTAGAAGTAGACAGGGGATGTGTGCTGGGAGAAATTTGTGCTGGGGAGTTTTTTTTTTTTTTTTAAACTCCAAGCAATTGAGGAAAATCGTTTCTTCTAGGCTGCCATCCTGCTCACTCTCAGCCAGCACAGCTGAGGTTTCTATGTGATGGGGGCCCATTATATGCTGCAATCTGCAATGGCGTCTGCTTTAAAGGATAAGTTCATCTTGTATGGACCAATATAGCATTAATGTACTTCTTTTGCAAATATAAAACAGTTTTCTATTTATTCTACACAGGCTTACCTCACTGCTCCATTACTTCTGCCTTACTTCCTGGACAGACTTTAGGTCATGGCACAGGAAGGAGTTGTCCAGTTGATCTCATTAGCACACATCCTGCATAATCTACCCTCAGCTGGTCAACTCCTTCTGGTGTCATGACCTAAAGTCTGTCCAGGAAGTAAGGGATACGTGTTTTGAAACAGCCATAAAGTCAGTGAGGTAAGTGTGTGTAGAATAAATGGAAAGCTGTTTTATTTTTGCAAAATAAGTACAACAATGCTGTATTGGTACATAGGGGAGCTGTAATTTAACGTGAACAAAGTTTAAAGTGAACAAAAGGGAAGCCTTTAACCGATTGCCAACCAGCTGCGGTCATTATACTGCGGCAGGCCGGCATGATCCCGCGAGCCGTTGTAGCTATAAGTCGGCTTTTTTTTTACCAAAAATATGTAGAATACATAGCAAAAAGTATAAAATATTTTTATTTTTTTCAAAATTGTAGATATTTTTGATTATAACGCAAAAAATAAAAACCGCAGAGATGATCAAATACCATCAAAAGAGATCTCTATTTGTGGGAAAAAAAGGACGTCAATTTTGGTTGGGTGCACCTCTCCTAATACAACATTGCGTCAATAGTTGTTGCGGTGTGTCAGTCTGACACACCGCAACTACGATCTCAGTAAAGAGTCTCCGACGGAGACTCTTTATCACGTGATCAGCCGTGTCCAATCACGGCCCATTACAGTGTAAATAGGAAGAGCCTGTTAGATGCGAGTAGAGTAGAGCCAATCGGCTGCTCCTCTGACAGGGGGGTCTGCGCTGATCGATTATCAGCGCGGTCCCCCCGAGGATGCCCACACTGGACCACCAGACCACCAGGGATGCCCAGCACCAGGTATGCCACCCTAGACCCCCAGGGATTCCAGTCAGTGCCCACAATGGGTGCCAACCAGTGCCCACAATGGGCATCACTGATTGGCATGCATTATTGTTTGGCACTGATTGGCATCCACCAGTAAAATACATTATGGTATCTATGAGGATATACATGCCTCCTGCATGTATCCTTACCTGTCAAATGTCTCCCCTCTGTCTGTTATGAGACCCGAAAAAAATGCAGATTCTGTGGGTGGGTCTGTTGTCTGGAGCTCGGTGGGTGGAGTTGTGATGTCAATAGACTCCCCGCCCACCTCAACACTCCTTGTCAACAAGCATTTTCTCCTATGTATTTCTTACACTAAACTTCTGCTATGATCATTAACATCCAGTCAAAACCCAGAAAAGTCACCACATGACTTCAGCATGCCCAATCATGCTGAGGTGTGGAGCAGCCAATCCTGGGAGAGCTGGAGAAGAAAGGAGGAGGGGATCTGAAGTACACAGTATGCCTCTCTTAGGCTTGAGCATGAGATATGTAAATCAACTGTCACTCACAGCAAGGGGGAAGAACTGACTCCTATTTCTCTGTGTGTCAGTTTTTATCTCACTGAAAAAAGATAAGAGGATTGCTCCGAACTGGATTAATTCTTCATGGCAATACTGTGCACAGATGACATGAAATCCTATACTGTACAAGGTGCAAGCCTTAATTAAAAACTTTTTTTTGGGGTTTACATCTACTTTATAATGGGTCAAACTGCACCTTCCTCCACACAAAGGTGACCCCGAAAGCCCCATATGCCCTCCCTCCCCCTCTCTGAGTGTGGGGAAGACGCAGTTTGATCTGGTTTTAAGATTTGAGCACCTACAGCATATACCCACACACAATGAGTCTTAAAGAGACTGGCACCTGACTGAGGAGGTGAAGTGTGGAGATGACCCTGAGAGACCCGTATGAGACCCTAGAGCAGGGGTAGGCAAACTTAAAGAGGTGGAGATCTACCTGAACAACATTGGAGAAGTAAAAGCTCACCAGGCACAGTGTCACCTCCTCACACCGGATTTAAACCTCTAATTGCCATACTACCGTGTCGCAATCGTGTGCATTGCATGGCTATCATGGGTTTAAATCAGGTGGTGAGGAGGCAACATATCACCTCCTCATCACCTGTCAAACACACACAGATCACTTTTCAGAGGAGCAGCAGTGCCTGCTGCACTTGTGAATGAGCCTTTAGTTGCATTCGGCAGCGGCACCCTTAGGGCTCGCTCACACAAAGTTTGGGGGGATGGTAAAACCCTGCAGTTGATTCACATATTTACCACCCCCAATCCCTACCCCCTTTAGCTGTTGAGGCAGCAGCCAAAGGTGTACACATTCATCAGCATGAATTAATACTCCCTGTTGCTTTTGGTGGGCGCTACCGCCTGCCAATCACAACCCATTTAAGTAAATGGGGCCACTCTGCAAGCGCCCTGCAACTGCATGCTTCTGCGGGGTTAAAGCAACACAACACTGCCTGCTTTAAACCCTTGTTTGTTGTACTGCACAAGGTTGCAAGGCAGAGTGGCCTCATTTACTTGAATGGGTCATGCTTGGCAGGTGCTACACCCACCAACCATGACAGGGCATATAACTCCTGCTGCAACTGCGACATGTGTACACCCCTGTCCACTGCAGATAAAGGGGGGTGCAGTTGGGGCAGGGGTGTATGGTTGCCACCTTATCCCTTTAAACTCGAATTACCACCTTAATCAGCCACAAAACCTGTGTAATTAATGTGTTTGGTTTTAAAGGGATGAGGTAGCAACCCTACAGGGGTGGTAAAAACATCTTAACTATGGGGTTTTACCACCCTCAAACTACAAATGTAAATTAACCCTTACTGTTCTGAGCCCCCTATAAGGCTTCTTTCACACTGATGTGCTGCGATTTACCTGCACTGTGGGTGCAGCGCAGTGCATCTGCGATCGTCCTGGGTTAGCTGCACTTAGACTTCTATTATATCCTACAGGTGTTGTGCACTTTCTGAAAGTGCACCAAAACTCCTGCATTCAGAAAGTGCACCAAACCCGCAGGATATAATAGAAGTCTATAGCTAAGCGCAGTAAACCCACAGGATATAATAGAAGTCTATGGCTAAGCGCAGCAAACCTGCAGGAAAGCTGCGGGTACACAGTACTGCACTCATGGTGTGGGTGAAATGCAGCACATCAGTGTGAAAGCAGCCCTATACTATTATGCCCAGTATATTGCTTCACACTGACCTGAAGATCTCTTCTTTCCTACTGCTGGCACCACTCTGGAGAACGCTAGCTGGGATAAGAGGTGGAGTGCAGTTGTAATCACTCCGCATGGGACAGGGGTCAGCACTACAGAGGAGGCATTGGCTTATGCTCCCTACTACAGCTCCAACGTTACAAGTAATATTTCTGCATTGCACTCTGTTTAATGTTCTGGAATGGTGGGTCACCTGGCCAAGATATACTGGTTGCTGACCCCCGCCTTAGAGTGTGGAGGAAGGTGCATTTTGACTCATCATAAGGTGAGAGCACATCTTGAGCACAGGAGGTGGTTTAACTATCATTATATCACTGTCATTATAGTGTGGCAGGTCGGCACGATCCAGCGAGCCATCGTAGCTGTACGTCCTTTAAGCGGGATGGCCATGCGCAGTGCCGATCCTGACCTCCCTGGGGCCCTAAGCAAAATTCTGCTATGGGGCCCTCTACTTGACCCGTGATGCCGTGAGCTATGTAAACCATTTGCCATTGCCCCACAGTCACACCTGACATATCAGTGCTCCCAAAACAATCCTCCCTCATTTAAACAAAACTGTCAAAGAATAAGTACAACAATATAGAACAGAATGAGGTCCCCAGAGAGCCCCCCTTACATCAGGGTCCTCAGAGAGCCCCCCTTACATCAGGGTCCTCGGAGAGCCCCCCTTACATCAGGGTCCTCAGAGAGCCCCTCTTACACCAAGGTCCCCAGAGAGCCCCCCTTACACCAAGGTCCCCAGAGAGCCCCCCTTACATCAGGGTCCTCAGAGAGCCCCCCTTACATCAGGGTCCCCAGAGAGCCCCCCTTACATCAGGGTCCCCAGAGAGCCCCCCTTACATCAGGGTCCCCAGAGAGCCCCCCTTACACCAAGGTCCCCAGAGAGCCCCCCTTAAATCAGTGTCCTCAGAGAGTCTCCCCCTGCATCAGGGTCCCCAGAGAGCCTCCCCCTACATTAGGGTCCCCAGAGAGCCCCCCTTACATCAGGGTCCCTAGAGAGCCTCCCCCTACATTAGGGTCCCCATAGAGCCTCCTCTTACATCAGGGTCCCCAGAGAGCCCCCCCCCCTTTACATTAGGGTCCTCAGAGAGCCTCCCCCTACATTAGGGTCCCCAGTGAGCCCCCCCTTACATCAGGGTCCCTAGAGATCCTCCCCCTACATTAGGGTCCCCAGAGAGCCTCCCCTTATATCAGGATCCCCAGAGAGCCTCCCCTTACATCAGGATCCCCAGAGAGCCCCCCCTTACATCAGGGTCCCCAAAGAGCCCCCCTTAAATAAGTGCCCTCAGAGAGTCTCCCCCTACATCAGGGTCCCCAGAGAGCCTCCCCCTACATTAGGTTTCCCAGAGAGCCTCCCCTTACATCAGGGTCCCCAGAAAGCTCCTCCTTACATCAGGGTCCCCAGTGAGCCTCCCTACTTACATCAGGGTCCCCAGAGGGTATCCCCCTACATCAGGGTCCCCAGAGAGCCTCCCCTTACATCAGGGTCCTCAGAGAGCCTCCACTTACACCAGGGTCCCCAGGGAGCCTCCCCTTACACCAGGCTCCCCAGAGAGCCCCTCCTTACATCAGGGTCCTCAGAGAGCCCCTTCTTACATCAGGGTCCCCAGAGAGCCCCCCTTACACCAGGGTCCCCAGAGAGCCCCCCCTTACACCAGGGTCCCCCAGAGAGCCCCCCCCCCCCTTTACACCATGGTCCCAAGAGAGCCTCCCTTACATTAGTGTCCCAATAGAGCCTTTCCTCTTACATTAGTGTCCCCAGAGAGCCCCTCCTTACACAGGGTCTCCAGAGAGCCCCTCCTTACACAGGGTCCCCAGAGAGCCCCTCCTTACACAGGGTCCCTAGAGAGCCCCCCCTCTGACATTAGTGTCCCCAGAGAGCCCCCTCTTACATTAGTGTCCCCAGAGAGCCCCCCTCCTACATTAGTGTCCCCAGAAAGCCCCCCTCTTACATTTGGGCCCCCAAACAGCTGACTCCCCCCCTTGCAGAGGTTCCCCTGTACCTGGCTGGTGGAGGTGGGAGGCGGCGATCGGCAGCTATATGGTGTCCACAGGCAGGGGGATCTCCCTGGGGCTAGTAGTTCTATCTCCGAATGTATACAGCGGAGAGGGGAGGGGCCTCTGACCCAACCATGCGCGATTGCGGGCATGAGAGGCAGACCAGGGACGTGTGTGTGTGTGTAAACACACAAATCCCTGTTCTGTGAGGAGGGAGAGGCAGATCGTGAGTTCCTAATAGCTAGCAACCACGATCTGTCATCTCCTATAGTCAGTCCCCTCCCCCTACAGTTAAAACACACACTAGGGAACACAGTTAACCCCTTGATCGCCCCCTAGTGTTAACCCCTTCCCTGCCAGTGACATTTATACATTAATCAGTGCATTTTTATAGCACCGATCGCTATATAATTGTTAATGGTCCCAAAAATGTGTCAAAAGTGTCCGATGTGTCCGCCATAATGTCGCAGTCTCGATAAAAATCACAGATTGCCGCCATTACTAGTAAAAAAAAAAAAAAAAATGCCATAAATCTCTCCCCTATCTTGTAGATGCTATAACTTTTGCGCAAACCAATCAATATATGCTTATTGCGATTTTTATTTCCAAAAATATGTAGAAGAATACATATCGACCTAAACTGAGAAAAAAATTGCTTTTTTATTTTTTTTAAATTGGGGATATTTATTATAGCAAAAAGAACAAAATATTGTGTTGTTTTCAAAATTGTCGGTATTTTTTTGTTTATAGCGCAAAAAATAAAAAGTGCAGAGGTGATCAAATACCACCAAAAGAAAGCTCTATTTGTGGGGAAAAAAGGATGTCAATTTTGTTTGGGTACAACGTCGCACGACCACGCAATTGTCAGTTAAAGTGACACAGTGCCATATCACAAAAAATGGCCTGATCATTGAGCAGCCAAATCTTCCGGGGCTGAAAAAGTTTGTGTAAATGGAAAAAATAGTGATTGTGCTAAACTCATAAGTGAACCAAACAAAAATGTGCTGAAAGGGAAATGGTGAAGCAGCTACACTAGAATGTGACAAAAATTGAAAAGGCAATGGAAGTGAAAATGTAGCGCTGAAATCAATATAAGTGACTGTAATGGGTGAGTATCAGATAAATAAATCCACAGTGTGAAAATAACTGTGATACACAAAAATGTCTCTGTAAAGTAAAAACACCACAAAAGTCCAACGTGATAAACGAACACAAAGTTGTAGTAAGTCCCCAAACAACAAAGGGATGCTGTAATATCAGGACATGGGTATCTTGAAATCTTCTTATACACACTTTCTAAGATAGAATGGTGATAGATGTGTGCTTACCAGCACTTGTCAGCGACAGAGGGTCAAACGGGCATGTAAGGGCTCGAATAGCCGACAGACTGGTCACTCACTGGACTTTTAAAGGCAGACAGGTGGAATATGCTGGTCCCGACTTCTCCAAGGCGATGTAAACGGTCAAACCAAAAGTGGCCACAGTAGGATGTAAAACCAAAGGCTGGAACCACAAACACCAAAGGAGGAATCCACAGCAAACGGGAAGTTGAAGCCAGTGTTCTATTACCGCATAAATGAGGTAAGAACTCACATAAAGTGCTCCCCAGATGTTTCTCAACCGTGGAAAGGGAGAGAGGAAAAAACAGGGGGCTCCGATAGTGTAAAAAAGAGGTTTTATTGCTAAAAAACATCAAAATAACAAGTATAAAAGTGATCACAATTTAAAAAGAGCAATGTGGGAATAGGTATAAACCTGGCCCGATGCGTTTCGTGTAATACACACTTCAACTGGGGCATCTACCTGTTCCCCCACATTGCACATATATATATATATATATATATACTTTCTATAATTCTAGACCAATCACAGACCTAGAATTTCAAACCGTCTGGACCGAAGTACGTCATGTGGAAGGCATAGTAACGCCTACCACGGTCAACTACCAATCCAAGGAGACAGCAACAGATGTATAACGAGTATACAAAATGACCCCGGAAATGATCCCACATGTGATCTGCTGGGCACATGTTTAAAAAGGGCGCCAAAAGACAGATAAAAGTCTCTCAGCCAATGGCATGAACTCATATAGACTGAGCCATAACAAAAAAAGCCCGCCTAAACGTCTATCTCCAATCAGGGATCATCGCATCCATCCCATTGGAGGACCGGGTATGCTATAGGCAAACAGTAGCACACAAGGAGTATGACTGGCCAGAAGGGGAAATTAAAACCCCTTGACAACACATAAGCCAACCAATCCCCGTCGGCATTCTCGACTATCGCCGTCACATCGCGGAAATCCCGCGATATCAGCGGCGCGATGACAGCCAATAGCAACAGACGTAAACAGAATGTGTCACGTGACGGCCCAGTGAGCGCAGCCGGGCCGTCCAATGACGTAACGGGAACACAAAGACATGACCCGTCACGTGACCACAGTGAACCAAGCGATAGACGGCCAATCACAGAGCGCGCCCTAATCACATGGCGCACCGTGTGACCGCAAACACCAATTTGATTCCTACAGCAGATTCTCTATGTGAGTTGGCGTCATATGCAAATGACCTGAGGGCGTCAATCAATGCACTGCAGTCACAGCATATTGACGCACCTAGAAGCATCACATGGGAGAATACATGCAGGCCAGAGCCATTTTTTATGAAACATTTTAACAGACAAGGAACATAGCTCACAGTTAAAACAAATTCCCATAGATTTAAAAAACGGAAGAATGAGTAATACTGACATATGGTCTGTATGATGGTGATCACAAGGAGCCTAAACGGCGACCTCCAGTGGAGAAAATTCAATGGTGCACATGTGAGGGAAAAAAACACCGACAGTACTCACAAGTGACACCACATAGTTGGAAGGCAAACTGCCCATCAAAACAGACCACAAGGCAGCATAGCATGATAATCCTCCCGGATTTAATTGACAATATCCAAATGCCAATTGTTGATGCAAAATTCCATGATGGTGATGCATAGCTGCATCAAAATAAATATAAAAAATATAAATAAAAATAAAAAACAAAAATGAATAAAGAACAATGAAACTTAACAGGACTGAAGCGACCAGGGGAAAGCATATGGGGTGACCATAAAGACATGGAGCTGGACATGGTCGATTTAAGATGTATTAATGAACGAGTTAATGTCCCACTCGACATTCAATCCGAATGGAGAGTAGGTACGTAACTCATAAATCCAATACGTTTCTAAGCGGCAAACCCCACGTAAACGAGATTCGCCTCTCCAATGAGGAATAAACTGGTCGATGACCAGAAATTGTGTTCCCATGGTTTTTGGGATCGTGACACTCCAAATAGTGTCGAGGGACACTATGGTTGGTTTTTCCATCTCTAATGTTATTAATGTGCTCGTTCACACGAATCGAGAAAGTCCTGATCGTGCGTCCAATATATTGCTTTTCACATGGACACGTTAAAAGATAAACAATATATTGGGTGGCACATGTGGTGAACCTCTGCATAGAATAGATACGGGCGGTAGTAGATGATTGGAATGTGTCACTTTTCCGTCTGCCGCTAATGTTGTGCAAACAAACGTTGCACTTCCGGCAGGGAAAATAACCCTTACATTGGAAAAAGAAAGAAACCTTCTTAGGGGGGTCTATGACATTGGGCGCTACCTGGCCCTGGATGGATTTAGCTCCCCTGAAAATAACCCCTGCTCTCTCAGGGAGTGCTGGGCCTAAAATTTTATCATTTTGAAGTACTCCCCAATGTTTCTTGAGAAGGTAGTGAAAAAAGACCACTTGAATTTATTCTCGGCGGTCTTTTTAGGACGTACCTCTAACAGGGTGCTCCGATCTATCTGCTGAATACGGTTGATCTGAACATCTAGATCTTGAGACTTATAACCCTTTTCCAGGAACCATTTCTTCAGTACGACAGCCTGCCTGGAAAAGTCTTCGACCCTTGTACAATTCCTCCGAAGACGGAGGAATTGACTATGTGGCACCGATTGGAGCCATTGAGAATGGTGACAGCTATCGACCGGAATATACCCATTCCGGTCGGTAGGTTTGAAGTATGTGATGAACTCCAATTTGTGGTCAACCACCCTAATCTCAAGATCAAGGAAGCTCACCACGGTAGAACTAGCTTCATGGCTCAGGCGAATGCCCCTATCATTGGAGTTAAGCAGAACTATGAAATCGTCAAGGGATTCACGGCTGCCCCTCCATAGGAGGAGGATGTCGTCTATGTACCTCGCCCAGAAAACAAATTCTGGTTGGTGGAGGGCACAGACGACATCCTCTTCCCATTTAGCCATGAACAAGTTTGCCAGGCTCGGGGCGAAGTAGTTATGTTGTACTGCAAACCTCAACAGATCCATAATAAAATTACGTTGAATTGGGGGTAGAAGGGTGTTCTTAGTTAGATAATATTCAACCGCTTTGAACCCCAATTCGTGGGGGATGCACGTATAAAGTGCGGCCACATCGGCTGTCACTAGTATCATGTCATCATGTTAGACAACCCCTATAAGGTTGAATTACAACTATTTCACCGAAAATACAAGATTAATTGCAAGTGAGATTTTAAAAAAGTTGGTGCGTCTTGAAATGCACAATGAAGCAAAAATGAGTTCCGTGCAATAAACAGTCTCTATAACAACTCCAGATATAATTGGATAGAAGTGACTTGTATAACACCAAGAAAAAGTGTGAAGACCTCCACCATAGGGCAAACTTGTCTCCTTACCGGAACTAAATGGTCCCTTTTTAGGGGGACCGTTTAAGCAGGTGGCTCTCAACCCTAGCCAGGGGTGGACTGTGGGGAACGTCTGATATCCTGCCGATCAGGATGGCTCGTCCAAAGTAACTCCCAACCCAGGATCCTTCTCTGATACCAGCTAGGGATCGATCTCAGTGACCAGTTTCGAGTTGGAACCCAGGGGAATCAAAGAGAGCTCGCATAGTATAAAATCCAGGGGTAATTTATTTGGTAAAAGAAAGTTAAACACTTACAGTGTAGCAATCAATAAAAGGCATAAAGCGAGCCGGCCAGTCTCGCAGATACAGCCCGTAGCAATGGGATCACGTCGTACTGCGGTAGCGTCAGGACGTAGCTCCTCCTCCCTACGCGTTTCGTCATCAACGGACGTCGTCACGGGGCACGTCCGTTGATGACGAAACGCGTAGGGAGGAGGAGCTACGTCCTGACGCTACCGCAGTACGACGTGATCCCATTGCTACGGACTGTATCTGCGAGACCGGCCGGCTCGCTTTATGCCTTTTATTGATTGCTACACTGTAAGTGTTTAACTTTCTTTTACCAAATAAATTACCCCTGGATTTTATACTATGCGAGCTCTCTTTGATTCCCCTGGGTTCCAACTCGAAACTGGTCACTGAGATCGATCCCTAGCTGGTATCAGAGAAGGATCCTGGGTTGGGAGTTACTTTGGACGAGCCATCCTGATCGGCAGGATATCAGACGTTCCCCACAGTCCACCCCTGGCTAGGGTTGAGAGCCACCTGCTTAAACGGTCCCCCTAAAAAGGGACCATTTAGTTCCGGTAAGGAGACAAGTTTGCCCTATGGTGGAGGTCTTCACACTTTTTCTTGGTGTTATACAAGTCACTTCTATCCAATTATATCTGGAGTTGTTATAGAGACTGTTTATTGCACGGAACTCATTTTTGCTTCATTGTGCATTTCAAGACGCACCAACTTTTTTAAAATCTCACTTGCAATTAATCTTGTATTTTCGGTGAAATAGTTGTAATTCAACCTTATAGGGATTGTGTTAACCTATACTCTGAGGACTATACTTATATCTTGTCATTTGTGTAAACACTGGTAGCTCAGCAGGGTGTTTATTGTTAGAACGTAAAATTAATTTTTTTTTATTGTTTCTTTCTTTATTCAATTTTTTGTGTCACTCAGGTTCACCGACTGTATCCCTCGGTATACAGTTTGCACTAACTTTGTGTCTCACGGCATATAGTTTGTATTTATCTTTAGGCTCAATTTATATTTCATGATATCATATGCTCTGTAGGGTGTTTATTAATTTTTCACAAAAGTTTTTTACACCTATATTGCATAATACATGATAGTATGTCACTAAATGCTCTATAGGTTGTTTATTAATCCCACAAATTTGTTCACACTTATTCTGCACATACTATCCTTTTTTCAAAAAAGTCACACCTATAGAGGCTGCTTCTAGAGAGCCTCTTTCAACATAAGTTTATTTTCCTCAATAGTTGAACAGCCCTGCCGGGTGTTCACTAGGGTGTTCACTAACTCTCACAAAGTTTTTTCACCTATATTGCATAATATATAACAATATGTCAGTAAATGCTCTGTAGGGTGTTTATTAACTTCACAAAAAAAACCTTTTTTTTTTTTTATATATATTTTGCATATACAACTCTTTTTCTAGAAAATTACATCAATACAGGTTGTTTTTTACAGAGTCTCTCGTGATCTATGCATACTTCTCACAAACCTGAACAGCCCTACCTGGGTGTTTATTCAAAAAAAAAAAAATTTTTCTAGTCATACCAACAGAGGCTGTCTTGATAGAGTTTCTGTTGCACATGCACAGAAGAGATTAACACTAGCCACACAGGCTAATTTTTCACTTTTACCTTCTGTTTGTGTGTGAGATAGCACATACACCATCTTGGGTGTTTTCATTATTTAGCGCAGCTCCTTTTCACACGCAATTCTGATTTATGTAGTATAACATTTTTGAGCAGCGGCTTTACATACCTGGATAGCGCAACTTTTTTCTATACATACCATGTTAGACAACGGATTGTAGTTTTCTAATCGTATCACCGGTATTCTTCAAATATGAAGGAACCAGTTTAACGAGAGGTTGGAGATGGAAATCCACATATTTCCCTATCCTTGCTGTGACCGAATCGTTCCTGCTAATTATAGGTCGTCATGGCGGGTGAGCAGGGTTTTTATGGATCTTAGGGAGATAATACATGGCATGGATACGTGGTACTGAAGGAATCAAGAAACTTTTCTCCTTTTTGTCCAAAATTCCCAAGGAGAAACCTTCCTCAACCAATGCAGTTAAGTCCCTTTTGAAACGTACTGTGGGATCTGTATGAATAAGGGTGTATGTGTCTACATCACCTAAGATGTTGTACATTTCTTTAATGTAGTCTTCCTTATTAAGGATAACAATGCCACCACCCTTGTCCGCAGGGCGGACGATCACTTATGACGTTCACTTATGAGTTTAGCGCAATCACTATTTTTTCCATTTACATTGTTTCCTTGACTATTTAGAACCTCTAGGTTATTAAATACAGATGTCCTATTTACTACCACTGGATCCGACACCGAGATCAGTGGCATGTTCATGAGGTTGAAAAACCTCATGACTTCGGAGATACATCTTCAATGGGACACAGCGTTCCTAGAGCAATATGTGAAGGAACAAATGGTCCCAAGGGGCCTTAGGTGGGATGTATCCCCACAACAAGGAGATATGGATACCGAAACCTGGTATAGATATTTCAACGAGGTCGGTATCCAACTCCTTGTGTTTTTAGTTGGGAGAAAACAACTAAAATTATCCACCATCGACAAGGAGATCAAAGATCTTAGAGAGAAACTAACTCCGTACAAATCATCATTGGAGTACATTTCTCTCTCCACTAGCTTAAAAAATCATTTGGAAAAGGAAGAGAGGGATCAAAGAACAAAAAAGCATAAGAAGTATAACAGGGACGTTACTGATTACAAAACAAAAATGGTCTTTAACTAGCAGAAGAAAATCATTTCATCTGCTAACCCTGATATAACCAGTTCGGAAATGGAGGTTACACAACCTGATATTCCCAATCCTGATAGGAGGTTGACTTATGATCCCAACTATAAAGAGGGTCCTACACGGCCATCTAACCCACCACAACCCGTTAAAGGTGGATCCTCTAGGGTTTCAGACCCCCGAGGAAAACCTCAAAACCTCAATGGACAACAACCCTCTAACTTCAGAGGGAAGGGCCCTCCAAATAGAGGCAGAGGTGCTTCTCAGGGTCGCTATGGAGAACCTTACCCCTATGGTAGCCCGAGAAGACCCTCCAATGGTTGGTATGGTCCCCGAGACGACTATCGGGGTAACTATGAAAACAACCACAGGACTCCTATACGTAGTATATCACGGCCATTCCCCATTCAGGACAACCAAAGGGGAGAGGTCTATTAGGGAGCATATGGATATATGGAAGGAGAGGAGGACTTTTATCCTCACTCTCCTTATGGTTACAATCAAAATTTTGCTGAACGCCCCCACCATTCGGGTTTTCCCGGGTTTCCGTAAGAATACCCAGGAAACACAAAGGGAAGCGAGGTACCCAAGGTGGCCGGCGGATCCAAAGCAAAAATAAAAAGAACCTGACCGTTGTCTACCATGATACTAGTGACAGCCGATGTGGCCGCACTTTATACGTGCATCCCCCACGAATTGGGGTTCGAAGCGGTTGAATATTATCTAAGAACACCCTTCTACCCCCAATTCAACGTAGTTTTATTATGAATCTGTTGAGGTTTACAGCACAACATAACTACTTCTGGTTTCAGAACAAGTTTTACCTGCAAACCCGCGGTGTGGCTATGGGGGCCAAATTCGCCCCGAGCCTGGCAAACTTGTTCATGGCTAAATGGGAGGAGGATGTCGTCTGTGCCCTCCACCAACCAGAATTAGTTTTCTGGGCGAGGTACATAGACAACATCCTCCTTCTATGGAGGGGCAGCCATGAATCCCTTGACGATTTCATAGTTCTGCTTAACTCCAATGATAGGGGCATTCGCCTAAGCCATGAAGCTAGTTCTACCGCGGTGAGCTTCCTTGATCTTGAGATTAGGGTGGTTGACCACAAATTGGAGTTCATCACATACTTCAAACCTACCGACCGGAATGGGTATATTCCGGTCGATAGCTGTCACCATTCTCAATGGCTCCAATCGGTGCCACGTAGTCAATTCCTCTGTCTTCGGAGGAATTGTACTAGGGTCAAAGACTTTTCCAGGTAGGCTGTCGTACTGAAGGAACGGTTCCTGGAAAAGGGTTATAAGTCTCAAGATCTAGATGTTGAGATTGACCGTATTCAGCAGATAGATCGGAGCACCCCGTTAGAGGTACGTCCTAAAAAGACCGCCGAGAATAAATTCAAGTGGTCTTTTTTCACTACCTTCTCTATACAATCCAGACAAATCAATGAGATTTTCAAGAAACATTGGGGAGTACTTCAAAACAATAAAATTTAGGGGCCCAGCACTCCCTGAGAGAGCAGAGGTTATTTTCAGGGGAGCTAAATCCATCCAGGGCCAGGTAGCGCCCAATGTCATAGACCCCCCTAAGAAGGTTTCTTTTTTCCAAGGGTAATTTTCCCTGCCGGAAGTGCAACATTTGTTTGCACAACATTAGCGGCATACGGGAAAAGTGACACATTCCAATCATCTACTACTGCCCGTATCTATTCTATGCAGAGGTTCACCACATGTGCCACCCAATATATTGTTTATCTTTTAACGTGTCCATGTAAAAAGCAATATATTGGACGCACGATCAGGACTTTCTCGATTCGTGTGAATGAGCACATTAATAACATTAAAAATGGAAAAACCAACCATAGTGTCCCTCGACACTATTTGGAGTGTCACGATCGCAACCCCATGGGAACACAATTTCTGGTCATCGACCAGTTTATTCCTCATTGGAGAGGCGAATCTCGTTTACGCGGGGTTTGCCATTTAGAAACGTATTGGATTTATGAGTTACGTACCTACTCTCCATTCGGATTGAATGTCGAGTGGGACATTAACTCGTTCATTAAACCATCTTAAATCGACCATGTCCAGCTCCATGTCTTTCTGGTCACCCCATATGCTTTCCCCTGGTCGCTTCAGTCCTGTTAAGTTTCATTGTTCTTTATTAATTTTTGTTTTTTATTTTTATTTATATTTTTTATATTTATTTTGATGCAGCTATGCATCACCATCATGGAATTTTATCAACAATTGGCATTTGGATATTGTCGATCAAATCTGGGAGGATTATCATGTTATGCTGCCGGTCTGTTTTGATGGGCAGTTTGCCTTCCAACTATGTGGTGTCACTTGTGAGTGCTGACCATATGTCAGTATTACTCATTCTTCCGTTTTTTAAATCTATGGGAATTTGTTTTAACTATGAGCTATGTTCCTTGTCTGTTAAAATGTTTCATAAAATTATTTTTCTGGCTTGCATGTATTCTCCCATGTGATGCTTCTCGGTGCGTCAATATGCTGTGACTGCAGTGCATTGATTGACGCCCTCAGGTCATTTGCATATGATGCCAACTCACATAGAGAATCTGCTGTATGAGTTACTGTTGCTGTTATGCATTACTATGCCTTCCACATGACGTACTCCGGTCCAATCAAACGGTTTGAAATTCTAGGTCTGTGATTGGTCTAGAATTATAGAAAGTATATATATATGTGTGCAATGTGGGGGAACAGGTAGATGCCCCAGTTGAAGTGTGTATTACGCGAAACGCGTCGGGCCAGGTTTATACCTATTCCCACATTGCTCTTTTTAAATTGTGATCACTTTTATACTTGTTATTTTGATGGTTTTTAGCAATAAAACCTCTTTTTTTCTGACCTACGCTATTGGAGCCCCCTGTTTTTTCCTCTCTACCTTTCCATAGTTGAGAAACATCTGGGGAGCACTTTATGTGAGTTCTTACCTCATTTATGCGGTAATGGAACACTGTCTTCAACTTCCCGTTTGCTGTGGATTCCTCCTTTGGTGTTCGTGGTTCCAGCCTTTGGTTTTACATCCTACTGTGGCCACTTTCGGTTTGACCGTTTACATCGCCTTGGAGAAGTCGGGACCAGCATATTCCACCTGCCTGCCTTTAAAAGTCCAGTGAGTGACCAGTCTGTCGGCTATTCGAGCCCTTACATGCCCGTTTGACCCTCTGTCGCTGACAGAGGGTCCATTGGTTCTGGTAAGCACACATCTATCACCATTCTTTCTTAGAAAGTGTGTATAAGAAGATTTCAAGATACCCATGTCCTGATATCACAGCATCCCTTTGTTGTTTGGGGACTTACTACAACTTTGTGTTCGTTTATCACTTTGGACTTTTGTGGTGTTTTTACTTTACAGAGACATTTTTGTGTATCACAGTTATTTTCACACTGTGGATTTATTTATCTGATACTCACCCATTACAGTCACTTATATTGTTTTCAGCGCTACATTTTCACTTCCAGAAAAAAAAGTTTGTTTGTTTATGTACTGCTGAAGAGATCCCCTCACTTCCTGTCTGGCAAAATGTTGTCAACAGGAAGTGAAGGTAAATCCAACTTGGGTTCCTAACCCTCAGTGGCGTCTCTAACTTTCATATTTAGGGGGGGGGAGCACATGGGGGGGCAGGGACAAAATTAGGGGGGCCAACAATAAAAAGGTGTGTGTGTGTGTATATATATATATATAAATAAATAAAACCGTAAATGTATTTTATTGGGATTTTCTGTGATAGACCAACGCAAAGTGGCACATAATTGTGAAGTGGAAGGAAAATTATAAATGGTTTTCAAAATTGGCACCTGGGGTGGATCCTATATCTGGCATCCCTCCCCCCAGGCGGACAGGCAGCGCATGTCGACGTCAGTGATGTTATGGTAGTATACTGGCAGATTGGGGTGATATAGTGCCAGGTTAGATGATAGTGCCAATTTATGTGATATACAATAGTGCCAAGTTAGGTGGTAGTGGCAGGCTAGGTGGTAGTGCCAGGTTAGGTAATATACAATAGTGCCAGGCTAGGTGGTAGTGCCAGGATAGGTGGTAGTGGCAGGTTAGGTGATATACAATAGTGACAGGTTAGGTAGTAGTGGCAGGTTAGGTGACAGTGCCAGTTTAGGTGATATGCAATAGTGCCAGGTTAGGTGGTAGTGCCAGGCTAGGTGGTAGTGCCAGGCTAGGTGGTATACAGTAGTGCAAGGTTAGGTGGTAGTCGCAGGCTAGGTGGTAGTGCCAGTTTAGGTGATATATAGTAGTGCCAGGTTAGGTGGAAGTGGCAGGCTAGGTGGCAGTGTCAGGTTAGGTGATAGTGTTAGTTTAGGTGATATACAGTAGTGCCAGGTTAAGTGATAGTGGCAGGCTAGGTGGTAGTGCCAGGTTAGGTGATATACAGTAGTGCCAGGCTAGGGTAGTAGTGGTAGGCTAGGTGGTAGTGCCAGTTTAGGTGATATACAATAGTGCCAGGTTAGGTGGTAGTGGCAGGCTAGGTGGTAGTGCCAGTTTAGATGATATACAGTAGTGCCAGGTTAGGTGGCAGTGGCAGGTTAGGTGGTAGTGCCAGGCTAGGTTATATACAGTAGTGCCATGTTAGGTGGTAGTGGCAGGCTAGGTGGTAGTGCCAGGCTAAGTGGTAGTGCCAGGCTAGGTGATATACAGTAGTGCCAGGTTAGGTGGTAGTGGCAGGCTAGATGGTAGTGCCAGTTAAGGTGATATACAGTAGTGCCAGGTTAGGTGGTAGTGCCAGGTTAGGTGATATACAGTGGTGCCAGGTTAGGTGGTAGTGAGAGGCTAGGTGGTAGTGCCAGGTTAGGATGGTAGTTCCAGGTTAGGTTAGATGCCAGGTTAGGGTGGTAGTGTCAGGTTAGGTAATAGTGCCAGGTTAGGGTGGTAGTGCCAGGTTAGGTAATAGTGCCAGGTTAGAGTGGTAGTACCAGGTTAGGTAATAGAGCCAGGTTAGGTGGTAGTGCCAGGTTAGGGTGGTAGTGCCAGGTTAGGTGGTAGTGCCAGGTTAGGTGGTAGTGCCAGGCTAAGTGGTAGTGCCAGGCTAGGTGATATACAGCAGTGCCAGGTTAGGTGGTAGTGCCAGTTTAGGTGATATACAGTAGAGCCAGGTTAGGTGGTAGTGGCAGGCTTGGTGGTAGTGCCAGGTTAGGTGATATACAGTAGTGCCAGGTTAGGGTGGCAGTTCCAGGTTAGGTAACAGTGTCAGGTTAGGTAATAGTGCCAGGTTAGGGTGGTAGTGCCAGGTTAGGTGGTAGTGCCAGGTTAGAGTGGTAGTACCAGGTTAGGTAATAGAACCAGGTTAGGTGGTAGTGGCAGGTTAGAGTGGTAGTGCCAGGTTAGGTAATAGTGTCAGGTTAGGTGGTAGTGCCAGGTTAGGGTGGTAGTTCCAGGTTAGGTAATAGTGCCAGGTTAGGTAATAGTGGCAGGTTAGGGTGGTAGTGGCAGGTTAGGGTGCTAGTGCCAGGTTAGGTAATAGTGGCAGGTTAGAGCGGTAGTGCCAGGTTAGGGTGGTAGTGCCAGGTTAGGGTGGTAGTGCCAGATTAGGGTGGTAGTGGCAGGTTAGAGTGGTAGTGCCAGAGTAAATACATTACAACATGAATAGATAAGAGTCCTGTTCCCCTCTTCCTCCATCACCTGCACTTAAAGTATCAATCTATGACTGTCCCTGCTGCTGCAGAACCTCCTTCTCCCCCTCCCTGAAGTAAACATAAAGAAAAAAAAAACTCACATGGGTGCTGGCAAGCCGAGGACTGATTCTGGCTTCTTCCTGGAACTGTAGTCAAAATGTGGCGGGTGGGAGGGGAAGAGGGAGGGGCTGCAGCAAGGAAAAAGTATTATTGGCTAAGAGATGAGATGCAAATATACCCCTCCCTGGAGTCGAGACATGGACATCATGCAGCCCTGAATCTTACTGCTGCTGTGTGCACTTCTCCAGTCTCCACACATTACAGGTCGGAGGAGATGTTGTTTTGCACACACAGGGGCGGGCTTAGAGAGGTCAAAGCACTGGAGCTGGCTCTGTCTTCTGTCATGAGAAGCAGGAGACCGGACAGCAAAGTATACACAGGACACGGAGCATGGCAATTACATAAGCGATGCCCTCTGTGTGTCTCTCCCTCCAGCAGCTGAGAGCCTACTGGGGGGGGGGCACATGGGGGGGCCCAGTATGATGTTGGGGGGGTCTGGGGCTGGTGACGCTTCTGCTAACCCTTCCCCACTTTATCCAACTCTAAGAAATAACATTTTGGCTGGGCATACATTTTAGGTGTTTCAGTCAGTCAGAACAGATGTATTGGCTGACACTGGAAAAAAGTAAGGCTGGGTTCACACTATTTGTGGAGTGGCTTGCAGCAGGGGTTCCGGTGCGTTCCTGTTCACCGATTCAGGTGCGAATCAGGTCTGAATGTTTGCCTGAATTTGGACCTGAAACAGAGCCAAAGACACACAGGACCCTTCTGCAGTGCGCTCTGCAGCCGCCCCAGAGATGTGAGAACCGGCCGGCCCAGCATCCTCCGGGACTGTGACATCATATGGGGGCGGGGTCACCATGTGACATGATCCAGTGACCCCGCCCCTTGTCCCTATATAAGTGGTCGCGCAACACGTCTCGGCCATTAAAAGCGGAGACAGCGTTGTGTCAACATCGGATGTAGAAAGAAGAAGAAGAAGAAGCAGCAGAAGCAGAAATCGGCGGCGACAGAAGACCGGGCCGACGCTAGTAAAAGAGCTGCAAGAAGAAAGCGAAGGCCCGACAAGAAGAACAGAAGAGCGAGACAAGACCCCCGAAGTCGCAACAAGGCCCCCAGATGGCGGTGGTGACAAAGGAGAAAGCCGGGCTGCTCCGCTAGTAAAAGAGTTAGCAGAACATAGCGGAGGAGTCCAGCGAGAAGACCCCCCAAGACGGAAGAAGACCCCCGGAGCTGTCTAATTAAGTATTTTAAAAACCTGTGTTTTTTTAGGTACACGTTTTTTCCACAGGTGAATGGATAGGGGTACATGGTACCCCATACTCATTCACATAGGGTGGGGGGCCGGGATCTGGGGGCCCCCTTATTGAAGGGGGCTCTCGGATTCCGATAAGCCCCCTGCCCACAGACCCTGACAACCAACGGCCAAGGTTGTTGGGAAGAGGCCCTTGTCCTCATCAACATGGGGACAAGGTGCTTTGGGGTGGGGGGCCGCACGGCCCCCCTTTCCCCAAGGCACCCCCCATGTTGAGGGCGCGCGGCCTGGTACGGCTCAGGAGGGGTGGGGCCGCTCGCTCGTCCCCACCCACTTTCCTGACCGGCTGGGCTGCGTGCTCGGATAAGGGTCTGATATGGATTTGAGACCCCCACGCCGGTTTTTCGGCGTAGGGATTCCCCTTTAAATCCATACCAGGTGACAGGGCTAGCCAGGTGTCAATCTCGCCGATTGAGGCGGCGACATTGACTTCCTTCGCTAGTCCCATCTACCTGGAGTCATGTTACACAGTGATTCTGTGTGTCGGCAAGTCCGTTCATTTCAAAAGTCCCGCGGACTAGCACACAGACGGCCGGATTGTCCGCCGGACTACAGAGTCCGGCAGATAATTTTGGAACATGAAAGTGCCATTTTGGATGTACAACTTTGTAAAAATCAAACCACATGGAGCAGTTAGGCAAGAAATCAAACACAAAACAACAACTACTTACTTTTTTTGAAGAATTCTCTTGATCTTTCTGTACTGATCGGCCTCCCTCTGTTTGTCTGACCAGCGTTTTTCTCAGTTGCTCCTTGGAACGTTGTACCCCAAAATGATTTACAGCCTTCTCACAACTTATTTTACTTTAGACATGATCTTGGCCTTGCGGACATTGGGGTTGAGGTAAGGCCCATACTTCTTCCATCATAGTCGCTCCTCTGTTAATATGTCCACCATCTCCAAACTCCAAACCCTGGACCCAAATATTGGAGCCTTTTGAAATTTCAGGCTCGGGATCGGGACGTTTTTGCTCCGGGACTTTCCTGTCCACCTCCTCGTTGAAAAAGGGGGGGAAATTTGGGGCGCACCTGCTGTGTCCCCCATTGTGCTCTCCCCACTGCGCCGTAAAGAGAAGGGGTGGGAATAGACGAGAAAGATCGTCAGGGGCGGGCGGAATTTGACGCATGCGCACTGTATTTAAAACGTCACACGCCTGTGTCGTAGCCACGATCTGGGAGACGAGGGGAGAGAAAGCTCACGCACGAGACGATCGCTACAACGAAGGTACAATTTGACGTTGGTACATAACTAGCCTAGACTGATTAGAACTTGAGGCTTCTTTATGGAGAAGATTAGGAGAGTTTAGGCTGACATTATTTATATTGTTTTGTGTGGCGTTGTGTCTTGCAGAGGTGATGGATGCCTTCTACAACGTGAGCTTTCTCCCACACTTCATTGATAAATACCCGGCAATTCCCCCTCTTATGGCAGGCAAAACACAGGGATTATAGCAACAGACCAAAGAGGTACGCAGCCCTGCTGAAACTGGTGGCATTTGTAAAGCCTACCCTGCCCATGGCAACCGTCGCAAACTTAAAAGTGAAGATCACCAACATGAAGACTACCTATTTCCGGGAGCGCAATAAGGTCCTGAAGTCACAAGCATCTGGAGCTGCAGCAGCTGATGTCCATGTCCCCACGCTCTGGTACTATGACAGGCTCCACTTTCTCAAAGACCAGGCTACTGTCAGGAAGTCACTCTCGACTCTTCCTTGCACGCGTCCTTCCACGCACGCCACCCTTGATGAGGATTCCGAGGACCAACCTGGCCTTCCAGTCAGGAATATGTGCAGGTGCCCAGCTTGTTCCAGGTATAGTAGTTTTGGAACCAGTTTGTTGAATAATGAATGATGTTCAGTTAATTCAGGATCCCCAATTGCTTATTTCCTAATGTGATTGACATATCAACAGACAGTGGTGTGGGAGACATTTTTGGGAAGAATCTAAACTGCAGGGCTGAGAATTGTATGGTTTTGTATTTGAAAACATTTTGCAACAGTCACTAGATGAGAATTGTGTGTGTTTGATGAACAAATAACTGAAACTATGTCCCTTTATCATACACAGGAAGACCTCAGCCAGGAGGTGGCTGTGGAAGGTGGCAGTCAGGAGGAGGCAGGGGGTAGTGGCAGCCAAGAGGGGGGTAGGCGTAGGAGCCTGACTGTCTCCCAAGTCTCTCCCCTCCGCCTTCCCTACAGAAGGGCGAAAAACATGGGGGAGGTGGGAGAGTCAGCGCTCCAGCTGATAAAAGATGCCTCAGCCTCCCTCTATGCCACACCCACCTACGAGGAGGCCTTTGCCTCCTTGGTTACAAGTAAATTTACGGGTATGGAGGCGGGGCAACGCAGCATGTGTGAGGAGGTCATCCTCAAAATACTAAATGAGGGGATGGCTGGGGAGATGACTCCCCTCACACATGTTTGCGAGAGTGACCTTGCTCCGCCTCCTCCTCCTCCTTCTGCCACCCCACCAGCACCAGCACCACGGCGTGGAAGGAAGCGTACAAGGAAGACAAGAGAGTGACAACCTGGACTCAGTCTGGTCTGAGAGAAGATGGAGCCTCTCGTAGTACCAGAGCCTGGGGACCTAGATGGCATCTGCTGCAGTTCCGGATGTTTTGGACTTCAGGACCAGATTGCGCTCCCTTATTATTTAGATAGGTAGTCTTCATGCCCCCAATTGTTTAAGTCTGTAAAATGATGGTTGCCATGGGTGTCCAAGGCTTTGCAAATTCCCCAAGTTTCACCATGGCTGCGTTCCTCTTTGGTCTGTTGCTGAGACCTAAATAAAGGTTTTTTTGATTTGAAATAATCATTGACTATTGTGTTTTTACTTTTCTACAATGACAGTTTTTCTTTGAGTAGGCAGGTACATTTCACTAATCCTAGAATTAACAAGGGGCACCAACAACCAACAAACTCCTAGTAAATGTAAGCAAGAATACAAATGTTAATAATGTGGTTTTGCTAAGTTGAGACATACAAACCCCCTCCAAAAAAAAAAAAATCTCCTTCAAATATGTATGCCCCAAAAAAAAAAAAAATTTTGAGATCGGACCGGGTTGACGGGAAATCTTCTTTCTAAGTCCACCGGACTTTTGGGAAGAAAAAGTCTGCCGGAGTCCACACACGGTCGATAGTCCGATCGTGTGTACGGGGCATAAGGGTCACTTGGAACTATGATTGAACAGGCTTGCATATGGGAATATAACAAACTGTCCACTAGAGACCAAATGTTAGTATATTCACCATACGAGCAGCAGATATTTACCAGCTAGGTGTTACAATTTAATAAATATATACCGGTCATAAGAAACTGGCAGCGTAAAGGCTAGATTGTGTCAACATAAGACATCTATTAGGAAATCCGCCACAAACGAATTATAATTATGAGCTATGAGAAAATGGCGTTGATCGCTGCTATAAATGACTGTTCGGTCTCCAGGTGATGTTATCACCCCTTTGTCTATAAGCATACCAAGGCGTGTTTTTATTATGCAAAATGTGAGTGTAAATCTATGTGGATTTTAAGTTGCAATAAACCTGTTTCAAACGTTATCACACTATTGCAAGCTTCTATTGTTTTCCACATGTGTTATATATGAGGAGACTGCTGATAGCCAGGAGGAAGCAGCGGCTTTTGATCTGCACTTTAATCAGGAGGGAGTGATCCTTGTATCAGCATTTAAGCCAAAATTAGCCACCACAGGAAAGAGGAAACACAGGAGGATCTTTTCAAGTTGATAAAAACAGACATCTCTAGTCTCCGGCGACTCGCGGGATACTCCCGCATTTGACGGTGGCTCACGGACACCAGCGAGTGCGGCGCGGTCTCCCAGCTGAGCCTGCACTGCCACTCAGCCTAGAGTAATCACAAACAGCGGGTGTCTCCCGCTGTGTCATGCAGCTGCAGTCTTAACTGTTTGGCGGCCTTCCACTGTAACAAAGCCCACCTCCTCATCCACGATAGATGGAACACTGATTCTATTTCCCAGCATTGTATCAGTGTTCAGTTGACCGTCTATCATGGACGAGGAGTTGGGGCTTGAACAGTTAAGACTACAGCTGCTTGACACAGCGGGTACTGGCGAGGCTGCAGATGGACACTGATGAGGCTACAGATGGGCACAGTGAGGCTGCATTGTTGGCACAGTGAGGCTGCAGATGGGCACTGATGGGGATACGGATGGGCACAGTGAGGCTGCATTTTTGGCACAGTGAGGCTGCAGATGGGCACACTGAGGCTGCAGATGGGCACTGATGAGGATACAGATGAGCACAGTGAGGCTGAATTGTTGGCACAGTGAGGCTGCATTGTTGACACTAATGAGGCTGCAGATGGGCACAGTGAGGCTGCATTGATGGCTCAGTGAGGATGCATTGATGGGCACTGATGAGGCTGCATTGTTGGCACAGTGAGGCTGCATATGGGCAAAGTGAGGTTGCAGTGTTGGCACTGATGAGGCTGTAGATGGGCACAGTGAGGCTGCATTGATGGGCACAGTTAAGCTGCAGATTGGCACAGTGAGGCCACAGATTAGCAAAGTGAGGCTGCAGATTGGTACAGCAAGGCTGCATTGTTGGCACTGATGAGGCTGCAGATGGGCATAGTGAGGCTGCATTGATGGGCACAGTGAGGCTGCATTGATGGGCACTGACAAGGCTGCAGATTGGCACAGTGAGGGTGCAGATTGGTACAGTGAGGCTGCATTGTTGGCACTGATGAGGCTGCAAATGGGCACAGTGAGGGTGCATTGTTGGTGAGTGTGACACAACATTACCTTACAGGGCGAGCGCAGAGCGCGCTGTGACTACCGAGTCACTGAGACTACCGAGTCACTGAGCCAGTCCTGGCCCCTTACCATGTGATCAGCTGTCAGCCAATGACACCTGATCACATGATCAAAACAAAAGTCTGGTTATCGTTTTTTTTTCTCCTCACGCTGACAGTGGAGGAGAAAAAAAAAGCCGATCACTGGCTCATCTTAAGGAACATCGGTCCCGAAAAGGAAGAGGCAATTATGCCTCATTTATGCCATCTGACAGTGCCCAAAAGTGCCACCTATCAATGCCCACCAGTGGTGCCAATCAGTATAACCAATCAGTGCCCATCACTGCCACCTATCAGTGCCCATCAGTTCCGCCTCATCAGCGTACATCAATGACGGACAAAAATTACCCGTTTCAAAATTTTATAACAGAATAAAAAAAAAAAAAAACGCACAGGTGATCAAATACCACCAAACGAAAGCTCTATTTGGGGGGAAAAAATGATAAAAATGTTATTTGGGTACAGTGTTGTATGACCGCGCAATTGTCATTCAAAATGCATCAGCACTGAAAACTGAAAATTGGTCTGGATAGGAGGGGGGTTTAAGTGCCCAGTAAGCAAGTGGTTAAAGTATTATTTTATTATGGCATTATATTATTAATTATCTTTAAAGTATTATTTTATTATAGTATTTTATTATGAATGGGGTGGGGGTTGTTGGCACAGAGCGTGACCTTCCTGAAATGAGCTTGCCACCTCCCTGAATCCCTGAAATTCGTTTTTGCAGGTTGGGATGTCTGTAATAATATTTATCACAGGCTTTTATATAAAACCCTTAAGGTGAGGGTACATCTAGTGGAGGGTGTGTGCACACTGCATTAAGATATCATCACCATCATCGCGTTTTATGTTTTCATAATGGATTTTTGAAATATTATCATTAAGGATTTTTGTGCAATACACGGAGCACGTGCGCTTTATATATATTTTTTGGACACTTTACCCTTGTATCACAGGCGACTACATTATTAAGGATCTTTGTGCAATACACGTAGCACGAGCACTTTATTATATTATATTATTATTGTTTTTGGACATTTATTAATTACCTTTGTATTACAGGATATATTTTCTGGTTATTTATGGCATTTGTGCTACACATGTATTTTAGTTGCATAGCCATTTAAGCGCCACACATTTGATAGATCAGTCCGGTGCGTGTCCATTCACCATTTCAGGTCTGATTTCAGCCCGAATTTTTGGCTGCATTCGGACCTGAAACAGACCAAAAGATGCACAGGACTCCTGAGCAAATTCGCACCAGAGGCCGCAGCGGAGATATGTGAACCGACTCTCTAGAGAGCCAGTCACATTCTCCTGCTATTGCTAATTGGATGCGGTGAACCCACATCCAATTTGCAATAGTGTAAACCCAGCCCTAAAGAAAAACGATATTCACAGCATTGTTCCTCTTAATTTAAGGCGGTATTAAACCCACAACCAAAAATGCAATATATTGCAGCTTGCCAATCATTAGATGTAGAGGCTGCATCAGATTTTTTTTTTTAGGCTCTGTTTTCACTTGCTGATCTATCCAGAATGCCCCCCACTCTGGAAGAGGGAGCACATTTGGACAGTGGTACTGTCAGTATAGAGCAGTGTTTCTCAATTCCAGTCCTTAAGGTGCAAAAACAGGTCATGTTTTCAGGCTTTCCATTATTTTGCACAGGTGACTTGATCAGTTTCACCGCCTTAGTAAATACCACAGCTATTTCATCTGAGGGAAATCCTGAAAACATGACCTGTTGGTGCGTCTTGAGGACTGGAATTGAGAAACACTGGTATAGGGGAAAGGGAGTGTTAGATGTACTAGCAGATTTAAACACACTAAAAAATTGAGGCCAAACTCCATCTAACACTTTATAAGCAGTTACAGCAAACAGTTATTTTTTTTTTTTCTTTTGGGATAAAGGTTTTACATAAATAAAAGCTGATCATTGTAATCACCCCGTCGAAAAAAAGATGGTTTGTCTCATCCCTGTAACTGATCCAATCTGCAAGAGAGCCTGCTCTTTTGAAAAAGAGCAGAATTTCTGGCTGGATCGCCAGATGAAATTAAAGGAAAGAAAGCCTAAAAATGTAAATGGTTGCAGCAACTACATCTAAGAATTGGTAATTTGCAATATAATAAATGTTTGCTCTTGGGTTTAATACTGCTTTAAGGACCATACATTTGTCCTTTAATGAATATATTTACATTCCAACACTGCCACCTATTGACAATTCTTGGAGTTGCTCCTTTCCTTTTATTGCAATTTCACCATTTTCTCAGGGCATCAGCTCTGTTTGGCATATATCTGTTTAATTTATTGTGACTAAAAAGAGGCATTGCATTTTAGGGTACAGAGCATGCAGCAGCAGAAGAGGGACTTTGTGGAGAAAGGAGAAGAGAAAGAGACAGGAATTCCATAAAAATCATATATTGACATACTTGGGCGACACAAGATACCAGTGTATATGATTCAACCTGATAGATTCCACACATAATTTAAATATTTAATTTTAAGGATCTCATCTCTAAATTCTGCATTTTTCTGATCTGTGAATATAACACTTCTTTAAATTAAACGTTCATCATTCCTTGCACAAAAAAAAAAAAAAAAAAAAAAAGCTGCCAGTATACAATATTTTAGGTTAACATTGGCAGCACCAATGCTGGCTACTAAACTGAGACAAGAGAAAATCAACAAGAGTAGTCAAAAAAAGGCAAGTTTGTAGTCTCTGATTCATCAATGGCTGGTCTAATTTTAGGGCCCATTCATACCTTGGTAATATGCTGGTACATTGCATTTTTGTTCATACATTAATGTGCATTGCAATAAGCATCCTTCTAAAACGAGTGGGCTGGCAAAGCACGGAAATTTCCAAAAACAAAACCTACATTCCTATAGACTTTGGTAATAAATTCTCTGATACCTACAGTATAAAGGCAGCAGTGTATAATGAAGATTAACTTCACAGCAAAGCATCATTCTAAACCTCACAGAGCTGGGTTTTCACATTGGTGTAACCATGACCCAATTAAATAGGCGGTATAAAATGACCTCTTGGATACTCATAACAGCGAACACAGTTCAGCCTGTTAAATGATTAACCAAATTAACCAAGTTGATTTATGGGATTACTATAAGTCATTTATTGGTCAAAGCAGGTCACCAAAGTTTAGAGTTTATGATAGAATTATAAATTATAAAGCCGTATACTAGCAGCTCCTTAAAGCCTGAAGAGCAGTGCTCTTGGTACCCACATGAGGAATAATTTAGCAGTATACACAT
The DNA here is from genome assembly GCA_028564925.1 of Lithobates sylvaticus. Lineage (NCBI taxonomy): Eukaryota > Metazoa > Chordata > Amphibia > Anura > Ranidae > Lithobates > Lithobates sylvaticus. The sequence continues at coordinate 400,708,622 of CM053027.1, forward strand.
AAGTGAAATATTGGATAATGATGTTTGTTTATGCCGCCCTCCTAAAAAAACACCGCTCTGCGCTGCAAGGATGTGTTACTAGCAAAATTGGACTGGTCTTTGGTGTACCTGTCCTGTGATATGTAGATTTATTGAATATATAAATAAATAAATAAATATATATATATATATGTGCAAAATTACTATATAAAAATGAATATATATATATATATATATATATATGTGCATAGATGTGAAAAAATTATATTTGTGATGTGCAAAATAATCTGGATATAATGTAAATGTACAGTGGTCCTTATACATACATTATTAACAGCTGCCGCTTGGAAACATAGAAATATAGAGGAATACAAAAAACATTGGGTGGACTGTGCTTCGTCCCCTCAAATAGAATTTTGTAGCAGCGCTATTATTAAGATTTCTCAAGTGGATGTGAAAAATCAATATATACACTCTAAGTAAGGTGACCATATGCTAAAATAAATTATATATAAAAAAATATAATATAATAAATATATGGATCAGGTGAGAGTGATAAAAAAAACAACAATAAGTGAATCAATAAATAAAGGTGAACCATATATATGGTGAAAAGATAATACATAAATAAATATAAAAATATGTGTCTAAAGTCCACATAAAACAGTGCTTGCCAATCTGATCAAGCCAATATGCAGAAATACAACAAGTGACAGTTCCCGGTTGGTATAGACAAACAGTTCAAAATTGATAATCTTTGAGTGATCCGATCACCATACGCTTTCACCTCGTGCGGGAATCGTCCCCTTATGGGGCTGCACTCACCAGAAAACAACTTTTAGTAAGCCTGTAGTTAAACCAATATGGGCCTTCTCCTCCAACATCAGACCATCCACCAGCGCGGTTGTAAGACCAGATCTTCAATCCAGCATCCCTTGATCAATACTCCACCAGCGCGGTTACATAGTGTGTGAAAAACAAATGGAGGGCCACATAGTGTAATACTGCTAAAAAGATTTTTATTGAAACACTTTCCCTTTAAAAAACAACGATCTAATAATATCTGCGTACCACACAATCAAAATTCATGAGCATTGGTTAAATGTAGAGATCTACTGTGCCTGGGTTCCATCCACCTAGCAGGATGTGGACAAACGAGTTCCGCTGTGTGGAAAAATAAATGCGAAACATGATTGTTGTAAAGTGGAGTAGACTTATTGAGTTAGATTTAAAATAAAAAGCCCTAAAATATCCCCTTCTTACCTGGTTTAAATCTGAATGAAAAAAAAAATACCCTTGCAGTTGCCCCCCCACCCCTTCCTCTGCAATGTTCCTTAAATTTAGGGGTAGAATAAGCTGCAATATCTAGCTTATTCCATGCTCCAGCAGGCTTCCGGTGCTCACTTCTTCTCTCTCGCTGTCCTTATGTACAATGTGGAACTATTGGTTCTGCTTGTGTGCCATGACGTCTAAATGTGACCACTGGCTGGCAAAATAAAGAGGCTTTGGCAAACCAGTCACACAGTGTGGAGGAAGCCTGCCATAGCAAAGGATACGAATTACAGCTTATTACCATAGATTTAATCAGCATTTACCACTGCAGTATGGGGAGGCCCCACTTCAAGTGTAGTTTTTTTTTCTGGTGGCTGGAGAAGGAGTGTTAAGGAGAGAAAATGTAAAGTGGTATTCCCTATTTTTCATTCTTTATTTAATATAAAAATATACCTTTTTGTTAGTTAAATGCAATTTTCTTTTTTTATAAATGGTTTGTATTGTATAGGCTCATGCTTTCTAGTTTTCTTAACTTCATGTGCTGTGCACAGAGTTCAGTAGCTCAAGGTGTAATTTATACACACAGGTAAATGAGTCAGACCAGTGACTCCTCTCCCCCTCTTTCTGTCTATACATTTCCATTTGAGGTTAAAGTGAGATATAGCTTTTGTGAATGCTGTATGACCCAATTTAGTATTTCTTTGTTAGCAGTGTGTTAAACTGTGAGCACTGCAGCACAAATCATTATATTTGCATGACTTATCACAGCTGTGCAAAGTGTGGTTCAGAGTTTTGCCAGGCTGCAGAATAGAACATTAAAGTGTATGTAAACCCTCCATATACCCAGTGAAGTGAATAGCCTCAGATGATACACAGAGATTAAACCAATCTCCCTATATACGTTATAAATGTATATCTGCTGTCTTCATCTGTATATATCCTTTTGAAAATGCTCTTCGTGTTAAAGCTTTTCTCTTCCTGGTTAGCACTGGGAGTGGTTTATTGGAATACAGCCAAGTTAGCTGATTGGAGGAAAGGCACACACCCCCCTCTCCTCATAGGCAAAGGAAAGAAAGGAATGTGCATAGTTCTGTTCTTAGACGGCAAGCTGACTGCTAATCTATTTATCCCTTTCATGCCAAAGCCTCTGTGACATTTGTTCCTTACAAGTTAGAATCAGTATTTTTTGCTTAGAAAATTACTTAGAACCCCCAAGCCTTATATAATTTTTTTTTACCCTAGAGAATAAAATGGTGATCATTGCAATATTTTATGTCACACTGTATTTGCACAGCAGTCTTTCAAACGCATTTTTTTTGGTAGGGGAAAAAGACACTTTCATGAATTTAAAAAAAACTAAACGATAGGGTTAACCCATTGTTTTTGTATAATGTGTAAGATGATATTATGCTGAGTAAATAAATACCTAACATGCCATGCTTTGAAATTGCACACACATCGTGGAATGGCGACAAACTACGGTACCTAAAAAATCTCTGTAGGCGACATTTAAAAAAAAATAACGGTAACCGGGTTAGAGTTACAGAGGAGGTCTTTTGCCAGAAATATTACTCTCACTCTGACGATTGTGGCAATACCTCACATGTGTGATTTGAACACTGTTTACATTTGCGGGTGCGACTTACGTATGCGTTTTCTTTGTTGCATGCAGGGACGGGGGCACTTTAAATTTTTTATTTTTTTATTATTTATTTTATTTTATTTTGTTTACATTGTTTACATTTACATTGTGATCAGAAAAAATTCTGATCACTTTTATTGCTGTCACAAGGAATGTAAACATCCCTGGTGACAGTAATAGACATTGACAGGTACTCTTTATGGAGGGATTGGGGGTCTAAAAGACCCCCAATCCCTCCTTTGCACTTAAAAGTATTCAGATCACCAAAATTGGCGATTCTGAATACTGTAATTTTTTTAAATTGGCGCCATTGGCAGCCGAGTAAACCAAAAGTGGCGTTGTGATGTCGCTTCCGGGATTTTACATCGCAGACCCGATCAAAGCCGATTCTGGCTTTGTTCGGGTCTCAGCCTTGCCGGCTAACGCGCCGGCTGGTGGTTCAGGTCTCCCGGTGTGACGGGAGAGCACAGGAAGAGCAGCAGCTGCAGGCATCAGCCGGTTAAACCCCTTCAGGCCATGAATGCAAATTTGCATACGGTCGGCGTGAAGGGGTTAAACCAACCTCCCCCGACACACACTTCTATCTCTAGAAGAATGTGTGAGAAGTTATCAGGCTGATAACAGAGCTAAGGAGCAAGAGACAGCCACATGACATAGTTCTTTAAAGAGAGATAAGAAAACACTGCAGATATATAGGCCTAGCTCAAATTTCATGAATCAGGTTTACATCCACTTTAACTTACCTGTGTCATACACCACACAGATAGAGTATATGCTAATCTGACTTTTTCTGTATCAGTCAACTGGTGCTTGACCGCTCCTAATTCCACCAATAATTCAGACATACAGTTTTCATTAAAGGCTACGCTGTTCATGCATTTTTTCCATATATGCCTGGTTTCATTTGCCCAGGCTTGTGATAGGTTTTTCCTATGGCATACTTCCAAATGGTCCTGTGTTCTTTGGGACTGTCCTGGTATTTCAACAAAATCCTGGCATCTCATGGATTTGGGCTCTAATCCAGCTTGCACTGGTACTCTTGCACTGGGCACCCAGAGACCTGTCCTGCATCTCCTGCATCCCTGACACCACGATTGCCAACTTTGTGGCAGCTAGCACCTCTCCCTGTTGGTTGTCTATCACAAAAATACATGTCAGAGCTGAGAGAAGCTTCCCCTAGGCTCCTCCTTGGCTCTGAAATGTATCATGCACAACAGGAGAAGATGGGAGAGGGTCCCTCTGCATTGGGAGAGAAGTTGTGCTGGGATGGGGAAGAGGGGGGGCTTTTCTTGGAAGGGAAATAGGGGAGGAGGATTTTTGCTGGGGGGGGGGGGGGGTTGGAGGGTGTAGGAGGATATGTGCTGAGGAGAAGGAGAGGATTTGTGCTAGAAGGTGGTATAGAGTAGGCATAGAGTAGTTAAAGAACATCTTTATTTATACAGATGTAAATTACATGGCAATCAGCAACTGCTGAGACAAAGAACACATTGGTCAGGGGTTGTAATGTTGTAATGTACAGTAAAGTTTACAGAACACAGTGGTTTTCTCAATGTAGTGTACATAATGATCAATAACGTTCAGTCATCCTGGTATACTATTTTTAAAATTCTCGTTAGGCTATATTGTTTTCCAATATTTGATGTATATATATTGTACCATCATCCCAAATTGTTATAAGAGAAAAATATTTTTGGAGATACGGGACTATCAAGGGTACATAATCACAAAAAATTTCATATATGATAAAAATGGTATTTTATTAACACACAAAAGAGTTAAAGGAAATATATTTAAATGACTTCGTATACAACAGTACAAAATATATCAAAGTTCAGGGGTTTATGCATACAATCCCTAATGGAACTAAACATATTCATATACTAGAGACACGTAAATCAAGGTACTTGTCCATTTGTTCTCGACATGTTTCGCCAGAGTGGCTTCCTCAGGAGACAAGGATAAAGTACGAATGAAAGATGAGAAAGGTTTATGAGGATGTTTTCTTGTTTCTAAGATATGCATATAAAGAAGAAATAATAAGTAAATTTATTATATAAAAGACACAATTGTATATTTATACATTTACAAGAATGCTGTATGGGTATAAAGGTGTAAATGCTATGTGCAAGAAAGAATTCTCCCGAGTGTATGCCCGACCTCTTGCCTCCAAATTAAGAAAGTCTACAAACTCCCAAGGACATCAGATATAAAGGATTGTGGCAGATCCGCGGTAAGGCGTCCTACCCAGGACTTCCAGAGGGGGCTTATACCCAGAAGGCCCGAGCCAAGATCAGTGGCTGGGGAGCCGTAGGGGGAGAGTGGGATCCTATTGGTCTAGAATTGGATTGTCATAGGGCCTGTAAAGTACAAAGTAGTACTTATTAACTGTATACATATAATAAAAGATAATAATAAATAGCCAAAAAGGCGGAGGCAGTTTGATCAGGTCCCATATTCTATCCAACTGAACCTACCTCAATGGCACCTTATTGAAGAAAAATTTATAGGAGGCTCGGATCTGCCTTCAGAGAAGGAAGGGAGAGACACTATCTTGTAAATGTCCAAAAGATGATAAATAAATTTCTGTGAATAAAGAAAAAAAAAAAAAATTCTAATAAAAGATACCACATTATATATATATATATTGTCTCTGCTATATACCCCAATGATTTCTAGCCCCCCTACCTTGTGGTGGAGTGCATAAGTCACCGGGTCATGATATTGCAGAGATTTTCCCACTGATGGTGGTAGCTCCCAGTAAGGGGTAAAGTATGCCCGCTGGGTCCTATAAGGTTTGTATAAGTATAAGTAAAAATGCATTTTATGGGTAATTATATGGAGGAATTTCTCCATAAGCAAAAGTTAGAGCCAATGTAGTTACCTAAAGTAGAGTCTCTCCACGTTTGCCGAGCCTCCAATTCTCACCACAGCCTGACCTACAGTCAGGCTGGGCTTAAATAGTCTCCCCCCGTGGCGCCTGTTGCGTGGCGTGTGACGTCACGCCACGTCGGCGTCACGCGGACATAATGGCGGGAACCGATGTGGCGCCGGCTAGCCACCCCGTGACCAGAAGTAAACGTCACTTCCCGCCGGGTACGCAACCGGAAATGGATGTTATCCTCGGCGCACTGCTAAAGAGGCCTCCTGTGGACATCCTCTGCTGACACTACTTGTCAGAGAGGAGTCCACAGGGGCAGAGTGGAAAATTAGCATGCAAAATAGGTCAAGCCGGCGCCGCAGAGCGGTCCCCGCTACCGGACGCATGATGGGAACTTAGAACCGCCACCTGATGTGGGGGCGCGCACATAGCCCCACCATGCCTCCGGAAAGAGTCCATACGGCTCCCCTAAGCCCAAAACTCAGGCCCAATGGGTCCACCCCTACCCCCCCAAAAAAGCAAGGGGAGAGGAGAGGAAGTGTGGATGTAATTAAAACCTGGGGCAACGTAGTTACCGCACATCTGTCAGAACAAAGGAGGGAAAAAAAAGAAATGCATAAGAACATTGTTGTGGCACCATAGCAAATACAGTTATCCAATACAGCATTTTATTAGTTTATATACATAAGATACATTGAGACAACCATGTGCCCCTAGATCGGGCCACATCATTTTCTACTCAAACATAAATAAGCAAATAATAATAGTAATGAATTACTTCACCCCTACGCAGAGGGGGAAGTCAAAAAGAAGGAAAAAGATAAATACATAAAAAACAAAAAACAAAAAGATGAGCATACTCCGGGTCAAAAGTGGGCGGAGCCGAATATAGCACGCTAGAAGAGAGCCAGTGCAGTGATACTGGCAGGGGTGCCTTTGCAACATCGAAGCCTGAGTTACAACCCACATGTAACTGGGGTGGAAAAAGGCAGGGATAAGAGATAGCCAATATTTGGCCAGGCAAATCTTTTCAATTAAAGAAAAGGTTTAAAACTAATTCCCTCATTGAGGCCCGGATACCGGGTCGCTTTTAAGAGGTAGATCCATCTTGTTTCAATTTGTAATAATTTCCTATCTAGGTCACCCCCACGTTCTTGTTGGGGCAAATGTTCCAGGCTATAAAAGCCCACATGGTCAAGATTGAATTTATGATATAAGCCGACATGGCGGCTAATAGGAGTCTCCATTTTATGTTTGGAAATAAGGGATACATGATCTCTTATACGGCAAAAAAATGGGCGTTTTGTTTTCCCTACATAAAATGCTCCACATGAGCATTTCATCAGGTATACTGATCCCACAGATTGGCAGTTTGTTCGGTATTTTGGGGTCCAGGTTTTACCGTCCGGCAAATCTATACTCCTGCCCTCTATAATAAAGCGGCAAAAGCTACATTTACCGCAACGATATGTCCCTGGGATCTTTTTGGTAGATACTTGTTCATTTGTATGATGGCTACTTACAAGAGCATCTCGCAAGGAGCGTGATCTCTTGTATGTAATTTCTGGATATGGTTTGATGTGTTTGGAAATTTTTTGATCAGTAGATAAGAGATACCAAAACTTTTTATAGATGTTACGTACCTTTTTATGTTGCCTATTGTACTTAGTAATAATTCGTGTACTGTCCTGCGTTTTCACACGTCTAGGTTTGTATAGCAGCAGCTGTCTATTAGTGCCCGCTACCTGGTTATATGCCCTCCGGAGGCATGTTTTACTGTATCCTCTCAGTAAGAGGCGATCACGCAAGAGGTTTGCCTCCCGCTGAAAATCAGCAAAGTGCGTGCAATTCCGTTTAATCCGTAAAAACTGACTATAAGGAATGCTCCTAATCAGCTTTTCCGGATGTGAGCTACTCGCATGTAGCATACTGTTACCTGCTGATGCTTTTCTGTAGAGAGTGGAGCACAAGGTTCCCTTCTCATCCACAAACAATTCAACATCAAGAAAAGTTATCCTCTGTTGATCATAGTTAAAGGTGAATTTGAGATTATATTCATTGAACTGTAGTTCATCCAAAAATATCACCAAATCATCCCTTGATCCTGACCATATCATGAGGACGTCATCAATGTAACGACTCCACGATACGATCTTGCCAATAGATTCAATTTTGGTCTCATCTGAGAACAAGTCACGCTCCCACCCCCCCAGGTACAGGTTCGCATAGGAGGGCGCACATTTAGCTCCCATAGCGACACCCTGCACCTGGAGGTAGTGGGAGCGTTTGAATACAAATATGTTGTGCATCAAAATGAAACTAAGTAATTCCAAGACAAATTCATTATACTTCCAAGAGTCAATGTCTCTTTCCATCAAAAATTCACCTATTACCTCAACACCTTTCTTGTGAGGTATTGAGTTATAGAGAGCCTCTATGTCTATAGCTACCAGCCATGCGTTAGGGGGTATTTGTAGACCATCCGTACTTTTAAGGAGTTCTATGGTATCCTTGACATATGAAAATAAACATTTGACGTGTGGATAAAGATACTCATCAACCAATTGGCTGGCTCTTTCTGTTAAAGATCCGCAGCCTGAAATTATGGGGCGGCCTGGTGGGGATGTTAAGCTCTTATGCACCTTTGGCAAGGTGCATAAGAGCTTAACATCCCCACCAGGCCGCCCCATAATTTCAGGCTGCGGATCTTTAACAGAAAGAGCCAGCCAATTGGTTGATGAGTATCTTTATCCACACGTCAAATGTTTATTTTCATATGTCAAGGATACCATAGAACTCCTTAAAAGTACGGATGGTCTACAAATACCCCCTAACGCATGGCTGGTAGCTATAGACATAGAGGCTCTCTATAACTCAATACCTCACAAGAAAGGTGTTGAGGTAATAGGTGAATTTTTGATGGAAAGAGACATTGACTCTTGGAAGTATAATGAATTTGTCTTGGAATTACTTAGTTTCATTTTGATGCACAACATATTTGTATTCAAACGCTCCCACTACCTCCAGGTGCAGGGTGTCGCTATGGGAGCTAAATGTGCGCCCTCCTATGCGAACCTGTACCTGGGGGGGTGGGAGCGTGACTTGTTCTCAGATGAGACCAAAATTGAATCTATTGGCAAGATCGTATCGTGGAGTCGTTACATTGATGACGTCCTCATGATATGGTCAGGATCAAGGGATGATTTGGTGATATTTTTGGATGAACTACAGTTCAATGAATATAATCTCAAATTCACCTTTAACTATGATCAACAGAGGATAACTTTTCTTGATGTTGAATTGTTTGTGGATGAGAAGGGAACCTTGTGCTCCACTCTCTACAGAAAAGCATCAGCAGGTAACAGTATGCTACATGCGAGTAGCTCACATCCGGAAAAGCTGATTAGGAGCATTCCTTATAGTCAGTTTTTACGGATTAAACGGAATTGCACGCACTTTGCTGATTTTCAGCGGGAGGCAAACCTCTTGCGTGATCGCCTCTTACTGAGAGGATACAGTAAAACATGCCTCCGGAGGGCATATAACCAGGTAGCGGGCACTAATAGACAGCTGCTGCTATACAAACCTAGACGTGTGAAAACGCAGGACAGTACACGAATTATTACTAAGTACAATAGGCAACATAAAAAGGTACGTAACATCTATAAAAAGTTTTGGTATCTCTTATCTACTGATCAAAAAATTTCCAAACACATCAAACCATATCCAGAAATTACATACAAGAGATCACGCTCCTTGCGAGATGCTCTTGTAAGTAGCCATCATACAAATGAACAAGTATCTACCAAAAAGATCCCAGGGACATATCGTTGCGGTAAATGTAGCTTTTGCCGCTTTATTATAGAGGGCAGGAGTATAGATTTGCCGGACGGTAAAACCTGGACCCCAAAATACCGAACAAACTGCCAATCTGTGGGATCAGTATACCTGATGAAATGCTCATGTGGAGCATTTTATGTAGGGAAAACAAAACGCCCATTTTTTTTGCCGTATAAGAGATCATGTATCCCTTATTTCCAAACATAAAATGGAGACTCCTATTAGCCGCCATGTCGGCTTATATCATAAATTCAATCTTGACCATGTGGGCTTTTATAGCCTGGAACATTTGCCCCAACAAGAACGTGGGGGTGACCTAGATAGGAAATTATTACAAATTGAAACAAGATGGATCTACCTCTTAAAAGCGACCCGGTATCCGGGCCTCAATGAGGGAATTAGTTTTAAACCTTTTCTTTAATTGAAAAGATTTGCCTGGCCAAATATTGGCTATCTCTTATCCCTGCCTTTTTCCCCCCCAGTTACATGTGGGTTGTAACTCAGGCTTCGATGTTGCAAAGGCACCCCTGCCAGTATCACTGCACTGGCTCTCTTCTAGCGTGCTATATTCGGCTCCGCCCACTTTTGACCCGGAGTATGCTCATCTTTTTTTTTTTGTTTTTTATGTATTTATCTTTTTCCTTCTTTTTGACTTCCCCCTCTGCGTAGGGGTGAAGTAATTCATTACTATTATTATTTGCTTATTTATGTTTGAGTAGAAAATGATGTGGCCCGATCTAGGGGCACATGGTTGTCTCAATGTATCTTATGTATATAAACTAATAAAATGCTGTATTGGATAACTGTATTTGCTATGGTGCCACAACAATGTTCTTATGCATTTCTTTTTTTTCCCTCCTTTGTTCTGACAGATGTGCGGTAACTACGTTGCCCCAGGTTTTAATTACATCCACACTTCCTCTCCTCTCCCCTTGCTTTTTTTTTGGGGGGGTGGGGGTGGACCCATTGGGCCTGAGTTTTGGGCTTAGGGGAGCCGTATGGACTCTTTCCGGAGGCATGGTGGGGCTATGTGCGCGCCCCCACATCAGGTGGCGGTTCTAAGTTCCCATCATGCGTCCGGTAGCGGGGACCGCTCTGCGGCGCCGGCTTGACCTATTTTGCATGCTAATTTTCCACTCTGCCCCTGTGGACTCCTCTCTGACAAGTAGTGTCAGCAGAGGATGTCCACAGGAGGCCTCTTTAGCAGTGCGCCGAGGATAACATCCATTTCCGGTTGCGTACCCGGCGGGAAGTGACGTTTACTTCCGGTCACGGGGTGGCTAGCCGGCGCCGCATCGGTTCCCGCCATTATGTCCGCGTGACGCCGACGTGGCGTGACGTCACACGCCACGCAACAGGCGCCACGGGGGGAGACTATTTAAGCCCAGCCTGACTGTAGGTCAGGCTGTGGTGAGAATTGGAGGCTCGGCAAACGTGGAGAGACTCTACTTTAGGTAACTACATTGGCTCTAACTTTTGCTTATGGAGAAATTCCTCCATATAATTACCCATAAAATGCATTTTTACTTATACTTATACAAACCTTATAGGACCCAGCGGGCATACTTTACCCCTTACTGGGAGCTACCACCATCAGTGGGAAAATCTCTGCAATATCATGACCCGGTGACTTATGCACTCCACCACAAGGTAGGGGGGCTAGAAATCATTGGGGTATATAGCAGAGACAATATATATATATAATGTGGTATCTTTTATTAGAATTTTTTCATTTTTCTTTATTCACAGAAATTTATTTATCATCTTTTGGACATTTACAAGATAGTGTCTCTCCCTTCCTTCTCTGAAGGCAGATCCGAGCCTCCTATAAATTTTTCTTCAATAAGGTGCCATTGAGGTAGGTTCAGTTGGATAGAATATGGGACCTGATCAAACTGCCTCCGCCTTTTTGGCTATTTATTATTATCTTTTATTATATGTATACAGTTAATAAGTACTACTTTGTACTTTACAGGCCCTATGACAATCCAATTCTAGACCAATAGGATCCCACTCTCCCCCTACGGCTCCCCAGCCACTGATCTTGGCTCGGGCCTTCTGGGTATAAGCCCCCTCTGGAAGTCCTGGGTAGGACGCCTTACCGCGGATCTGCCACAATCCTTTATATCTGATGTCCTTGGGAGTTTGTAGACTTTCTTAATTTGGAGGTAAGAGGTCGGGCATACACTCGGGAGAATTCTTTCTTGCACATAGCATTTACACCTTTATACCCATACAGCATTCTTGTAAATGTATAAATATACAATTGTGTCTTTTATATAATAAATTTACTTATTATTTCTTCTTTATATGCATATCTTAGAAACAAGAAAACATCCTCATAAACCTTTCTCATCTTTCATTCGTACTTTATCCTTGTCTCCTGAGGAAGCCACTCTGGCGAAACATGTCGAGAACAAATGGACAAGTACCTTGACTTACGTGTCTCTAGTATATGAATATGTTTAGTTCCATTAGGGATTGTATGCATAAACCCCTGAACTTTGATATATTTTGTACTGTTGTATACGAAGTCATTTAAATATATTTCCTTTAACTCTTTTGTGTGTTAATAAAATACCATTTTTATCATATATGAAATTTTTTGTGATTATGTACCCTTGATAGTCCCGTATCTCCAAAAATATTTTTATCCTGGTATACTAGTCTATGTCTCTCCTTCAATAAAGAACCTAACTGCATGCAGTCTTTAAAACTGAGACTTTAGCTCTGTTTTAAGGGGCCCCAGTAGATATTATACTGTGCAGCTTTGCAAAATGTTTTATTTTATTATCATACCTGTAGGCCATTTGGGCTTTCCAGGAGCCTGGCCGAAAAACCAAAAGTTACCAATCCTCACAACCTGCCTTGTTGCTAGGACATGAAAACAATTGGATGCTCACTCCAGGCATTTCGGGAGCGAAAAAACAATGGTCCTAGCAACAAGGCAGGACGTGGGGATTGTTAACAGGACAATTTTTGGCCAGGTTGCAGCTGGTGGTATCTTTTCCAATGGTGACAGTTCTGTCACCTGAACTCCCTCCTCCTCACTTATCTCAGACTCTGACTTTTCTGAACCAGCAGCCCCCCAAAGTACATGTAGCGTCCCAGGATAAATACTGGCATGTTCTGTTGCAGCTCATCTGCCTGTGGGATAGGAGCCACACTGTTGGCCATCTCCATCCAAGCAAGTCTGTGTGTGACAATGACACCAAATGTCTGGCAATGCTTCCTTCATCCCTGTGAGCTCAATGAGGAAGAAGGAAGAAAGGAAAAAGGAGCTGGAGATTGGACAGGCATCAAGGGGGACATTTCTTGCCTCTGAAACCCTGTGAGTATTGTTGAGAACAGTGTTGTTCTCATTGACAGCAAGGACTCAGGATCCTCTATTGCAGGCATTTTGTGATGAATGGGGTATTTTATGATCAAATGCCCACACAAAAACCCCAGGATTTGGGTCATCAAAGAAAGGGAACACTATCCAGTATAAGGATAAAATGGCAGATCTACTGCCTCCATCTCAGAAGGAGCACAACATACAGCACTTTGAGGAGGTGCTGGGTAAGAACCTATTTGCTGCATTTCCTGATGGTCAACTCTGATGATGCCTCCAGTCCTCTGATCCCTTAAAGGAGGAGCAGTGGTGGAATCACTTTTCAGAATGTTTTTAGACCACAGTGGCCAGGCCTGGTTCCAGGCAGCATTTTCAGGCAGTGCCTGAGCCACATGATTACTTACTACATTGGGTCTGGGACTGAAGTGGACAGCACTGGCTGGAGCTTGCACAGTATGCATTGGATCTTTTGGCTTGTCCTGCAGTAGGCAATTATGTCTATTGACTGATGGTGTGGATAGGCTCACTTTTGTTAAATGTTAAAGCGGAAGTAAACCCATCGATTTAACAGTTTCAAAACAGTTCGGCATGCCGGGAATGCTAAGTGCACATTGGATGTGCTCTCCACCAAACTGGCAAACCATCCAATGGCTGGTGTCATAACGGATCACATGTGCAGCACCATGGCAGTTGAAGATTAAACAGAGGCAAAGATGGCAGCTTCCTTGGCTGAAAAGGATAGGAGGGTTTACTTCCACTTTAAATGTAAAATGTTGTAATTGTCAGAAACCATGAAATCAGACCGAAACAGAAGTACAGTTAAATCACACTTGTTTAATAATAAAAGTAAATTGAACAAACGTAGTCAAAACATAGCCAAAGTTCGGTAACCGGAACAGATAGTCAGCCAAGCCAGAAAGTCAGGGATCAGTGTAGTGGAACAGCAAGCAGGATCTGGAGCCAGAAGGGATGTCAGCCAAGCAAATCTTTAAACAGGAACGCAGGGGATAGTCTCTGTGATGTTCGCCCCATAGTTACCGGCATAGGATCGCTATTGGAGAGATTAGGAGAATGGGTTGATCAATTTCTTTAACCGCTTGTTGTCCGTCTACCTGGGTTTATAAAGGACACTGGACATTTGTTAGCCCACATGCAGGAATTTTTTTGGTCCACAGAATGCATTTGGATCACCATAGATGTTAGATCTCTGTATTCCTGCATTCCTCACTCTCTAGCACTGTTAGCCATTAAACATCATCTTTCATATTACAGTGGCTACAGTCCTAATGTACGTGAGTTTATTTGTAGAGCAGTAGAGTTCCTCCTGACACACAATTCCTTCATGTTTGATGAACAATACTACATTCAGAGTCAAGGTGCATCCATGGGGGCAAAATTTTCCCCCTCTTTGGCAAATCTTTACAAGGGCTGGTGGGAAGAATCTACTTTATTTGCCCATGGTAACCCATTTAAAACCAGCATTGCCTGGTATGGTCGTTTCATTGATGATCTGATTGTGCTATGGCATGGATCGAGTGGTGACATAGGTGACTTTATGAAATATATTAATACCAACTCCCTAAACCTGGAGTTCACCTGTGTGCACCACCCAACCCAAATAGACTATTTGGATTTGACCTTGATGGGGCATCTAGATAGCAATACAGTGACTTCCAGAACTTTTAGAAAGCCCTGTGCAGGGAATTCCCTTTTATTGGCCAATAGCTGTCACCCCAGTCGCACCATCAAGTCTTTGCCCACTGGTGAATTCATCAGGACCCAGAGAAACTGCTCTACAGACAAGGATTTCTTGCAAGAATGCACAGCGATTCAAAAGAGACTCAAAGAAAGGGGTTATAATACATGATCAATAGCTAGAAACCAAAATATAGCATTTCATAGAGATTGGGTGGAGATGATTCAGAATAGTGGCACAAATAAACACAAACAGTGTAGCGATTACAATAGAAATAAAGTAAATGTTGTCACTACATTTTCTTTAGAATACAACAAAATCGTTGCGATTCTTAAAGCACATCTCCCCATTTTGTATGCTGACAATGATCTGTACTCTGTTATCCAGGGGGTTTGCCAATTTTCCAGTAGAAGGGCCCCCAGTCTGGGAAGTATGTTGTCACCCAGCTTGTTTTGCTCTCAGAAGTTAAACAAGTCACAGACCTGGCTTTCCACTGTAGGTTCCTACATGTGTGGCCACAACACCTGTAGGCAGTGTCATAGACATAAAAAAAAGCACCTCAGTTTTTTCTTTTTCTACCAAGTAAACATATACCATCAAACAGTACATAAACTGCAACTCTAAATCGGTGGTGTATGTTATTCAGTGTAGTGCCTGCAGTCTACAATACATTCGGTGCACTATACGCCCATTGAGAGTTAGAATCTCGGAACATGTGAATGACACTACAAATATTAATGCTAAAAATATCTCAAATGTGTCAAAACATTTCCGGGAATTCCATCATGGTAATCTTGACCCTTTTTCCTTTTTTGGTGCTGAACAGGTTAAAAAAACCCTAAGAGGAGGTGACATTCATCGTATTTTGCTCAAACGTGAAGTGTGGTGGATCCATACCCTCAATACTAGAAAACCGTATGGTTTGAATGATAGGATGGACATAAATCTTTTTTTTAGCATAATCGCATTTTTTAACAAAGTCGCATTGTTTGATACATTTATTGCACCATTTTGTATATGCTTTATTTGTTCATGATATGTCTATCATATGCATGCTGTGCTCTCTTTCTTTTCTCCATGTGTTTTTAATTGTTTTGATTGCTCTGATTAGGATGCACCCGCCCCATTTGGAGTGCTTACTTTGTTATAAATATCAGTTTTTAAATCAAACATGTATGCTTTGATGAAGGCTTCTTAGCCGAAACGCGTCAGCATAGCCTGTACCCGTGTATCCATGTAACCAAATAAAGGACTTTTATTCAAGAGCATCCGAGTCGCCAGCCCTTTTCTGATTCAAGTACTGCATTTTGGGGCCTGAACGTCCTGGCTAGAGCACTGGTCAACAGTTCATAGATCATCATATTGGCAGTGGTTCTGGGGTATCATTTTGCTTCTCTCTGTGATGTTGACCTAGGCGAAGGCAGAGATCCTCTGGGCTGGATGGCTTAAGTAGGCAAGTCTGACGAGCAGGATATCATCTACAGGTGAGTAGCTGTGGAGAGATAGGAGCTGTCAATTAGCAGACAGCTGATCGGCCAGCTCAGAGAAGGAAGGGCTGAGCCCAGCCCTGACAGTTATCCAGTCTTGGATTACCAATGACTTCAAAACCCTGCTGCTGATGCTACAGGCTTAACTATTAATTGTCATCCACTCCGCCTTCCCCTCTGTCCCTTTACAAAAGTGATACTTGCCACCCTTACCAGCTCCTGACACCTTTCTTGACCAATTCACATGCTCTGGCACTGTAAAGGTGCCATAAAGTTATCCACAGCTGGACCTCAGCTGCCAAATTTCTGATGTTAGCTGCATGGTACATCCTGGGTTGTCTCTCGAAGTTTGTGGCCTATTCCAGTGCTCGGCAGCATGGTAAGTCCTGTGTTATGCCTCAAATTTTGCAGCCTGTTGCGGTTCCTCAGCACTTGTGGAAATTGACCTTCAGATAAGACACTCTAATGTACATTTTAAGATAAAACTTGCCTCATCTTTTCCTCACATATTTTGGCCTAACTAAACTGCTTACATACTGTCTGACCACTAAACAATATTTGTGGCCATTGTCTCTTAAAGTGTTACTAAACCCAGGACCCTACATTCACTAAATCTGGTCTCCCACAGTACACAGAACATGCAAATGCAATTATTTTAGTAAATATAAATTGCTAAATACCTTTTTTCTTTAGCAGTTAGAGCAGTCTTGTGACTTCTATTAGTGTCCAGCAAAGCACTGGTTAAAGCTTGTAGGAGGAGATTTATGATTATCCTATGAGACTGCAAGACACCTGACCCTCTGTCTGGACAGTGCTGATCACATGCACCCTCCCAAGAAAAAAAAAAACCTCTCTAGCAATACACACCAAACTGAGCATGTGCAGCCTGACTTCATAGACTTTGTGTTATCAGAAAATTATCAGGGGACAGTGGAAGATCAGAGAAGACAGGAACAAACAGCCACAATGCAGAGGATTAACCCCTTAGGTTCCACAGTGGGTATAACAAGCAAGCTTTACTGCATATACAGACTGATTTTACTGTTGTGGGTTTATCAATATACAATTTTTATTGCAAGATAAATCCTGCCTCATTCCCCCCTCTTATATTGCAGACTTACTGGGCTACTTACATACTATCCAGCCAGTGTAAAATATTTGTGGTTATTGTGTCTCAAATTATACACTGTAATGTTTATTTCAAAATAAAAATTCTCGTCTCTCCCTCTTATATTGCGGCCTACCAAGCTGCTTACATACAATTCAGCCACTGAACAATATTTGTGGCTATTGTGTCTCAAATAATACACGCTAATGTTTGTTTCAAGATAAAGCCTGTCCAGTGGCAGAACTACAAGGGTCGCAAAGGTCACACTTGCGACTGGGCCCTGGCGTTCCACCACTGTTGGGGGGGGGCCCTAGCGGGGTTGCTGGCTGCAGGGCTTGGAGCTGAGATTGTCTCTCTTATACAGTCCAGAGCTTGCACTGACAGTTCTCACTCCTTCCTTCCTCCCTAATCTGCTCCTTCTCCTCCCACCCCTCTCCTCCTGTGTGCACTGTGGGAAGTGTGACGCTAAGCAGCTGAATTCAGCTGCTGGTCTTCACACTTCCCATGGTGCACACAGGAGGAGAGGGGCAGGAGGAGAAGGAGCAGAATAGCTCTCTCCTCTCCGTGTGAGGGAGGAAGGGGGGGGACTGTCAGTGTAGGCTCTGGGCTGTAGGAGAGAGACGCTTTCTCCTAGACCCCAGATCTCTCCTCTGCCCTCAAACCAAGATCGGTTTGATCAGATGCTTGTTCAAGCCAGTAACGGGTTGTTTACATGAGACAAAACCAGAAGTGACAAAATCCTCTTTGCTTTCAGTTTCTGACGTCACACAGTGGAAGGAACAACATAAATTCTTCTCACTGTCTCCCAGGAAGCGGATGTCGCTGTTCCATTCTTACTGAGCTCCCCGATCGTGCAGGAGATACGGCGGTGGGAGGGGAGTGGGACCCTCTTCCACTGCCTGTAAATATAATCCAGCAACTTCTTAGCAGCTCGGATTACTTTTCCATTGAAAGGAATTGCCGGCCCTTAAAAATTATATCTTAATCAATACTTCAGCTGCAGCGATGACCAAGATGCCACCCTTCCAATCCTGTGACGTACCAGTATGTCGCTGGACAGCAAGTGGTTAAAACCTCTAAAGCATCCCTCCCTTGTTGATCTAGTTTCCAATACTGTGAGATGGAAAATGAAAAATGCATGTCCAATACTTAAAGCGGTAGTAAACCTCTGGGTGACTTTTTTTTTCCTGACCTGCAAGGTAAAGCCATAATGTGCTAGTATGTATCACATACTAGCACATTACGTGAAACGTACCTGATAAAGAAGCCTTCCAACGATGTGCTGTCACCACTGAGGCCGCTTCCATCTTCACCCGTCTTCCTTCTGGTTCCAACTGTGTGACTGGCCGGAACCATGATCATGTCACTCTGGTGCATGCGCGGGGTAGCCACCATTTACAGCATAGGTCTCTGAAGGAACGGCCCGGGTGGCCATTCCTTCAGAGCGCCTGCGCTGATGACCTCAGTGGCTGCATATACAGTAAATATCTCCTAAACGGTGCATGTTTAGGAGATATTTACAGCATCTATAGGTAAGCCTTATTATAGGCTTACCTGTAGGTA
This sequence comes from Lithobates sylvaticus, assembly GCA_028564925.1. Taxonomy (NCBI): domain Eukaryota; kingdom Metazoa; phylum Chordata; class Amphibia; order Anura; family Ranidae; genus Lithobates; species Lithobates sylvaticus. Next base: position 400,727,421 of record CM053027.1, read on the forward strand.
CAAATCAGAGATTGGAGTTTACAACCACTTTAATGTAATTTTTCTTTCTTGGCCTATCTCTATGTCATTACATGGTTCCCACCCTCAAATGAAAGAAGATCTAGTTAAGGAATTTTACTGAATACTGATTCTGGGAGGGCTGATAAGTTTATTGGTATATGGTCTTAAAAATAGAGAAAATGGTGGAAGTTAACCTACAGTATTAGTGTGATACCATGGAAATAGCATCAGGAAAGGTAATAATGAAAACTAATATTCATTTTTTTCCATTATTGGTATTTCCTTCTTGGCTGAATCACTCCTTTTTTGGGCCTTTAGAAACAAGACTGGAAGTGTCCGCCTAAAAGTGATTCAGCCCATTGACACTTTGACCATTTAACATCTAAAGACTGCTATTGCTAATATTTTCTTCCAAAAATGTATTTACTTGGTGGTCATGCTGATTTATTTAGATTTTATTGCTTTCTGGGTCACTGACTTGAAAACAAATATTCAGGTAAGAAATTCTGATTAATTTTTACTTCAATGGTTGCATGCTTCATTTGGATCAGTGACTGAAGCCAGAGAGAGCCAGGCAGCAAGCTTTTTCAGAAGGGAAGTGGTAGTCTCCTCACCTGTATCAGTAGGGGTTTCCTTTTGAAGAGACACTTCACCTTCTCCATACAGGCAAAAGTGACAGTTTCTTTGCAAATGGCATCTGCTGACCCCCATGCATTCACCTTTCCTGCACTCCCTCTTAGCTTCTTGTCCCACCTCCACATATGGTGCTGAAATTGTGTGTGTTAGGGACCCAGGAGTGTGAAGACATTGCTTCCAAAGTCACGTGACAGTGCTTGGGCCTTGGGATTGGCTGCTAGATCCTGGCACTGTCACAGAGAAGCTGCTCAGATGTTCCCTTATACCCAGAAGTGACAGGTACTCTTGCTGGCTGTGAGGGAAGAAGGAGCTGTGTTGGGGGTATATGGGGGTCAGCAGATGTCCTTTGTCATACCTCCCAACATTTTGAGATGGGAATAAGGGACACCTACTAGCAAACGTATGTAGGCATAGGACACCCCTCCCCCCGTCGCGCTCCCTTAAAGGGGAAATAACAAAAAAAAAGGTTAATTAAATCCACAAGTGCTTTTTTTTTTTTGCGGGAAAATGCAGCAATTTAGAATTTGAATGAAAGGTTAAGCACTGGGAAACACTTTTTAAAAGATAAAAAGTGCATTTTATATACAACTATATAGATCAGACCAAAATGAGGGACAAATGAGGAGGAAAGAGGGACAGAGGGACATTTCTCCAAATCAGGGACAGTCCCTCGAAATCAGGGACAGTTGGGAGCTATGCCTTTGTAGGTATATTGACATGTTGCCCTGCATGGGCAATGCAACAGCATCTCTTTAACCTCTTGGCGCCGTCAGCATGCATATGTGCAGCCTCTCGGCGGGTGGGCCTTAATGCTGAATGGCCGCATATATAGATAGACTTGCCATGCTGAGAGTGCACTCCCTGCATGCTCCCAGCACAGTAGCCGGCGGGGATCGGTAAGCTTCCAATTCATACTTGCAATCAGGAGCTTTCCGATCATGTGGCAGCCAATCACAGCGGTCACATGACCCAAATGCCCGCCTCTGCCTCTCGGCTTTTAGAACTCTTAAAGGGATGGGAGGCGGTCGGTGCCAGGGGGTTAAACACTAAACTGGTTAAGCATAGGTTATACTGATTTCTGTATTATAGTTCCTACCCGATCATTTTACTGGAAAAAAACAAGTTATTGCTTGTTAATCATGAGTCAAAAGAAAAAAATCCACAGGGTGAACTCAAATGTCTGTCAGTTGGATACATTTCTATAAAAAGTGATGGTTTCTTCAGGCTGCTATTTTTGTCTCAGTACTTTCTCCTTGAGCAAGAAAAGGTGACCTGTTCTGGAAAGTTTGTGCTGTCATTATGCATTGTAACCAGGAGATGTCACTGTTACCATACACACTCGCCATACGTTTACTGTGTAATCTGTATATGAGCATTTATTTATATCACCAGTACAGCTGGGTTTTATAAATGGACACTAAATTATGCTAGTAGCTTCTATAACCCATTAAGTCATAAAATTAACACTTTCTGACATATTTATAAAATAATTTACAATATAATTTGCTAAATTATATGGCACTCCCACTGTCTCAAACGTTGATTATATAAATCCTGTATAATAATAATAATAGTAATTTTGCCCAGGAAAGAAAAACTTGGCTTTTCAATTATTTGTTTCAACCAAAATCAGTTAGGCTGGATTTACACTATTGCAAATTGGATGTGGATTTCCCCGCATCCAATTCGTATAGCAGGAGATTGTGACTGACTTTTTATGGAGCCAGTTTACATATCTCTGCAGCGGCTCCGGTGCGAATTGCACGGGAGTACTGTGTGTCTTCTGGTTCGTTTCAGGTCCGGATTCAGCCCAAAATTCAGGCTGAAATCTGACCTGAAATGGTGAATGGAGACGCACCGGACCCCTGCTGTGAGCCGCTGCCTGCTGTAGTGTGAATCCAGACTTATGCATTATTGTTTTGATATCTATGTGGACCCATTTAGCATGTATAATATCAAAGTACAAAAGTTAAAACATACTATCAATAGTAATAAATAAATATCACCATCAACAATAATAACTATGATATAAAATATATATTACTTACTAGGTTTTTCTTTTGATTTTATTAAAGTAATGACCATTAAAAAAAATGGATCATTCAATCCCCCCCCCCCCCCCCCCCCCCCCCCCCCCCCCCCCCCCCCCCCCCCCCCCCCCCCCCCCCCCCCGATGGAGCAAAATCATTTTTTTGTAATCATGAAATTAAACATATACTATGAATGTGCAGAAAATAAATACACTTTAAGCAAAAATATATACATTTTAACGCTTTAGTAGCAGGATTTAGGGATTTTTTTTATGGAATTAAATGTATGGCTTCATGTGTTGGCTGCTGTACTTATGTTGTATTTACATATACAGGGGGTCCCCGACTTACAAACATCCGACTTACAAACGACTCCTACTTACAAACGGAGGGAGACAACAGGAAGTGAGAGGAAATCCACCCCTAGAAAGGGAAATTCACTCCTGTAAAAGTTATTATGGGTAAAAGGTGTCTCCACTGATGCTTTATCACCAGTCCATGTTTCCCTAACAACCCAAAATTTTCAAAATCCAATTGTCATTGGGACAGAAGGTGAGGTGAAATCTTCTGAACAGGGGTACAGACAGCAAAACAAATGTTACAGGGGTGATAACCCTTCTCTATGTTATCTAAAAAACTTTAAAAATAGATTTTTTGGCTGGAGCTACACTTAAAAAATGGACCTGTTCTGACTTACAAACAGATTCAACTTAAGAACAAACCTACAGTCCCTATCTTGTTTGTAACCCGGGGACCCCCTGTATATATATATATATATATATATATATATATATATATATATATATATATATATGTGTGTGTGTGTGTGTGTGTGTGTGTGTGTGTGTGTGTATATAATTTTTTTTTTTTTTTAATTGTTATTCTTTTTTCATTATTTGAAGATTGCTGCTTTCATTTATCTGGGATCTACATTGTACACTGGTGCTGTTAAATGGTAGTACTGAATGTTTAATACGTTTTTTTTGTTTGTAAGTTTTATGTGAAAAACTTCTAATAAAAATCATTTAAAAAAAAAAATGTAGTATTTGCTGTATAAAATTTACAAAAAGAAACATGGGGATAAACAAACACTCTATGAATAGAGGACAGGCAGATGAATGAAAGGTCTGCCTCCACTTTTTATAGATCTCTTTTCATGGAACAATCATAGCCCTGTTTCATATGGTCTTCAGCTTGTATAAAAGCAGTGTAAACAGCAAGCGTCGACAAAGCAATTGCAGAGCTTTCAGCAAGCTTTGTTGAAGCTTTTAAAGTATCATTCTGTTCCAGTTTGTAAATGCTGAACACAGATCCTAATCGGATTGCTGATTGACGCTTTAAACAAGTTGCTATCAGGCTTCAGCACTTCTTGAAGCTTGTTGAAAGCCTGCTAGCAACTTGCTTAAAGTGCCAATCAGCACTCCCATTAGGATCTTTGTTCAATATTTACATACTGGAGCAGAATGGTACTTTAAAAGCCTCACCTAAGCTTGCTGAAAGCTCTGCAAATGTTTTGTCAAAGCTTGCTGTTCACACTGCTCATATACAAGCAGAAACATGTGTGAAACACAGGCCACATAGTACAGCTTCTATGAATGGAGGAAGGGCATGCATAGCCGGCACTCTTGAGGACTGCCTCACAGGCGATAGGTCCAGACGATATTATTGTCCCCCGCAGCCATAGCATCTGAAGATTACATAAAAAATATGCTTTTATAATATTTTTGGGAAAAAGTGAACTTATCTTTTAAAAAAGAGCTTCAACTACTACCTGTCATGCTGCATTTTTACCAGAAAACATGCTCACCTGCCCAGCAAATTCAGCATTGTTCTGCTGTGATCCGCCAATCCACTCTTCCACGCTGCCATCTTTTTCTTTGACTTCATCAGTAGTCTTCAGGCAGACCCTGATGTCACGCACTGACCGCTGTGCAGCCCTGCTCCTACTTTTATGGCATTTGATTTAAAGTTTGCCTTCACTGCAGATTGACCTTAGCTCCCTGTACTGCCCCCCGTACTGCCCCCCTCAATATAAAATACAATATTTTTCTGTCAGGCCCCATTCACATTGCCATTCTTGTCTAGGTGAGAATGACTTGTCCCTGCATCTGCAGCTTCCTGGGATATGTGACAGGCATATTCCAGGAGGCTGTGGGAGCAAGGACACATCATTCTCGCCTAGACAAGTATGACAGTGGGGCTTGACAAACAAAAATGGCATTTTATATTGAGTGTGTGTGTGTGTGTGAGGAAGCTAAAGTTAATTTGGGCAGTAAAGGACACCTTTAAATATAAATACCATGAACCTGTTGCAGATGAGAACTGATTATCTGCAAATTCATATTTAACAATGGTGACACAGTGGACAGGTAGAAATTGGTTGAATAAAGATTTGGACTTTCTAGGCACACACATAGATTTATGTAAAAAAGTTATATATTTTTAATCAGATCAAGTTATAAACAATGTATATAAGCACATATTAAAAAAACATATAAATGATTGACCTCAAACTCTCATGATACAGAAAATTGATCGAGTATATAAAAGGTACAATCATTGGAGAGTGAAATATTAATATATGTCCAGGATTATTTGAAATGTTTAGGTGGTTGAGGTGTGATGGAGGGTCTCTCACGAGGGTTGCTCTACATGTTACGCGCGTTTATGCGCTTCTTCAGGAGCTTGAATATAGAGTTAAGAAGATTTAGAGTAATAAAAATACAGTGAACAGGTAGACCAAAAGTATGGAGCAGAGTTAACCCTAGGTTCACACCCATGCAGTTTTAGTGCATGTTGCAGTCGCACTACAGTCTATTTAACATGGTTTCCTATGGTACAAGTTCACATGTATGCGTTTTGCAGCTGGTGTGTTTTTGGAAAGGGTCGGGGACTTTTTTTTCTGTGTTTTGCATGTAATAGACTTCAATGTTAAATCAAATATATGAGCTACCGGCGCAACAAAGTTTATTAAAATAAAATAAAATGTGACCTAACTATTGTGAAAAGTTATTTCGGTTGCTGCAGTCAAAAAAACATTCTGTCTTTTGGTGGAAAGAAAAATAATAATAACCACAAAGTGTTGACTGCGCTAACCCCTGTTTTGTATTCCTAAATACACCACTTATATTATACCAGTGAGTAAATATTAATTAAATTAATAAAAAAAATATGTGCAATATACTAGTGCCTGTGTCGCATATATATCTAATCATCAAATCATTAGATAATACGCCAAAATGTCCAATCAATATTAAAGGTGAATCAATCAAAACAATAAATAAAAATACAATAATTAATAAATTATAAATTGATTAGTGTCCAGTGTTGTTGCTGGTTTAAATGTGCCAGCTAATTAGTCGTTCTCAATAAAATTTCTCCTCTGTGATTAAACTATTCCTGTGCACTTTGGTCCCACATCAGTGATTCTGTGTGACTAATCCACCAATTCAGTGACACCACCACCACCATATGGATTGGCCACTCACCAGATATCGATATAAACACTCCTTTGGTTCATTAAGAGGGATAATTACTCCACTCAGGATGTTGATCTAGACTACTCCCAATGAAATAGGTACAAGAGGTATCCATCCTCATACAAAATGAACAGTAATCATTGTGCAGTATGTATGTACCGTTTATTTTTTAAAAGGTTACAAAAGAGACTAAAAACTCACATTTCCATGTGCCCATAAGTCGGCACCAAACTTTTCCAGTGTTTTGAATGGGTAAAGGTATTGCCGTGTGTCCCCGTATATCTCTTATGCTGGCGTGTGTCTCAAGCCTCGCTATCGCCCGGCAGGAAGTGACGTAGTATTTTTCCCAGCAGCCTCTACGCATTTCGCAAATACAATTGCGTCATCAGGAAGCTGCTTTGTATTGGTGCGTCACTCTATTTATGCCCCAAATTACTTGTTTAAGACCAATCATTTACTCCGCGCTACCGGAAATGATTGTTCCACCATTTTGACTAATGTTTTGCCCATACTCTGAGTTTTATATTCTTATTGGTCCCCCTACTCAGTGTCTCCAGAAATTACATTAATAATAGACACCACCTCGAAATTTCACCCCGGTGCAGTTTAAACTCATATATGGTGTAATCATCCTCTTCCCCTCGCCGGGGTCACCCCATCTAAACAGCTGGAAAAGTTTTAACAATCCTCATGTTCCTATACAATTTATCAACATTTAAAACATTTTTAAAACATTTTAAGATACCATAATCATATCTTAATCTTTATTAAATCTGCATATATAGCCTTTAACTCATAGTTAATAATGATTAAAATCTTTTTAAGAATCTTCAATATTTGAATAAGTGTGTATACAAAAAAGGAGAAGATATATATGAAAAAAAATTTACAAAATAAAAATAAAAGTAAATAAAATATTAAAAATAAAATAAATAAAAATAAAATAAAATGAATGAAGAAATAAAAATGAAAATAAAAATGAAAATGAAAATAAAATAAAAATAAATATAAAATAGGAATAAATTTAATAATCTTCAATAAAACAATTCATGTCCAGTTCCACATTCATTCCTATCAGTCTCATCCAGTAAGTTTCATTCTTTGACACTTCTCTCCGCATATTCAAGTTCCTCCATTTTTGTTTCACTTTGTCTATCGCATAAAACTTAAGATGTCTGGGGTCTCTCCTGTGTGTTTCCCTGAAGTGTTTCGACACACTAAGATATTTATACCCTTTCTTGATATTTCTAACATGTTCCCCCGATTCTTACAGAAAATGCCCTTGTTGTTCTACCTACGTATTGTAGTCCACAACTATACTCCAACACGTAGGTTACATGGGTACTACAACACGTGTTTAATTCATCAATTTTATATTTTTGTTTGGTTGAATTGGATTGGAATTCTACTGTTTTCCTATTTTCCCTATTCGTAAGTCTGCAGGGCTTGCATTTGCCACATTTATAAAAGCCTTTATGATCGAAAAAAGGTGGACATTTTTTTCGGGGGATCAGATACGTTCTTTACAATTTGATACCTGATCCTTTTAGCTCTTCTATAAATGAATGTTGGTTTTGGAGGTAAGATTTTGTTCAGATGTGGGTCATTGCCCACTTTTTTCCACTGAGGGTGATGGCAGCTCTTTATCGGTATGTATCCATTCCAATCAGTATCTTTAAAATGCGTTCTAGTATTCAATTTGTTCCTATTTTTAAAAATCTCTAGATCCAAAAAATATATAACATCTGATTGTACATTTACAGTAAAATGTATACCATATTGGTTTGCACTCATATGGTCAACAAATTGATCCAATTAATCTTGACTGCCTTTCCAGATGATCAGAATGTCATCTATGAATCTTTTATATGTTAGTAAGTGTGGCCAACATCTTCCAAAAATTTCCTCCTCCTCCCATTTATTGAGGAAGATGTTGGCCACACTTGGGGCATATTTATTCCCCATTCCTACCCCCTTAATCTGTTTATAGAATCTGTGGACATGCCAAAAAAAGTTGTTACCCATGGCCATTCTAAGCCCTTCCAATATAAACCTCCTCTGCTTTAGTCTCAGGTCTGATACATTTTTCATAGCCCATGCCACTGCTGACAAAGCATTTGTCTGTTTAATATTGGTATACAAGGACCCAACATCCACTGTTACCAATAGCGTGGAGTCATCCACTCCAATCTGTTTAAGCAAGTTGATCACATCTTTACTATCCTTAATAAAAGCTTTCCCTTTTCCCGCTATCGGTTGGAGGAATACATCCAGGTACTCTCCTATGCACTGGAATGCACTGCTCCAATCCCACTAATTATGGGCCTCCCCGGTGGTTTGTTTTTACTCTTTTGGATTTTTGGGACTTGGTATATTACAGGGACTTTCAGTGCTTCTGGCAATAAATATCTTCCCTCTTTCTTATTTATTATCTTATCTGCAATGCCCTTATTCAAAAAATAGAAAAGATTATTTTTGAGTAGTTGGTATGTAGTATTGTCTTTAACCAATCTCTCCAATTCTAAACCATAATCCTTTTTTGTTAGGATCACTAGACCCCCCCCCCCCCCTTTGTCAGCGTGCCTGACCACTATATTCTTCAGTTTTTCTGTAGTTTTTCTAGTTTTTTGATCCCCTGCCATATTCTGTCAGTTTTTTCGTGATATCTGGTTTTATGCTTTTAATTACTTTTTCCACCATTCTTTTAAACACATCGATATGTTGGTTGGTGCTTGAATTAGGGTTGAATTTGGACTTGTTCCTAAGCTGACTATGTGTATATATGGTACTATTCTGTTGTGTACTATTCTGTTGTGTACTATTCTGTTGTGTACTATTCTCTCCCTTTTCCAAAAATAAGTCTTCAAAATTAAGTTTTCTGACAAACCTTTGCAGATCTAAAAATGATTCAAACTGATTAGACGATTAGCTTGGTGCGTATTTAATCCCCTTATCTAATACCAATAATGTAAAAACGACGACAGTTAAATTAAAGATTCCCTTTCTTTTTGCCTCCCCCTATGCATTCTCTCCTTCTTGTGGGTTTCTGTTCCATCCACCCTCCTGTGGGTTCCTGTTCCAGTCACCTCTGCTGGTCTGGAAAACTGGCATAGGGGGTTTGTAGGGCTCCCACCAGACCCTCCATTCCCCCTGCCACTGTGGGGGACCATAATTTGGATTATAATTGTAGTTTCTCCTACCTCTACCTCTAAAGCCTCCCCTCCATGGTCTGGAGTACTGGCCCATTGATGGTTGATAGGGGGTGGGTTAGTTATATTCCCACCTTGATCTAGCCTGGTGGCAAACACCTTTTGTTGAGTGCTAGTACACTTTATTTTTGCTGGGGGCATGGGTATGTCCTACCCTGTTTTTCACTCTTTCAGCTTCTAATCCCATTACCTCAATTTCCTCATTTAGGGATGTGTTATTTGAATTTATTATCAATTCTTCTTCCTGCCATTTATATACCCTTCCCTCCATATAATCTTTTTGTCTCTCTGATATTTCTTAACTTTCTTGTTTTTTACCTCATTGTCTAATTTAGTTAAAAACTCTTGTAGCTTAGAGCAGAAACTGCCCTGCTAAGTTTACTAAAGTATGGTCTGTATGGTTGGACAGAGGTGGGGATGGTTCTCTTAGTCCTTGATGTTTACTCATACCTCCTGGGAAACAAGGCTACTTGTTTTAAGTTATATACCCCCCCCCAGCTTCTTTCCCTGCTCGCTCCCGCCCCCCCTTCTTTCCCTCTCCCCTTCCCTGTTCCTCTTTCTCTCCCCACCTCTCATCTAGTGACTGTTGCAAAATGTTTACAAATAGAAAACCATACAATTCTCAGCCCTGCAGTTTAGATTCTGGCCCCAAATGTCTCCAACACTACTAAGGCCCAGGTTGCTCCTCGGAAGCCTCATCAGGATATGATACGAATATCCATGCAACCCACCTGCTAAGAGCGAGCAATAAGAAACCTAAAGTAAGTTTTACACTGTACATACCTTTTATGTTCTGTCTGCATACTTGACCGTTATTACTCTGTACTTATTGTTACTTTTCCTGCTAACCAATGTACATGCTCTGTCAATGCCTGTTATTTTCGAAATAAAAAACCTTTACTGTTAAAAAAAAAAAACTCTTATAGCTTACTTGCTCTAGTTTTGTAATCCCCTGACGATCTTTCTCGTCTATTCCCCACCCCTTCTCTTTACGGCGCAGTGGGGAGAGCACATGGCGGGGACACAGCAGGTGCGCCACAAATATCCCACCAACGAGGAGGAGGACGAGGAAAGTCCGGAGGCAGAAACGTCCCGATCCCGGAGCCTGAAATTCAAGGCCTCCAATATGTCATTTGGAGAAATGTTGGAGATGGTGGACATATTAAAGAGGAGCGACTATGATGGAAGTATGGGCCTTACCTCAACCCCAATGTCTGCAAGGCCAAGATCATGTCTAAAGTTGTGAGAAGGCTGTACAATCAGTTCAATCAGGAGGCCGATCAGTACAGAAAGATCAAGCAAATTCTTCTAAAAAGTAAGTAGTTGTGTTTTGTGTTTGATTTCTTGCTTGCATACTGCTCCATTGTGGTTTGATTTTTACAAAGTTGTACATTCCAAAATGGCCACTTTCAGGTTCGTCTGTGCATTCGATCGTACTCAGCCTCGATCTTTCTGCCACTGTCATGGTCGTGTGTGTGTGTCCATTCGATCGTACGCAACCTCGATCGTTCGGCCACTTATAATACGATGTTTGGTGTTTTTTTGGGGAAAGGAAGTTTGTTCTCACTAGAAATGTCATCAAGAATGTAAAGCCAATTTATTCAATGTAAAGGAGAGGTCACCCAGTAGCTGTTTACCCATCTGGACTCTAGAGCACTAGTGCTGGGACACCCAAACCCCCTTTTTTATTAGGCTTTTCCACACATGTGCTCCAGTGGATACTAGAGGGGGGTCTCCATCACACAAACTTCTACCAAAAAGCTAGTCAGTTTAGCACCTTTACAAAGTGACTACATTCATGTAGTTGACATTTGTAACTGGCCAAACTGAAATAGTGTCCGTCACTTTCAAGCAATGTTTGTCATTTCCTATTTCTGCCCTCAATAGATTGTGTTGCTAAATCTTCCTTTTGTACATTCTCATAGGGAGCGAAAACTTGGGCCGTCTGAGGAAACCCCCAAACCAACACCTCCCAAAAAAGGGGAAAGAGCAGAAGCAGAGGAGGAGGAGAGGAAGGAGAGATCATCGAACTTGGAGAAATTGTCACCACAACAGGTGAGTGTTGGAGAACACAGCTACTGGTAAGCTAATCCATGTATGGCTGCCTCATTTCCAACACCCCATTTTTGTTTGTTTGTGGTTTTTAGGTGACGTGGATGTTGTGGAAGAAAAATCGCACTTTACCACAGAGAGTGCCCACGTACTCATCGAGAGATAATGGTCTGCAATAGAGATCTAGATTACATAAAGCAAAACATCAATGATGTTCAACAAAAATTGAAGAACATCATTGATGTTTTAGGAAAAATATGAAAACGCACCAAGTAATTAACACACATTTGTGCCAGCTTCTGAACACATTTGCAACTTAAAAACTGTGTGAAATTTGGAACATGCACACATTGTGTCCACATGTGCTAGCTCCCATCATGGTGGATGAATGCCAACGTTTTTTTTGGGGTGCAAACACTTTACGAAACTACGAAAGTGGTTGTGGTGAAGGGGTTGCACCCCCAAAAAACGTCCATTCATCCCCATGATGGAAAATGGCACTTTTGAAGGTTCTAGGCATGTGTTTTACCATCTAATGACCATTTTCAGACCCAAATTGTGTGCATGTTCTAAATTTCCACTTTCCGGGGGTGACCCCCCCATGTGATGAAGGCAAGATCAAACACACTTTGAACATATAGTCATGTCTGATCTTGTCTTCACTTTACAAAGTTGAACTTTCCTAGTTCATAGGTTCTGTTTTGCTCCATGCCTGGTTTTACCAATTGCGGAATGTTTGTAAGCAATGTTGTAAATAACCAAGATGTTGTCAGTTTTGGCGTGAAGATTGTAAACGCACTTGTGAAGGTTTTCCTAGTAAACTTTTTTATTTTTCTAAATGTGTGGCTTCCTTATTTAAAAAACACAATGCATTATGTATGTAAAATGTAAAGGATATGGGGGGCAATGGGTGTTATTTACTAAAGGCAAATCCACTTTGCACTGCAATTGTCTTGCCCAGGGAACTTTTTCAATGCACTTGTAGAGCATAGCGGATTTGACTTATGTAAATGACACCCACAGTGCTTTGTACGAAAACACGGAGCACAGCATTTTTCAGAATACACACATGTCAGACCTGGTGATGAAAAGGAGTATTTTGGCTGTCAGTTATGCAGGACAAACCTTCTCTAGACCAAAGATTAGGTAGCAAACACACAACATGAGAAGAATCTTTTTGGGAAGAAGAGACTGTTACCTCCTTTTGCCCAGAAAGTGCATTCCCACTGTCGAAGGCAAAGGGAAAAAATGTCAAGGTAAAATAAGCTAAAAACAAGACTGAAATGACAAGAAATCATAGGTTGGTTCAAATATCAGATTTATTAAAAAATGCCTCTCACACATCGTCAGGCAGAGCAATGGCCCCCCTACCCACAAAGTACTCCATATATTGGTCGCGGACCACGCGGGCATTTAGAGGGGGCAAGCCTGGACGTGCCACTCGAAGGGCTGTGAGGTCCGCATTTGGAGGGCCCTCCACATCTGGGCCAACGGGCACCACATAGTTCCTGTTATGTCTTTTGAGGAAGTTGTGCAATATGCAACAGGCAAGAACTATGTGGTTCAGTTTGTTTTTCCGCCAAGTTAAATGCCGTCAGGAACAGGCGGAAGCGGCTGGCCAGGATGCCAAAAGTGTTCTCCACCACTCTTCTGGCTCTGGACAGCCTGTAGTTGAAGACCCTCTGGTCAGGGGTGAGGGTCCTCATCGGGAACGGCCTCATCACATGGGGAGTCAACGCAAACGCTTCATCTGCGACAAAGACGAAGGGGAGTCCTTCGGCATTCTCCTCTGGAGGTGGCAAGCACAGACTGCCACTTTGAAGACGCCAGTAGAACTCCGTGTGCGTAATGGCACCACCATCCGATATCCGGCCGTTCATCCCCACGTCCACATACATAAACTCGTATGTTGCCGACACCACCGCCAACATCACTACACTATTAAACCCTTTATAATTATAATAGTAGGACCCCGAGTTGGGCGGTGGGACGATGCGGACGTGTTTCCCATCAATTGCCCCTCCGCAGTTAGGAAAGTCCCAACGGCTGGCAAAGTGGGAGGCCACAGTCTGCCATTCCTGTGGCGTGGAAGGGAACTGTGGAGTGAAACAAGAAAAAAAAATTAGTCACTTTGCACCTAAACATTGCAAGCAGATTAGACAATCAACATCTTGGAACAAGAGCATTGTATAAAATTGGAGGCTGGAAAGTATTTGCACAGAAAAGTAGAGGCTCCCCTTCACAGATGACTCACCCCCCATCAATCCCCACACTTCTGATGGGCCATTGGCAATAACTAGGGTTTTGGGGGGGGGGGACAGGTAACCCTCTGCACTTCATTGATTGGCAAATGGCTCAATAATGTGTGCTAGTTTGGCCAGACCCTCTGTACTTAACACTATTGGCAGCCCCCAGGAAAGATAAAATAACATTTCAACCCCCCCCACCCCCAAAAAAAGGCAGGCACATTGTGACATTCTGAAATTACCAAGAAAGCTAATAGGAGGGAAAGAAGACAAAAAATTAGGAAATGGAATGTATGGAGGCAGCCCCTTGCACTACATGCTTTGCTGAATTCATCCCTAAAGATGCCCACTATAAAGAGGTAGGTATATAGTGTGTATGGACCTTGGGAAAGCCAGCAGATAAAGGATTGGTACCATCTGACAGAGCAGTTGGGGGAGGGGGTTCCTAATGAGTTTGCCACCCCCCCCCAACAAAAAAAAAAAAATTCTAAAGGGGCTCTACATGAAGTAAACCACACAGCAAACATTTGTGCATATTTTAGGGGGTGTTTGGGGACAAACAATACTATGCAGCAGACAAAAGACATTGATTAAGTGACTAGGCCATAGGTGTCTATTGGGGCAGAAGAGCATGCTGGTGAGGTAAGTGAAGGGAAAAATGCATGAAGGAGAAAAGGGGCACAGCATATTAGAACATATTGCAATCATGGTAATTAGGGAAGGAGGTCAAAAATACAAGACATTAGCAAACAGAGCATACATAGATGGGAATAGTCAAGTAGAAATGTTACCTTAATATAGTCCTCCTGCAGGACCTGAATGATGGCAGAACAGGTCTCTGGAATAATGAGTCCCAGGGCCTGGGGAGAGATACCTGAAGAGAACTTCAAATCCTGAAGACTTCTCCCTGTCGCCAAGTACCTCAACGTGACAACAAGCCTCTGCTCCGGAGTAATGGCTTGTCTCATGCAGGTATCCTGCCGGCTGATAAAGGGGGTCAGCAAAGCCAAAAGACGGTGAAAATCGGGGTCCGTCATCCTGAGAAAGTTCCTGAAATCATCAGGATTATTCTCCCGGATCTCACGAAGCAAAGGCATGTGCGAGAACTGGTCACGCTGAAGCAACCAATTCTTGTCCACATACTCCTCGTCACTCTGTTCATGGACGGGTCTTGGTCAAAGCTAAAAGCCCGACACCAATTCCGCGTACAGCACGAACTCGGCGACGAGTACGCACGGGAAACATCGCTCAGAAGGTCACAAAAGGTCGGCTGGTCAGAACGGACAAACAGAAAGCACCGATAAACAGCAAGGCCTGAAAGAACGAACTGAATACCAGCAACGAGCAGACAATAAGCAGTGCAAATCAAAGCGTCCTATATCAAGATATAGGCCGCAATGACCAACAAATGCGAACTGACTACACGCACTAATAAACAGATACGCACGACAAGCACAAACTGAAGAGCAGTAACGATCTGAGTCAGAAAACTGAGAAGCGCGAATCTTAAGTCACCAAACTTCCACTAACTCTCGATAAACACGGGATCAGCAGAAGGAGCCCAACGGGTGCCTGACGTGGTGCTGAACTTCCCTTTTGTAATCTCGTGGACGACGACTTACGTCACGACGTTCTTCCGGACCGGATATTCCGACAACGTAGTCCGACCGTGTGTACGCAACACCAACATCGGACAAAGTACGTCGGACAGAATCCGACCGACCTGGTCCGCGGATTGTCCGAGCGTGTGTATGGGGCTTTAGTTTTACACTGTACATACCTTTTATGTTCTGTCTGCATACTTGACCGTTATTACTCTGTACTTATTGTTACTTTTCCTGCTAACCAATGTACATGCTCTGTCAATGCCTGTTATTTTCGAAATAAAAAACCTTTACTGTTAAAAAAAAAAAACTCTTGTAGCTTACTTGCTCTAGTTTTGTAATCATTGGACTCTATGTGTGGTAGCATATTTTCCCTAATTTTATTGATATTACTCTCTATTTTCGTTAATTTTCTTCTTCTTCCATCAATAATGATGTCAAGTAATTTATTTTCACAACCATTGAAAAAACGAAAACATGCCCTTGATAGATATTCATCTACTATCCCATCATTAGGGTCTATGTCCCATCTCAATCTTCTCAGTGTTATTTTGGCATCTCTGTACCTCTTTTTAATTTTATTTTTATTTTCATTTTTATTTTTTCATTCATTTTATTTTTATTTATTTTATTTTCATTTTTATTTATTTTTATTTTTATTTTAATTCTTTTTTTATTTTTTTTATTTTTATTTACTTTTATTTTTATTTTGTAATTTTTTTTTCATATATATCTTCCCTTTTTGTATACACACTTCTTCAAATATTGAAGATTCTTAAAAAGATTTTAACCATTATTAACTATAAGTTAAAGATTATTAATCTTATAAAGATTAAGATATGATTATGGTATCTTAAAATGTTTTAAAAATGTTTTAAATGTTGATAAATTGTATAGGAACATGAGGATTGTTAAAACTTTTCCAGCCATTTATATGGGGTGACCCCAGCGAGCGAAAGAGGATGATTACACCATAAATGAGTTTAAATTGCACCGGGGTGAAATTTCGAGGTGGTGTCTATTATTAATGTAATTTCCAGAGAAACTGAGTAGGGGGACCAATAAGAATATAAAACTCAGAGTATGGGCAAAACATTAAACAAAATGGCGGAACAATCACTTCCGGTATCGCGGAGTAAAGGATTGGTCTTAAACAAGTAATAGAGTGACGCACCAATACAAAGCAGCTTCCTGGTGATGCAATTGTATTTGCGAAACGCGTAGAGGCTGCTGGGAAAAATACTACGTCACTTCCTGCTGGGCGATAGTGAGGCTTGAGATGCATGCCGGCATAGGAGATATACAGGGACACACTGCAATACCTTTACCCATCCAAAACGCTGGAAAAGTTTGGTGCTGACTCATGAGTAAACAAAAAAAGAGCGACAATTTTGAAAAAAACGCATTATTTTTTTCTATATTAAATATCCCCCAACAAAATATATAAAAAAAATATTTTTCCTCAGTTTAGGCCGATACGTATTCTTCGACATATTTTTGGTAAAATAAATCGCAATAAGCGTTTATTGATTGGTTTGCGCAAAAGTTATAGCGTCTACAAAATAGGGGATAGTTTTATGTAATTTTTATTATTAATTGTTTTTTTACTAGTAATGGTGGCGATCAGCGACTTTTATCATGACTGCAACATTTTGGCGGACACATCGGACAATTTTGACACATTTTTGGGACCATTGGCATTAATACAGCGATCAATGCCATAAAATTGCATTGATTACTGTAAAATTGTCACTGGCAGTGAGGGGTTAAGTGTGTCCTTGGGAGTGATTCTAACTGTCTGGGGGATGGGCTAGCAGTGACACGACACTGATCGCTGCTACCGATGACAGGGAGCAGACGATCAGTGTCCTGTCACTAAGCAGAATGGGGAGATGCTGTGTTTACATCGGCATCTCCCCATTCTTCAGCTCTGACACGATCGTGGGCACCCAGCGGACATCGAGTCCGTGGGTCCCGCGGGCACGGAGCTCGCGGCAGGCACGCGCAGGGCAGGAAATTCAAAGTAACGTACAGGTACGTTACTTTGCCCAGCCGTGCCATTCTGGCTACGTAAATGTACAGGAGGCGATCGGCAAGCGGTTAAAGAGAAAAAAAACGTAAAACGTAAAACGCAAAATGCATGAAAACTGCATGCAAAACACATAATAAATTAGGGTTTAAAAATGCACTGCAAAATGTGCCAGAAAAAAGAGGGTTCCTACGTCCTCCACTCAGATTAAGAAAAGTTGTGAACTTAGCATAAAGAGATGACAAAGAGGAAAATGTCAAACACCCAGAAAAAAGAGAAAAGGAGAGCTACCATTTCCCACCATATATTTAGAACTAGTTGTTTTCCACTATCATGTTCCTTACAGTATGTTTGTGAGGGCTGAGAGAAGACTTTATTAAGTGAAATGAGTCAAGGAGCAGGAGATGGATGAATCACTCTGTGAAGGTGCCAAGGAGATTAGAGATGGATAAATAAACTGTAATTATGCTGTGCTGAACAAACGTAGCACACACAGTAATCTACTGTGTGTGAGGTGAGTAAAATAAACGGAATATTTTAAAGCTCATAATGTAATCACACAGGATTATTATTGTATATGGCAGATGAGGTTCAATGTAGGAAATGTATGCATACAAGTTGGGGGGGGGTAACTTCTGTGGGAATTGAGGAAGTAAAAGGATCTGGGGGTCCTAGTAGATCACATATTTAGAAATAGTTTGCCATACCAAATCTACAGAAAGCACGGCCAGCGGACTATTAGCATACCTTAAAAAAGATATTTACTCAAAAGCAAAAACTGTAATTCTACCACTTTACAAAACTCTGAGCAAACTCTTGAGCATGCAGTCCAGTTCTGGTCACCAATTCTCAAGAAGGATGCCCTTGAATTGGACAGAATGGGGCTGGAGGACGTCAGTTATGAGGAACGGCTATAAATATTAAACTTATTCTCACTGGAGAAGAGACATTTAAGATGGAATGCGATAGTGATATAAAAATCCTTGAACAGTGACTCTAGCATTGAGAAGAAACTTTTTAATCATAGGTCTCTAAAAAAGACACATGGCCACACAATGCAGTTCAATGAGAAGCAATTCAATCTTAAACTGTGTGGGGGGTTCTTTACTGTTAGGGCAGTAATGTTGAGGAACTCCCTTACACAGTTGGTGGTGTCAGTAGAGAGTGTGGATAAGTTCAAAAACTTTTAGATGTGTGTGTTTGTGTTTGGTAAAGAAAAAAAAAATGTACAGGGATATGGAAAACAGTAGACACACACTCTTTCAGGATAAACTGGATAGACCAGTGTCTTTATTGAACCTCACAAACTATGTAAGGATACCACATCGATAACCTAATGTAGTACTCCAGGCATATATTTGCCTTGATATCAGCTTTATCCCCTGCACAGCAGCATAAAGATTGGAAAAGAGTGGCTCAGGACTAGGAACCATATACTGCGTGCATAGATGCTGATGCTGTCAGGAAGAGAAAGTGGAGGGATAACCTGATCAGTGTGCTGCTTCCTCATTGTCCAACTGGGCTGTGTGTTCTGTGCTGTTGCAGGGAAGGTCGAGAGTCTGGTTGTATTGTATTACCAGAATATCAATCAGAGTGGCTCTGTATCTTGTGATCACTGTGAAGGACAGCGACACAGACACTGACCACCAATGTAGGGCGGCACATATGCTGACCAACAATGTAAGGGGGCACAGACATTGGATACTGACCAACAATGTAAGAGGGCACAGACACCGCCAATTTTAAGGGGGAAATACACTGATCACCAATGTAAGGGGGCATAAACACTTACCGTCAACATATAGAGGGAACCGACACTGACCACAAATGTATGGGGGTGCTAAACTAACATGGACCATGGACCACTACATGGACCACCCATTTAAGAAAGCACAGACGCTGCCTTTCAATGTAAGGGGGGCACAATCACTGACCACCGATTTAGGGTATTGTTTCCATCTGTTAACCACCAATGCCAGGCATTTTTTCCTTCGGCTGACTGACACAAGCTTTTTTTTCCCCTCCAGCTGACCACTGAAATTTATATTTTATCTCCCCTTGACCACCAACACAGGGCATTTTTTCCTCTTCCTGACTGTTGATAGACAATTTTCCATTACCTGACTATCAATACTAGCCATTTTTTTCTCCCACTGACCACTAACGCTGGTCATTTTTTCCTTTGATCATAGACAGTGGCCTTCTTTTCTTCCTGCTGACCAGCAATATCAGGGACACTATGATACATACTACCGATTGCTGTACTTTATACATTGTGTTGTACATAACAAAGTGCTTACCACTGCACATTACATATTGCTGACCACAGGCTTTCTTGCCTCAACAATTTCTGGTTGCAAAGTAATTTCAGACTACTTTATGAAAGTCTTGCCTCAGACAAAGAGTTTGCTCTTTGTCCATATTCAGTTTTATTATTTACAGCTGATCCTCTAGGTTTATGTGCATCTGTAAAACTTGCACTTGCAGTAGAGTAGTTAAGGAGCATTTTGTGGGTACAACGACTGTGGCATATGTGTGAATTGTGAGTAGGCTTAGACTATATTTAACCATGTACCTTTAGGCCTCACCTAGTAACCAACACAACTTAGCCACACCCACCCTTTGCCATGGCACATGTTGCATGTTTTATCCTCTATCCTTTCTTGAAGTTAGGGTTATGTCTGTGAGGCTCTTGCTTGTGGCAGTACTGAGGGACTGTGTGTTGTGTATACAGCGAGAAGACTCAGGTTTTATTAACCATTCCCCCTTTGAGCTCCTCCCACTGTTAGTGCAGTAAGTCCACACCCACCATGCGCTGCACTCAAAAAGTGCCCAAGGGTGCCCCAAGTCTTCCACAACACAGTATGATTTTAAATAACTTTACTCCACTCAATATTTTGTTTTTATTTGGCGGGTGATGGGTAGGACAGCCTGGTAAAGGTAAAATCCTTGTTACCTTTGCAGCAACAGAAGACACAGTTGTGTGAAACTCTTCTTTTAATATCTTCCATAACTACAAATATAGTACTTTATCTTGCATTTTCTAAGACCCCTTGTGGTAGGGTATGGCATAAGCATGTCCTGTCTTGAGCTCAAAGTCAGAGATTAGCCATCAACCATGCCCTCTGAATACCAATGTAATGCAGATGCCTCAAATGTCCATCATGAAGATGGACAACAAATTCTGACAGGTAGCAGCAAAAGCAGTGAGAGAGGGGAGATCATGTATACATTAGTATAAAGTGCACACATATGTGGAAGAAAAGGATAAATGGGCTTTGGGACTTTAAATAAGGCATGACTATATGTATATAAAATGTTATCAATGATACCTGAACTACATTAATTGTCACAGTCCTATGAGCTCAACTGTAACTATGCAATAAAATGTATACCTAAACTTCAGCTTTAAAGTATAGCTAAAGGCATTTTTATGTATTTATTTTATTTTTGGATAGAGTGTAGAGGGATTAGAACACTTATCAGTTTTATTGCTATCTGTGCCCCCATCAGATAACACTGCACGTCACCCAGAACACACCACCCTGAACAAACATGGTGGTGGCAGAATCATGTTGTGGGGATGCTTTTCTTCAGCAGGGAAGCTGGTCAGAGTTGATTGGAAGATGGATGGAGCTATAATTGTGCACAAAGGGTGTGCCAGGTGTGCCTGGGCACACCCTAATCACCCTGTGTGGCGCATATCCCCCTGTTTGGAACCCTAATATTTCACCAAATAAAAAAATGTTCTCCTTTTTTCTCCTAAATAAATTGTAAAATATTAAGAAAAAAAATACAATTGTAAAAATGTATATAAAATAAAATAATAAAAATAAAAACTACCGACACCATCCACTGCCCTACTGACACCAATCTCTGCCCTTATGACACCATCCACTGCTCTACTGACACCATCCGTATATATACACATGCGCACACACACACGCATGTGTGTTTGAGCTTTGGGGTGCACACCCTGATGCACACACCTATGAATGGAGCCAAATACAGGGCACTCTTAGAAAAAACCTGTTATGCCGCGTACACACGATTGGAATTCTCGTTGGAAAAAACTCTGACGTTTTTTCCGACGGAAATTCCGCTCAAGCTGTGTTGCCTACACACGATCACACCAAATTCCGACGGTCAATAACACATCGGCATAAAACACGTTCGACAGCACTATAAAAGGGAAGTTTAATGCTTCCGAGCATGCGTCAAATTGTTTCCGAGCATGCATCAGAATTTTGCGTGTCGGAATTGCATACACACGATCGGAAAATCCAATAGAAAGGTTTTCCGTCTGAAAAATTGAGAACAGGTTCTCAATTCAAAGTCCGTCGGAAATTCCGACAGAAAAAGACCGTTGGCCATACACACGGTCGGAAAATCCGATGAAAAGCTCCCATCGGACTGTTTCCATCGGAAATTCCGATCGTGTGTACGCCACATTAGAGTCTTCAAAAGACTTGAGACTGGGGCGGAGGTTCACCTTCCAGCAGGACAATGACCTTAAACATACAGCCAGAGCTACAATGGAATGGTTCAGATCAAAGCATTTTCATGTGTTAGCATGGCCCACTTAAAGTCCAGACCTAAATCCAATTGAGAATTTATAGCAAGACTTGAACATTTCTGTTCACAGAATCTCTCCCATGCAATCTGACAGAGCTTGAGCTATTTTGCTAAGAAGAATGGGCAAAAATGTCACTCTCTAGATGTGCAAATCTGGTAGAGACAGCCCCAAAAAGACTTGCAGCTGTAATTGCAGTGAAAGGTGGTTATACAAAGTATTCACTCGGGGGCTGAATACAAATGCATGCCACACTTTTCACATATTTTATTTGTAAAAAATTTTGAAAAACATTTTTCATTTTCCTTCCACTTCACAATTATGTGCCACTTTGTGTTGGTCTATCACATAAAATACATGTATGTGTTTTTGGTTGTAACATGACAAAATGTAGAAAATTTAAATTGGTATGAATACTTTTTCAAGGCACTGTACATTGCACAATTTATCAGTCTTCAGATTGAAAAGTATTGAGTCTGCATGTAAAATCTATATTATAACCTGGGTCACCATTACATAGCTGCTCGCAAGCCTTGGACAACACCATCCTAAATTAGGCGTTTCTATGCCAAACCACTCTAAATGGTGGGTAACTATGTGTAGCCATGGTGAAGAGCACTTCTGACAAACAATCTGCCAATCACCCTGCTGCCATACCCCCATATATCATTTGAGACAACGAGCAGTCATTTGCGTAGTTTTGTTGCGTTTATTGCGGGATACAACTTGGTTGGGGTGAAGGAAGATATGGGATGCCCATAGCACTTAGTGTATTGTCATCACATTGATAAGACATTGATTAGCAACTTTAGCCTTGAAATGATGCACCTCTAACATTCACAGTCTATTTCTTCTGCATATCTCCTCTATTGCTCCTCCTCCTCTGCACTGACTCCTGCAGCATATGACTTCTCTTGTACAAATCCTCTACTGCAAAACTGTTAGATTACTGTTGATTCACTTCCAGTATTATAAAAGGGACCACTCTGAATAATCCCAGTTTGCTGGCTGTACTTGAATGGTGTTGCTTCAGCAAATCAGTAAGCCAGAGGCATGCAATTACCTCTCCCCAGTGGCTCAGTGAATTTGGTAGCTACACAGTCTTTTGGAAAGTATTACTGAAGTGCTTTACCAGGCCAGAGATACTCGGTACCTCTCCCCAACGGCCTAGCACATGGTAATAGGTGGACTACTGTTCTCAGCCAGTCCATAACTACAAATGCTGCGTTCCCTGGCCACAGCATTCTGCACTACTCTCAACACTCCTCCTGTTGCTTCTTGTACACTGACCTTCTCCAAAGGACAAACTCTGTATTCCCCGGTCACAGAAATCTGCTCTTCTCAGTCCTACTGTTACTTCTCCTTCACCGATCTTCTCATGTGTACAAGTCCTGTGTTCCCTGGTCACAGCAGCTTGACACCAACTCCATGATGAAGATCTTTATCTAAGAATACATCCTAGTGGCTCCTCCATCCCTCCTCTGCGCTTGGCGCGCCCCCACGTGGGGCCGCCCTGCGGTAGACTCCTAAAACTCCATTCTTTCTTCCTGCACCATCAGAACTCCTCCCTGGTGGCATGTGAGGAGACCTACCCCCTGCCAGGGTAATTGAGCTGCCTGCCACTCAAACCTCAGGTCCAACCTCTCTTCCAGAACAATCTTCCTGAAAGCAGGGGAGGCGCCTCTGAGTTAGAGCACAGGTGGTCACACCTACACTCAACACTCCCAATCTCAAATCAAAACACACAGGCCTAACTTACAGCACAGGCCTGTCTAAATTTGCCTACACTGATCTCGCAAACCCAGAAAAATCCTATTCTAGCACCTACCTTCTAGTAGAGGGTGCTACATATGATTTCCATAGATGCCGGCTTGTGGGCTTGTGCCGCACTTTACAACTCTATGAAAATACAACTTAAAAATTGTGCTTTGCAAGTTTGTTTACAGGATAATTAAACAACTAGTACTGTAGACCTTTACTGACGTTCATTCTGAGCAGCAGTAAACATATAATTACAGATCAGAAGTCCTGTGCAGCTAGCACTTAACATATTAACGTAGACTTTTGTATATTGCATTTTCTGCTTGTAGTAACGGTGATCGATGCTCCTATTAAATACCCAGCAGATAATAAATATCACACAAGCTACATATATTGTTTGCAGGACTAGCTGATTGTTTCTCTGTTGTCATGGCAAAAAACATAAATCCTTGAATTTCTGCTGCTTAAAAAGTAATAATGCACCAATGTATCCCTATGGTGACATCTAGCATATTTCTGTAGTAATGATAAAGAAATGGTGACATCCAAGTGTTGTCAAGCAGGTTCAAGGAAAGGTCTTCTTGGTTTAGAGGCTGTGTTATTGTGCAAAGAAACATGTTTTTCTATCTTTTTTTTCCTGCAGACGTCTTTTCTATGAGAAATGGTGCAATTGTTAGCAAAGCCTATAGATATACATGTACAACTATCAAGGCAACAAGCTTCTTGCGATTTATGTTTATTATAACTCTTGCTCTACAAAGCACCTGGCCTATTTTAAGAAGGATATATTAGTCTACTTGCACAGAACATAGAATACCTGTGATCTGGGCATATATCCCTGATTATATAGGACCCTAAATCTGAGTACCACTTAGTACAACTATCATGTACCTGGTGCTGGAGGCCAATGGAGAGAGAGGGCTTCCCTTGCGTCTAAGTTCCAGACCCCCCTAAGGGTAAAAACAGGAGAGGTCAGGCCTAAAGTAGCACGGGTCGCCTGCTGGACTGTATGCAGGAGGTTCCAGAGTATAGCTGGTAGCGCTCGTGAGGTGTTGCAGGATTCAGATAATGCTGCGACTGGAGCGTGGTCAGAAGGAAGCCTAGATTGTGAGCCGGGTTGGTATCAGAGCAGACGTGGTCAGGTGAATAGCCGAGGTCGAACACAGGAAGCAAATAGGAGACAGGTCAAGGACAAGCCAGAACGGTAACAGGAGACACAGGAAAAGGAATATCATGGAGATAACACACTGGAGGAGCCGAAGATCAACCAGCAAATGCAGACACTAGCAGACTTCCTTATATATGCCCATGTGACCTGCTGGTAGAGATGCTGGGTCCTAAAGTCCTTCTCCTGCCAGAGTTGCTGGGTCCTAAAGTCCTTCTCCTGCCATAAGTGCTGGTAGCGATGCTGGGTCCTA
The DNA here is from genome assembly GCA_028564925.1 of Lithobates sylvaticus. NCBI lineage: Eukaryota > Metazoa > Chordata > Amphibia > Anura > Ranidae > Lithobates > Lithobates sylvaticus. The sequence continues at coordinate 400,752,458 of CM053027.1, forward strand.
GAGCCCTTCTCCTGTTGTTGGTTCCCTGACAACAACATTCAGCCCTATCCAGCCACATATTTCAGGCTGCCATAGACTTTCACAGGCCCAGGCAGCTCTATGCTGCTAATAGTTCCTAGCATCACTGTGTTGTTACTTTGTACAGATATCTATGTTCAGAGGCTACTGTTTTTTACTAGAGAGATCAACAAGGGTGTAGGCAGTTGCAGTTTACCCTCCATCCAGTAGGTGGCGCTGTGTCGCTGTACTGATTGAGAGGAATCTCTAAAGGAAAACTGTTTCTTGAGAGACTTCGTAGTTGTCACAGAGGTTGTAGCTGTCTGATTGGATGCTCCAACTTCTGGTGGCCTCTGGCAGCCATTCAGGTGCACCTAGAGTAAGTGGATAGATGACGTACAGAGACCCTGTTTGTCAGCAAGAGTTATCGCAGGGAGAGGGTCCTGAATGAGTAGAAACAGCACAGGGGTTTCTCCTCAGGCATTCCGGTATCTGGGTCAGCATTTGGGGATCTCTTCAGCAGAATAGAATGTTGATACCTTATATCACAGTCCAGCAGAACCTGTCCTCTGGTAAATTAGGCTAAACCTGGAATACTGTCTTACTGCATTTTGAGTGCCATACTTCTGCAATACTATGCCTTATTGAGTGTAATATCGTTGCAGTACTGTGCCATTAATGACTGTTCTATGCAACTGGATGAACACCTACAGTGTGTAATTTGAATACTAGTGCCTAAAATAGATAATTGCAGTTACTTACATTAATATATTACAATATATAAGAAACTATACAGCCTCCTGAAACAGCCTCCTGATTTTATCCCCAGGCCCCACCTACAAATGTACCTTAGATAATGGCAACATTTTGCAACATTTGATAAGATAGATTTGAAAGAAAAATATTCTGACGTGAAACTTAAACAATTTGTCCAGTGTAGGGATCTGCTGCGCCCCACTGTCTGTATTTGTGAATAGCTTTTGCTTATTAATTACCACAGAGTTGCATTGGAAGCCTGAATCGCCACCTACTCTCACAGAGTGGACCACCAAAATAGGGGACACCCTCCCGATGGAAAGAATTATTTACCAACATAAAGGCTGCTCGCAGAAATTTGAGAAACTGTGCGGGCCTTGCTCCGGAAGATATGGTTATGGACAGGCTCTTGGGTATAAACTAAAACTGGGAATGTAACTGGAGAAATGCTACAGCCTGAAGGATGAGGTTATACTGAATACATGACTGGCATTTTGTACAATGCTAAAGGGATACGTTCTTGGAAATGAGGGGGGAGAAGACAGCGGGTTAGGAGGGAGGAGGTGGGCTGGGGACAGGAGAGAATAATTTTTTTATAATTATATGCTGGGAAGGCGGGATGGATGGGAGTAGGCTTTTATTGCAAATGACATGTATGACTGTTGGCACTTGAACTGTATGTGTTTTACCATTAAAAAAAGCTCTTTTTGTTGGATAAAAAAAAAAAATTACCACAGAGTTAGTTGGGTATAGACAGGTGCGTCCTGTCCCTCTTAACTGGGTCAGAAACCCCGATTGGAGGACTGTGATGTTATATAAGGGAGAGTTTCCAGGAAGTAGACACAGACAACTGAGCCACATGACCTTATACACACAGGTCTGCTGTATTTTTACACAGACCAGAAGCAGAGACTACTAGACAAGTATTCTTATGTTTTAATAGTTTAACTGCAGCTGTCCATAGCTTCTAGAGTGTGTATCTAAATCCTTGTGACAGACCTATTATTATTAGCTCCATCTCTCGGGGACAAATTGCTCCTAGTGTTCCGGACCCCCCCAAAACCCCTTCTTTCTTTCACAACATGAAGGGTTTCTTCCCCTGCCGCCGGTGCAATGTATGCTTACATAACACATGTGGAAAAAGAAAACTGAAACTTTTGCCTCCAGCTCTACTGGAAAAGAATATCAAATTAAACATCTGCTGACCTGCCAAACCAAATATGTGGTATATCTCATTACATGTCCCTGCGGCAAGCAGTACGTGGGCAGGACCATCCGTACGTTTTCCATTAGGTGTAATGAACACATAGCGGGCATAAAGAAGGCCGTACTGACCATAATGTCCCTAAACACTACCTCTTACATCACAATCGTGACCCAAAAGGAACTAAGTTCCAGGTGATCGACAAATTTGTCCCACATTGGAGGGGGGAATCAAGTGTAAGAGGCGTGTCCAAGTTGGAGACATTTTGGATATATCAGTTAAGAAGCTATACACCCCATGGACTCAATATAGACTGGGACATAAATGCATTTATTAATAGATCATAAGCATTTGGATGGATAGTTCCTTGTCCCAGTCTATATATATACCTATTACAACAAAATAATGGATAGATATCTGAAAAATCTTTCACTTCAGAACCTTGGGATGTAAATATGGATGTATATCTTTTTCGATCTAGGTAAATCCACATAGCTACCCTTAACTGTGTCCATTGACACTATGATTTATGATGCGCATGTCTACATGTTATTTACCCATAATGTTAAAATTCTTTGACTGTGTCCATCTGTAATATGATTTTTGATGCGCATGTTTACATGTTATCTACCCATAATGTCCATCATATATGGGATACTCTTCTTATAATATATTCTCTTGGCTTGTAGGCTGACATTGGATGATATATGGGGTTAAGACAACTACTAGAGTTTGGGAGAACATTGAAATGAATTGAATAGAAATGTGATCTGGTTATGTAACTTATAACGTAGGGTCTGGGATGTGGATTCCCACTTTCATCATTCCCCGACATAAAATTGCAATAAAATTAATCTTTTCTCCATTCTAAATAACATTCCCTCTATAAAAATGGGGCATTGACACTAGTTTTCATTATAATCACTAATAATTATTATTTTTTTTTTTTTTATTTGATCTAAACAGGGTTTGACAAGATTTTTCCCTGATTTCAAACTGACCCTTTTACTTCTTGTTAGTGTAGTATCATGTGTTTATGCCTTCTACTGCCCATGAGTTTGTTTCATCTTCTAATAGTGTCAGTGTACATTAGCAAGGTTGAGATGAATAGATTTAAGACAATGAAGGCCTACTCAAACTATCTCATAACTTTTTCTGTATTGCCGTTCCTTTTTGTAGCATTAATCATGGTCCCTTTGACGCTGTGATGCCGACAATACCATTGCTTGCAGCTATCTATGTTCCCCCGTAACCATGGTTGCTTCGACGCTTTGACGCCGACAATACCATGGCTCACAGCTGTTTACGTTCTCCCTATTGGATTGACACAGGCGGGCTGTAAGAGCGAGACTGCACCCCCTGTCACTTACGTCACGTCCGCCCGGTTTGTTTACTTCCGGTAACGCAGAGAGGACGCAGGCACGTGACGTATGGAGATGCGCGGCTGTGGAACTTCTCCAATTAGGATTATGTAGGTGTGTCGCACACGGAGGTGCGCAACCACGTGATTGGTCAGTTTTACACCACTCCCCTTACGTCCAGAAGGAGACAGGCTCAATGGGCCATCATGATTTAGGAGGCCAAACAAATTTGAGGCTTGGTTTCACTTGCAGCTAATGAATGACCAGGCACACTTGAACTCCTTTGAAATGCATGCCGGGGGATGCTGGAAGCGGGAATCTACATGCTCCCACAGGTGATGACACTCAAACTGTTTGGTATAGTGTGTATATATATACAGCGCGGGGGGTGGCTGGCAGACATTACCCCAGTAGAAGTCTATCTCAGACGAAACTAGTAGGGTGAAATGCTTGCCTGAGCCACTTATATCCTTGGGCATTTTTTTAAATTTAAATTTTTATGAATTTTATTTGTCCTTGTTTGGATTGGATAACATTTTTTACGAATAAAATCACATACCAAATCAGATTTACACTATAAGGAGTTGCCTCTTGTTTTTTTTCTGTTTTCCTTCTGAGCTATCTATGGTGAGGACTACAATCGGGCCTTCTGGTATTCCCCTCTTTTGGTTACCTATAAACGGATCCTGGTGAGTAAAAGGGTGCCATTCCACCCAGAAAAATACCTTCGAGAAGATACAGCTGGCTGTGTTACAGTCCCTGCAAGTCCGGTGTTTTCGGCCCACGCTCGTTTGACTCACTTTCTGAGAGGTCTGGTAGTCCACCTGCTCTGGTAAGAGTACCCTTTTTTTACCATTTCATGAGGCTATGGGAAGAATTTCTGTAGAAACAATCAAACAGATTTAAACCCATGAGAATTATAAAGTGTTGCCATCATCTGTCTTCTTGCAACTTTATCTGCACAGCTCTATACTTGCCATCTAAAAATCTGTGGACTGTATTATAGAGATGGACATTCCCTCTTTCTATACATGCATTTTTATGTTCATTTAATATAAATGTCTTCTGGAACAATATCAATAGCAGTCTCACGGGACCGCTGCATGAAACATTGCTTTGAACAGCTCTATTAGGTTGAGTCGCTATTATATTGTGGGTCTCTGGTTCACATGAGTTTTATAATAATGATAGAAAAATATATTTAATATATGCTGGATTTTCGTGTTTTTTTGGTGAATCGCATATAAGTGCAACCATTATTTGTTCACATTCGCTTTTGAAATTATCTCTCATTTTTGGGAGACTCCTATAGGTTCACTTAATACATAGACAGGGGTCTGTGGGCATACTCAGGTGTAATCACTTATTCATATTTTTATATAATCAGTTTTTTGCACATGCACGTTGTCTTCTGGTTCTAATTATCCATTTCCAGAGAATTTTATTAGACATGTCACCTGATATGTTCTAATATCACACTCACACTAAGAGTGTTTCACTAATAATTTTTTCTGACACACATTATTTGCTTGCGGGATTACATTCCCTGTGTAGCTTTATGTGAAGCAGGGACATATGGTCCTACAGCGCTGCACTATCTACCTCTATTTTTCCATACAATTGTGTCTAATTGTTGTGTCAGCAGCTAAAAATTTATTAGGTTTGGCGCAATTTGGAGTATTGGAGTATTTTCCTCCATTTCACTGTATTTTCATAGACATTAATACCGCAGCCTTTCCATTAGAATAGAGATTGATATCCTATATTCTATTCACAGTATACACATACTTTATATATTTGTTTCTTACTTACACTTTGATCAAATATTTTTATTTTATATATTTTTTGGCACTGTTCAACATAGATGTGTTCGAATATCGATCTAGTCGCTCATTCAATGTTGATGGTGTTTTCACTATTTTAAACACAGACACTGAAATAGGTGGACTTGTTATGCAACTTAAAAATCTCATGGTTTCAGAGCTTCACTTAGAATGGGACATAGCCTTTTTGGAACAATACGCTAAAGAAGGCATGGTGCCCAGAGGGTTAAGGTGGAACATTCATCCACAACAAGGTGATTTAGAACTTAAGAAATCATCTAGAAAAAGAAGAAAGGGAACAAAAAATAAAAAAAACAAAAAAAATACACTAGAGACGTCAGCGACTATAAAAGTGGCTGTGTCTTTAGTTGGCAGAATAGTGACATCGCACATATTTCAGCAGAGGTGGAACAATCTCATATGGAGGTTTCGGGGCAGGGTTTCCAGAGAGCCACTGGCACCCAACCCTCCACTTCTACCTCTGGAACTACAGATTATTCTAGTGTCATACAATAACCACAATATCCGCCCCAACTCCTACATCCAAACCCCCTGACCTAAGGGACCTCATCCCTATGGTACTAATAGGGGGTCCACCAACAATGGAGGTAGATGGAGGGGAAACAGGGGAAAGGGAAGAGGTAACAAAGATAACTCTTACAATCAACAACATTACAGACAAGATATGTCACCCCAGAGAAGGAGACCAAGCCAAAATGACTATTATGATCATTACCCCCAACGTACACCTGTCTATACCCAAAATAGATTTTCTCCTTTGAAGGAGGGCAGACCTAGAGAGAATCACTACTCTCAATATGCCTATTCAGACAGAGAAAACTATCAGAATAGATCACCCTTCAACTATAATTATAGTCAACCGGGACCTTCTTACATGGGGGGTTTTCCCGGGGTACAGGAAGGGCGCAAACAAAATCAAGATCCAAACGGGGCACCAGAGGGGGGCGGTGTGCCCGGAAAAAGAAAGCAAGTTTAAAAAACAACGGAATCTTCAATTTAAGCAAAGTTATTTTAACTCTATCTGAACAAATAGTTTTAGATAAAGGCCTAAAATATGCCCCCCCCTAAAAAATTTAATACATTTTCAACCTTTATAGATATACAAAAGTTCATAAGGAAGTTGAACATACAGAGGTATTTCGTGTCTAATCCCATTAGACCTCAACATGAAGATGGAAATCCCCATACTGTTCACACAGGCCTCACCAAACCCCTCGTTGTTTAACCCCCCGGTCCCTATAGCACCGTCTGTTAGGGTCTTTAGGGATATGGTTTTGGGTGATCTGGACAAATTACCCCCCAAAAAAATGTTCAATGATCCCAATTTAAAAGTTGGACTTAAAAAACGTTGTGAGAGAAAGGAACTCATCATCCACCCTGCGGATAAGGGTGGAGGGATAGTCGTCCTCGATAAGGATGACTATCACTCCGAAAGATGAGGATCTTAGGGAATGCGGAAACATACACATGCATCACAAAAAATCCCACCATAGAGCACAAAAAACTTTGACAGATTTGATCGATACAGGGTTCATTATGGGTATATTGGACAAAAAAGAGAAAAATTACCTTATCCCCCTGGTCCCAAGAATACCAGTTATGTATTACCTACCCAAGGTGCATAAAAACATCAAAAATCCCCCAGGTCGCCCGATTATTAGCGGGATAGATTCCATCACCTCCCGCATCGGGAAATATATAGATTTCCACTTACAGCCAATGGTGAAAACAATACCATCGTACTTAAAAGACACAAAAGATACTATCACTAAATTGCAGCAAATACAGTATAGTGAAGACCTCCTCCTTGTTACAGCGGATGTTACAGCGCTGTACACCAGTATACCTCATTCTTTGGGTTTGGCGGCAGTTGACCTGTTCTTGTCTAGAAATAGAACTATTCCAGGAACCCAGAAAAGGTTTATTATGGACCTTTTACAGTTTGCCACTAGGCACAACTATTTCTGGTTCAACAAGGAGTTCTACCTCCAAGAAAAGTGTGTGTCATGGGGGCAAAGTTTGCCCCCAGCTTGGCCAATATCTTTATGGCTAAGTGGGAGGAGGATGTCGTCTATGCTCAAAATCTGCCCCAGATAGCTCTTTGGGCCAGATACATAGATGACATCCTCCTCCTGTGGAGAGGTAGTGGAGAATCTTTGGAAAACTTTATGACATTCCTCAATACTAATCAGGTGGGCATTCAGCTAACCTATGAGGTCAGTATCTCTATGATACACTTTCTGGACTTGGAGATATCCATTGCGGAAGGTTGACTGGTTACCAAGACATTCTTTAAGATGACCGACCGCAACGGATATATTCCAATTGACAGCTGTCATCATTCAGTTTGGCTGAAATCTATCCCCCGCAGCCAGCTTACACGCATTCAACGAAACTGCACAAATTTGCCCGATTTTTTTCAACAAGCCCAAACCCTCAAAACTAGATTTAAGTGGAGGGGATACAATTCCTTGGGTATAGCTAGAGACTTTAATGAAGTTTCTCTGCTAGATAGAGAACAACTTTTTAGGGATCATCCAGTTAAAACACAGGACTCCCGCCACAAATGGTAATTTTTAACCACCTTCAGTACATCAGTACAGTACAAACAAATTAAGGACATAGTATCCAGACACTGGAAGCTCCTTAAGAACGATAGGGTTTTGGGACCTCTCTTACCAGAAAGGGCGGGGGTGATCTATAGAGGACCTCCATCTCTGGAGGGACAAATTGCTCCTAGTGTTCCGGACCCCCCCAAAATCCCTTCTTTCTTTCACAACATGAAGGGTTTCTTCCCCTGCCACCGGTGCAATGTATGCTTACATAACACATGTGGAAAAAAGAAAACTGAAACTTTTGCCTCCAGCTCTACTGGAAAAGAATATTAAATTAAACATCTACTGACCTGCCAAACCAAATATGTGGTATATCTCATTACATGTCCCTGCGGCAAGCAGTACGTGGGCAGGAACATCCGTACGTTTTCCATCAGGTGTAATGAGCACATAGCGGGCATAAAGAAGGGCCGTACTGACCATAATGTCCCTAAACACTACCTCTTACATCACAATCGTGACCCAAAAGGAACTAAGTTCCAGGTGATCGACAAATTTGTCCCACATTGAAGGGGGAATCATGTGTAAGAGGCTTGTCCAAGTTGGAGACATTTTGGATATATCAGTTAAGGAGCTATACACCCCATGAACTCAATATAGACTGGGACATAAACGCATTTATTAATAGATCATAAGCATTTGGATGGATAGTTCCTTGTCCCAGTCTATATATATATACCTATTACAACAAAATAATGGATAAATATCTGAAAAATCTTTCACTTCAGAACCTTGGGATGTAAATATGGATGTATATCTTTTTTGATCTAGGTAAATCCACATAGCTACCCTTAACTGTGTCCATCGACTCTATGATTTATGATGCGCATGTCTACATGTTATTTACCCATAATGTTAAAATCCTTTGACTGTGTCCATCTGTAATATGATTTTTTATGCGCATGTTTACATGTTATCTACCCATAATGTCCATCATATATGGGATACTCTTCTTATAATATATTCTCTTGGCTTGTGGGCTGACATTGGATGATATATGGGGTTAAGACAACTACTAGAGTTTGGGAGAACATTGAAATTAATTGAATAGAAATGTGATCTGGTTATGTAACTTATAACGTAGGGTCTGGGGTGTGGATTCCCACTTTCATCATTCCCCGACATAAAGTTGCCATAAAATTAATCTTTTCTCCATTCTAAATAACATTCCCTCTATGAAATGGGGCATTGACACTAGTTTTCATTATAATCACTAAAACATTTTTTTATTTTTTATTTGATCTAAACAGGGTTGGACAAGTTTTTTCCCTGATTTCAAACTGACCCTTTTACTTCTTGTTAGTGTAGTATCATGTGTTTATGCCTTCTACTGCCCATGAGTTTGTTTCATCTTCTAATAGTGTCAGTGTACACTAGCAAGGTTGAGATGAATAGATTCAAGACAATGAAGGCCTACTCAAACTATCTCATAACTTTTTCTGTATTGCCGTTCCTTTTTGTAGCATTAATCATGGTCCCCTTGATGCTGTGATGCCGACAATACCATGGCTTGCAGCTATCTATGTTCCCCCGTAACCATGGTTGCTTCAACGCTTTGACGCCGACAATACCATGGCTCACAGCTGTTTACGTTCTCCTCTATTGGATGGACGCAGGCGTGCTGTAAGAGCAGGACCGCACCCCCTGTCACTAACATCACGTCCGCCCGGTTTGTTTACTTCCGGTAACACCAAGAGGACACGGGCACGTGACGTATGGAGATGCGCAGCTGGGAAACTTCTCCAATTAGGATTACGTAGGTGTGTCGCACACGGAGGTGCGCGATCACGTGATTGGTCAGTTTTACTCCACTCCCCTTACATCCAGAAGGAGACAGGCTCAATGGGCCATCATGATTTAGGAGGCCAAACGAATTTGAGGCTTGGTTTCACTTGCAGCTAATAAATGACCAGGCCCACTTGAACTCCTTTGAAACACATGCCGGGGGATGCCGAAAGCTGTTTGGTATAGTGTGTATATATGTATGTGTATATATGTGTATATATACAGCGCGGGGGGTGGCTGGCAGACATGTACCCCAGTAGAAGTCTATCTCAGATGAAACTAGTAGGGTGAGATGCTTGCCTGAGCCACTTATATCCTTGCGCATTTTTTAAATTGAAAATTTTTATGAATTTTATTTGTCCTTGTTTGGATTGGATAAAAAATTTTATGAATAAAATCCCATACCAAATCGGATTTACACTATGAGGAGTTGCCTCTTGTTTTTTTCTTGTTTTTTTCCGTTTTCCTTCTGAGCTATCTATGGTGAGGACTACGATCGGCCCTTCTGGTATTCCCCTCTTTTGGTTACCTATAAATGGATCCTGGTGAGTAAGGGTGCCATTCCACCCAGAAAAATACCTTCGAGAAGATACAGCTGGCTGTGTTACAGTCCCTGCAAGTCCGGTGTTTCCGGCCCACGCTCGTTTGACTCACTTACTGAGAGGTCTGTGAGTCCACCTGCTCTGGTAAGAGTACCCTTTTTTTACCATTTCATGAGGCTATGGGAAGAATTTCTGTAGAAACAATCAAACAGATTTAAACCCGTGACCACTTAAGAATTATAAAGTGTTGCCATCATCTATCTTCTTGCAACTTTATCTGCACAGCTCTATACTTGCCATCTAAAAATCTGTGGACTGTATTATAGAGATGGACATTCCCTCTTTCTATACATGCATTTTTATGGTCATTTAATATAAATGTCTTCTGGAACCATATCAATAGCAGTCTCACGGGACCGCTGCATGAAACATTACTTTGAACAGCTCTATTAGGTTGAGTCGCTATTATATTGTGGGTCTCTGGTTCACATGAGTTTTATTTTTTTTCTCCATAATGTTTTATTGAAAAAAGAGGTAAGGTTTACAACATATGTAAGCAAAGTGTTTGCGGCAGTACAACAGATATCACAATAACTGTTAACAGAACTAGCAGGTAATGATCGTCACAGTACATCGTTTACATGAGTTTTATAATAATGATAGAAAAATATATTTAATATATGCTGGATTTTCCATGTGATTTTTGGTGAATCGCATATAAGTGCCACCATTATTTGTTCACATTTGCTTTTGAAATTATCTCTCATTTTTGGGAGACTCCTATAGGTTCACTTAATACATAGACGGAGGTCTGTGGGCATACTCAGGTGTAATCACTTATTCATATTTTTATATAATCAGTTTTTTTGCACATGCACGTTGTCTTCTGGTTCTAATTATCTATTGCCAGAGAATTTTATTAGACATGTCACCTGATATGTTCTAATATCACACTCACACTAAAGCCCCATACACACGCTCGGATTATCCGAGGACCAGGTCCGTCGGATCATGTCCGTCGTACTTTGTCCGATGTTGGTTTTGCGTACACACGGTCGGACAAAGTTGTCGGAAAAGCCGATCATTCTGAACGTGGTGTGTTGCGTACGACGGGACTACGTAGAGGCTAGTAGCCAATAGCTTTGGTACGACGGGACTACGTAGAGGCTAGTAGCCAATAGCTTTGGTGTAACTAATTATATGTGATCTGAGCATGCGTAGCACTTTGTCCGTCAGGAATTCGCTACACACGATCGGAATTAATGTGATCTGAGCATGCGTAGCACTTTGTCCGTAGGAATTCGCTACACACGATCGGAATTGGTGTGATCGGACTTTGTTGTCGAAAAATCTATCCAGCAGGAGATAGAACTTTGTCCGTCGGACAATCCGATGGAAACTGTCCGATGGTACCTACACACGGTCGGAATTTCCGACAACATTGTCCGATAGGACAGAATCCATCGGAAAATCCGACCGTGTGTATGGGGCTTTAGAGTGTTTCACTAATAATTTTTTCTGCCACACATTATTTGCTTGCGGGATTACATTCCCTGCGAAGCTTTATGTGAAGCAGGGACATATAGTCCTACAGTGCTGCACTATATACCTCTATTTTTCCATAGAATTGTATCTAATTGTTGTGTCAGCAGCTAAAAATTAATTAGGTTTGGCGCAGTATTTTCCTCTATTTTCACTATTATTATTGTCTCACATGCACTGTGCCAGATAGCTAGGCTTGTGCTACTGTATGTGTGTAGTGGTCACCTTCCAGTATATTAGAAGGTAAACCTGTTTATTGAAATAGAGTTTATTTGCAGTTCCTGTTATTTTTGTTAACCCTGTCCCTCTGGATTTGGATTTTATAGCTAGTTTTAGCTCAGGTCTCAATAACCAGCATAGGCTAGATCCCCATAACTAAGCTCTGGGGGGCGGAGTGAAATGCAATGAGGGCATGGCCGGGTCTGAGTACAAGCTGAGGTTGCCACTCCATCCATTCACTGCAGCAAGACACCATAGATGTGTGACTTCCAGGGGTAACCCTTTCTTCCTTGAACCTTTGCAGGAGCCAAGACGGGCTCCATCCCCTGTCAGCACTCTAGTAGCAGCTGCGAATGCACTGTCTACATACCCCCTCCCTATCCAGCCTGAGTGGTCCCACACTTTCCCCAGGTCACAGTATAGGCTAGAGCCAGGTTAGGATATCCGACAGCCACTTCTGGTAATTAGAGGTCCAGTTGCATGACAGATTAGAAACTACTAGGGACTTAGACGTAGAGTAAATAGGCTGACTCTAAGTTCCAGTGCCACACAATGATTTCGCGTGTGAGAATCTGTTTCAGGCTGGATGGACAATGGTTAGAGGATCTCCCCATCACCACTGATCTTGTCTTCAAATCTCTGACACCAGGACAGATGCTGCATCCCGATCATCCACAGGGGCCCCTACAATTGAACTTTGCTGCAACATTCATCCGGAGGTATCGTTATTAATAATGTAATGAAAATAGATGTGTGTAACACACATACAAATTCCTGCGCTAATGGATAAAAAATGCAGTGAATTAAGTGAATGGACACTATAAGTGAACCCTAATAATGATAATAATAATAAAGGTTTCTGCTCTTAAATTGCATGTGCCTTTAAGTATGTGATCAAAATAAGAGCGTTACCTTGTGCTAAAACTAATAGATCAATAACACAAAATAAATGCCAATGGTGCCATTAACCATAATAAATCAATGATGTAAATAATTGATAATAATCCATAGAAAATAAACATGTATAGAGTTCATGAAACTTCAAAACTCTGCAGTGCTGCTTCAAAAAGGTTTCAATATGTGCAAAATAAAGTGCCAAGTGATAAGGAGATGATCCGTGCCCCCTCACTCACCAGAAATCCAGGACTCCCATAACAGGACATTTACAGCTGTTTACAAGATTTAGCTCAGTTCTATATTAATTTGTTATATTTTCTGGGCGTACCAATATGGAGGATTCAGTGGAGGTAAAGCCGGCTACACAATCCAGACACAGTTGAAAAAGTCACGTGACATGTGACACAACGCGTCGGGAGGAGCCAAGTGACAACATTCAGTGTGTCTGTCAGAGATCACAATTGATGCGGTGTGAGGATTTTGTGCTACAAGCAACTGATCGTTTGCATTAAGCTTTGGTTGATCTTAACAAATAGGAGCGGCAAGAGAAACTAGCTGACTATACCCATATGAACTGAGAGAATAGTTATTCCCACAGGCATTGATCCAGTTATATAGGTGGCCAGTTATATAGGTGGCCATCCGGGAGAGATCTGGAGGTGTATGCACACTTAATTAATTTTGCCTGATTGGTGATCGATTGATCTGTGTATGTTTCCAGTTGCATTCACATTATTTATACTGATCACTTACAGGGCTATTTAGCCCCAGTACACATTTTTTTTTCTTTATAGAAGGTTGATCCCAGATCACTGCTTTTTCTCAATAGAAGGTTGATTTTAGCTCACTATTATATTATTATCATTATTTTCTATGGATTATTATCATTTATTTACATCATGGATTCTTTATGTTTAATGGCACCATTGGCATTTATTTTGTGTTATTGATGTATTCATTTTAGCACAAGGTAGCACTCTTACTTTGATCACATATCTTTATTAATAACGTTAAAGAGGAAGTAAAGCCTCGGGAAAAAAATAAAAATACACCCTGCAAGGCAAAGGCATAATGAGCTAGTATGCATAGCATACTAGCTCATTAGGAATAACTAACCTGAGATCGAAGCGCCTGAAGTGACCCTCATTCGCCTCCTCCGAAGCCGCCATCTATCTCGGAGTGACTTCCGGGTATCGCGGCTCCAGTGCTGTGACTGGCCGGAGCTGCGATGACGTCACTCCCGCACATGCGCGCTGGTGCCGCCACTAACGGCATGAACGCCATTAGAAGCGGCATGCTCAGTGCGCCTGCGCCCGATGTCTACGGCGCATGCGCCGTAGACATCGCTGCAGCTATTTCTGCAAATATCTCCTAAACCTTTTAGGTTTGGGAGATATTTCTTGGACCTACAGGTAAGCCTTAATCTAGGCTTACCTGTTGGTTAAAGTGGTTGTAAAGAGTTTACAACCACTTTAAACACACAGGTATATAAACACAAATCCACAGAGACGCTTGTATGTGCTATTATTTTTCTTTTTTTTTTACATAAAGCTTGTATTATTTCCATACATTTGTGTATTTATATACTTATGGCTAATGTTCTATTTTAGTTGCAGTAGTCCCTCTGCTCCCATGTACTTTGATTCAATTACTTGTTAATTTCCCAGGAAAGGAATCCCCTGTTCTGTCCTGGGTGGAGACACTGACAACTTTTTTATTAAACCCACTTTTTCATTTAGCGAAATTTCTGGTTGGGGAGGGTCAATTTTTTTTAACCCTCTCCCAAAAGAAGGCTACACTAGTTTTGGAAAGAGTTTGGAAGAAGTAGAACCTGTCTAGACTTTTGTCTAAATATGTGTTCCCCTTGGGAAAATTTCTTCTCACTCACTGTGATAGAGAGGCAACATAAAGTGAGAGGAAATCTCCCCCAAAGAAAGTAGACAGTTGTCATCATAATAAGTGTTCCCATTGTGAGATTTCTCCTCTATACCTGTTCCAGTGACATTTCCTTTCTGTGCAGTTGTCAACGTCCACCAGAAAAGAGATTGAGAGTTAACCTCCGTATGGGAGACACAGAAAGCTAAAAAATAAAAAACCCTAGAGCGTATTTCACACAGGAGATGGGGTTAAATGGGCAATTGAGCTGTAGTTTGACCACCACCCGATCACCCATGTAAAGTCCACAATACAGCTGGAGGGAGCTGTATACTTGCCGCAGCCTTGATTATTTGCGCCACAGAAAATGTAATACATTTTTAAAACTTACATAAATGGCGCCAACCTTATATTCACTGACAGTTGCCCCTTTAACCAAAACCAAACAAATAAAGTAGGCACTACTCCTCTAAATGTGCATTTGTGATCTATGTTTAAACAAACTTATACATCAATATTGATTGATTTCATCCAAAGAGCATAGAAAATATCAACCTTTTTAAAGTGAAAACCTGTATCACAAAAATGAATGCTGAATCAATGAAAAAAGTTGTGGAAAAACAAAACAAAAACAAAAAATTGGTAAACAAGTGAAAAAATGAAAAAGCCACAAAAAACAAGTCCTTTTGTGGTACACTTCATCCCATCCACCATGGTCTTATGTAGGTGATCCTAGAAAATAACACAGATCAGTGCTCCACCACCAGTGATGCTTAGAATGCACTCCCCAGAGCCCTAGGGCCACCAGGACCAGTCAAGCCATTTGTAATATTTTTGGCCGTTACTCTTACCCAGCCGCAGCGTGCGTTCCACGACAGGACGGATGTGATGCAACGTTGCAGTGGACCGTTCTGTAGTGGAACGCACGCCACAGCTGGGTAAGAGTAACGGCGGAGCATACCGAATAGTCAACGTTGGTTGGTTTTCAACGGAGCGTTGGTTTTTGTGTATCTAGATATGCTGATCGAGCTGGTACCGGTCTGGGCACTTTTACGTGTAAGATCATAAACTGTGGGATGAAATTTTAGAGGGCATTTTAATAAAACTGTGTTGCACGATCACTCTGTCATTTTCCTTTCTGGGGCTTGATGCTCATCTACTCATGGAAGTAGATTTGCAGTTTGCGAGAAGCCATGTGGGGGACACAGCAAACATGTGGAAGAAGGTGCTTTAATCAGATGAGACCAACAATTAACTTTTTGGCCTAAAAGCAAAATGCTATGTGGGGTGGAAAATTAACACTGCACATCACCCTGAACACACCATCACATTCTTCAGCAGGGACAGGGAGGCTGGTCAGAGTTAATGGGAAGATAAATGGAGCCAAATACAGGGAAATCTTTGAAGAAAACCCGTTAGAGAGCTTTTTTGCTAAGAAGAATGAGCAAACATTTCACTCTCTAGATGTGCAAAGCTGGTAGAGACCTACACAAAATGACTTGCAGCTGTAATTGCAGCAAAAGGTGGTTCTACAAAGTATTGACTCAGAGGCTGAATACAAATGCACGCCATGATTTGCACGTATTTGTAGAACCCTCTACCTTAGGTAGATAGGTGCTAGAGTAGTGGGTATGTATTGTACTCTCTGCACAGTTAAATCTAGGCAGGCCTATGCTGTGAGCTAGGCCTGTTTGTTTTGATCTGGGGGCAGGGGAGTGGTTTAGTGTAGCAGCAGGTGACTGACATGTGCTTGAGCTCTTGGGCGCCTCCTCTGGTTTTCAGAAGGTTCTGGAAAAGAGGCAGGGCAGAGAGCTAAAGTGACATGGGGTGTATGTGGGAGCCCTGATCAATCCCCAACTAGGATTGGCAGGGGGCAGGCCTCCTATATATACCCATGGTCAGCCTGTTGTGGGAGGAGTTGTCGGGTGGAAGAACTGAGATGATGGCATTTTAGGCTGTGGTGGCCCTAGAGGGACCCCCAGAAAGTGTGTACCTCAGGCCTGGAACTCGGGAGCTGGGAGGGAGCCTCTCTTTACACGGCCATTGAGAGGTGTCCTGGAACAGGAGCAGGAGGAAGACAGCAGGGAACATGGCCAGGAAAGTCATTCAGGAGGGATCCGTGTTGGGTCGGTAAGTGAGAAGCACTGTGTGAAGCTCTGGGAGAGACATGCTAGGATTTGATGTGGAGCCAGAGGGAGAGACTGTGGTGTTGTTTTGGAGTCAAGTCGTTGCAGCCACGAGGGCTGGCAGGATTTGCATCAGATGTGCTGGGATCAGTAGTCCACCAAGTGTCAGTTAGCACATCTATTCTTCTCAACTAAAACTGTTGCTACCACAAAGGGGACTGCAGACCCCTGCCTGTAAAGGGCTACTAGGAAAACATTAGGACTTATTCAGAGTGAGGCCTAGCCATGTGCTGACGGTGACAGGAACCTAGATTTGGACAGTGAAGTGAAGCAAGTGATCTTAAGTAGTGTTCTGGAGGAGATGTGCAGAGGAAGAGACTGTCAAATCTAGACTCAACCAACATTAATTTCATTGAGAAGTATTCATCATCTGGGCACCCATGTCCCTTTTCCCCATCCAAGTTTAATCCCCTAATAAAAACAACAAAAACAAGCAAGAGAATGTTCATTGTCTGCAGAAAGTGTGCCTTAAATGGAAGTCTGACAAGCAGGGTGATGTGTGGATGTCGAAACACGCAGCGACCCCACGGGGGCACCGCTACATATTTATTGTATAAAAATTTTGGAAAACCTTTCATTATTTTCCTTCCACTTCACAATTATGTCCCACTTTGTGTTGTTCTATCACATAAAACCTCAATAAAATACATTTATGTTTTTGGTTGTAACATGACAAAATGTGGAAAATGTCAAAGGGTATGAATACTTTTTCAAGGCACTGTACATTTTTATTGGTGAATACATTTGTACACACTTGCCTGTTCCAGCTATTGTCCCTGGTAAAAACGGAATAAGCTGACCTCAGAGTACATTCAAGAAGAATAACAAAGGTTACCAGGACAACTCGGAACATGAAAAGCTTTTCACAATTTACAGCACAATTTTCCTGGGCATTGCACCTCCTCTAAAACAATGCATGTCATTTAACATAATTAATGCCAATTTGAAGTAGTGTCTTGTAATAAGTGCAGATCGAATGCAGATTACAGTGTACAACTATAAGAGCATAGCATAGCATAACCTTGATCTGTTATATTTAGAGCATTTGATTGAACTATAACATATAGCATTGCGTCTGATGCCTCAAGTGTAGCTATACTTATGCACTGATCAGAGCCTAAAATATATAGAAGACTAGGCTCCAAGAAGAAAGAGTGATCTCTACCATTCAGTTGACAATTTGAAAGGAATCTGTCCATTGAGTCATGTGTCATACCAGGGCATTTAAAGAAAATTCATCCTGATAAATCGTTAGCATATGTACAGTTTGTAGAATCACTCCCCTTTGTTGCTTTGCAGCCTAAAATGAAGACAGATACAGTTTTTGTTTTATTCAGCTGCATTTACTCAGAAAATAATCAACAGAAACAGAATCACTGAGTTGGAAAAAGTATCACCCCCTTGTGTCAGTATTTTGTTGAACCAACTTTTGCTTTAATTACAGCTTTTAGTCTATTGGGTTATGTCTCTACTAACTTTGCACATCTAGATTTTGCAATATTTTCCCACTTTTTTTTTGCAGAACTGCTCAAGTTCAGTGTAATGTGTAATGGTAACCATTTGTGGACTGCAGTCTTCAAGTCATTCCACAGATTTTCAGTTGTGTTTAAGTCTGGACTCTGACAGTGGTTGAAAGAGAAAAAGATAAATGTCCTTGCATGGCTTATGCAAGGACATTCATCTTTTTCTCTTTCAACCAATGTGTGGTCATTTTTGCTGTGTGCTTTGGGTCATTGTCATGTTGAAAGATAAACCTTTTTCCCATTGACAACTTTCGAACAGAGGGCAGCAGATTTTCCTCTAGAATTTGAGGGTTATTTGCTCCATCTATTTTTCACTCTACCCTGACAAGTGCTGCAGAGAAAAACCCTCATAACATGATATTACCATCTTGATGCTTTAATGAAGGAATGGTGTTATTTGGATGGTGTGCTTTATTGGATTTCTGCCAGACATATTCTTTGGTGTTGAGGCCTAATAATTACATTTTAGTCTCATCTGACCATAACACCTTTTCCATGTGGCCTCAGAATGTTCAAGGTGTGTTTTAGCAAAGCCCAGTTGTGACTGCATGTGGCCTTTATTGAGGAGTGGCTTTTTTCTTACAACCCTCCTATACATGGACGTTGCCTGTCCACAACTTTATCCCAGAGATCTTTTGACAGTGCCCTGTCACCCATTGTTGATTGTTTGCTTCAGTTGCACTATCAGGGACTGAAATGCTCCAGGAAAGCTCTTTTCATGCTTAGCTAATCAAAATGAACACAGCTGATCACAGTTGAAAGTCAAATGGCTTTGTGTGCCATTGAGAAGGTGATTAACTACACCAGATTGAGTTTACAAGTCGTCTTTAGGAGGTGGGTGATCCATTTTCCAATGATTTTGTTTTTTATTTTCTTTCTGACATGTTGGTGTTATATCTTTCAATTGAATGTTATAAGTTTCACTGAATAAATACAGCTGGATAAAACTAAAACTGTGTCTGTAATCTTTTCAGGCTGCAAAACAACAAAATATGATTATTTTTAAAAGGGTGATTCTTTTCTATACCCACTGTTTGTTGAATTTGAATGTTGTAGCACTCCACACTCCATATGGTGCACTTTACATTGTATCCTCAGGCACAATACTCCAGACTATGGTAAGTACATTACACATACTTTGGAATGTCACTGTACTTTACATACACTAGACCAGTGGTGGTCAACTTGAAAACAATTGAGGGCTTCAAGTGAAATCCCCAGCACTTCCAGAGGGCAGCACAATAGCAGCAAGTTATCATGTGTGGAGGTGCAGTGCAATGAATTAGGCAGCCAATTCAAAATGAATGGGCTGTAGCGTAGTTTAAGAACTAAAAATGTTGTGCTACCGCATTACAACATACAGCAATGCACACTGAAGAAATAAATTGTGCCAGTGGCTGCAATAGAAATCCACATTATTGGTGCCAGTGGACACAATAGTAAACCCCAGCATTGGTGTCACTAGATATAATTATTTCCCAGCATTGGTGTCAGTGACTACAATAATAACTCCCAGCGCTGGTGTGAGTAATCACAGTATTTACCCTTTAGCTTTGGTGGTGATCGCAATAATAACCCCAACATTGGTGTGATTGGGAGTGCTGTTACCCTGAAAATATTCCTGAAACCACCTTCTGTGCACTTTATATTATCCCTTACCCTGATAATGTCCCCACACTCACCTCTTGTCTACTTTATATTATCCTTTACCCTGATAAAAGCAAAAGAAGAAGGCGCACCGGCCTATTGCAATACAGTTAAAACTCTTTAATAAATAAAACCAAATGCCAATGAATTTACAAAGGTACACAACAAAGTGCATGTAACAGATCCAGTCCCAAAACAGGAAGCGTGTCCATCTGAAGGGACACAGCTGACGTGTTTTAAGGACAGAGCTGACCAGAACCCCTTCTCCACAACCTCCACAATCTCTATATAGTGGTGCACTAAATGCAACAAGCCCACCCCTCAAAGAAAGGGGTGAAGCCAAATGTCACAGAAACACTTGATAAACTTAAATCCCCACTGGGCACCAATCCTGAACTGAGCAATGTATAAAAAAAACAATAGTGATGATAAAATGTATACAGTATATAATATATAATAAAAAGCCATGGTGGATGTAGACTCAAAAATGGCCATATGTGCATAGCCTTACTTGACACTTTCAACAATAAGTGACCACTAGGGATGGGCCAATTGGACCCCTGTTTGATTTGCACCAGAACTTTCGAACACAGCGAAAGTTCGGATCCGAATAACGAACCTCATTAAAGTCAATAGGAACCAAACGCCCATTTTGAAGGCTTATATGCAAGTAATTGGACATACAATGGTTATAGGGGTCCGGGTCCTGCCCTGGGGGACATGTATCAATGAAACAATAGCTTGTGAAAAACGTCATTTTTAAATGAGCAGTGATTTTTTGGTTTGAAAGCATAAAAATGAAAAATTCCTTCCAATATAATGCCTGGGGGGGGGGGTCCCTTAGTCTACCTGTAAAGTAACAGATCTGTACCATGTCTAGAATCTGCTGCAGCAATAATTGCATTTATAAAGCCAAAAAAAAAGAAATTTAACCTGCAAGCTGCCTTTATTTTGCTCAGCAACAGCTGGGGAGCCAGTGTGTATGATGAGGCCACAATGTAGTGCACTGGGAACAAGATTAGAGATTTTTTGGATACATTCTGGTGTCACTTTGACTTTGGATCAGTGGCGTCTCCAGCTTTCATTTTTAGGGGGGCACATGGGGGCACAGGGACAAAAGTAGGGGGCAACTATAAAATGCAATTTTACTACGATCCCACATTAGGTCCTTTCACATGTTCTCCAGTAAGCTCCCTTCCTACTGTATTGGGGCCCCCCCAGGGTGGCAGAAAACAAGAGATGTATGTCACCAGCATACCAAGAAAATATAAGGGTCCAAAGCAGTGGGAGAACTATCAGGGTTGCAACGGTTGTCTTGCCACCGGGCCTTTGTGTTCTGTCACTGTGGTGTTCCCCAGCCTCCTCTTGCTGTCCTGCTCCTGCTATTGACAGTGCTGGTCTGGCATCTGTCTCCTTGGCAGCGGCAGCAGTCTATTAGGACCTAGTGCTGGTGACATTATGGGTGCATGCAGAGGAAGGCTGGCACTATTGGTTGTAGAGAGCCGAGCCCCCAGCTGGTCACCTAGCAGCAGTAATGCTGTATAACCTTCTCTGTTGACATGCTGATCGGGATGTGATCCAAGTGATGCTCCCAGTCAGATCTAATAAACACAGTATTTATTAGCATCAAGAGTACAACCACATCAACCGTATGTTCAGTAGCCATGTGGGCTCTATGCCTGTAAGGTGTGAGCTTTGATCAATAAAATCACTATGGTATTTAACACTAGGATTTGACTAGGAGCATCACCTGGATTGCATCACGATCAGCATGTCAGAGAAGGCTGCACTGCTGCTAAGCAACCTGCAGGGAGGTCAACTGTATACTCTACAACCATTAGAGATGGGCTCGGGTGTGTTTGAAATTCCACATGCCCAATCCCGCCAGGAAGCCGATACTGCACACGGCTAATCACAGGCAGTGAGATATTCCTGATCTGTGCAGCTGCGGACCGGGAAATGTCTTACTGACTGTGCTTATCGCTGTGCAGTGTGGGATTCCTGGCGGGCTCGGGCATGTGGGATTTTGAACATTCCCAGCCCATCTCTAACAACAAATTGTGCTGGCTCTCCTGTACATCAAGGAAATGTGAACAGAAAATGTAGCGCTGAAACTTATACACTCAGTGACAAGTGATAAAATGAAATGAATAAATGTACAATACTAATATATCACAGTGAACGTGAGCATAAACAATCTTATACCAAAAAGAAATTATTAATGTTGACATAAAATGATATATAAAGTTCATGTGATGTGGACACTGATAACCCCGGATGAATCCCACGGTTTGACTCGAGGATAAGGGGAAATGACCCCACAGGTAAGAAACAGCTTGTCTGATGATAAGGAAATGAATGGATACTCTTACCAGAGATGTTGGATACAGCTACCGTCAGTGTTGGTCATCCTACTTTAAAAAAGTAATTAGTTAAGTTACAAATTACTTCTCCCAAAAAGTAATTGCGTTAGTAACTCAGTTACTACATTGGAAAAGTAATTAGTTACGCAGTAAAGTAACTGACTTTTTTTTTTTAAATATTCTATACGTGTAACTAAGGGGCGGGTCTAGTATTACTGTAAGCAAGGGGCGCATTTATTATTGTTGTTATATATCGTGTAAGCAAGGGGCTGCTCTATTATTACTCTAACCAAGGGGCAGATCTGTTATAGCGCGCAAGCAAGGGGCGGGTCTATTATTATTATATCGTGTAAGGGGCGGGTCTATTATTATTATATCGTGTAAGGGGCGGATGGCTACAGAAGAGGGCGAATGTTAAATTAATGGGCAGAGCTCGATATATAACAATAATAATAAATGCGCCCCTTGGTTACAGTAATACTAGACCCGCCCCTTAGTTACACGATAGACGCCCCTTGCAGAGTAGCACAAGCATCAGGAGCGTGCGGCATCGCCTCGTACAATTACATGTTAACTGCGCCTGCGCGGTGTAGAGTTCACTCAGAGCTGTTTAGGTTCGGCAATTTTTGGAAGCTCCGTAGTCCTTCGTACTGCGCAAGCCCTGCGCCTGCACAGTACAGGGGGTCCTTATCAGGCGGGGGAACTTTTTCGGCAGGACACCGGAATTACACTACTGCCATCTAGTGGCAGTAGATGTAATTGGAAAGAGATAAGCCGCGCTTGGGAGAAGAAAAGGAGTGTAGGGGAAAGAGGTTGAGGGAGAATGCAACCAATGAGTGAAAAAGTTAAAATAAAAAGTAAAATATAGAAAGTAAAAAATGTAAAGGCTGCTGCTAGAAAGTGAGATACTACACACTAGGCAAATATACAGTTGGATAAAGCTGCGCCAATGTAAAAAGAAAATGAACATATAAAGAATGTGTAAGACATAATGAACATATTAAACATATAAAAAAACTCATGCAGAGCAGTCCAGATAGAAATGAATCAGTCCAGAGCAATTCCTCTAAGCGTCGGACAAGGGGTAAATTAAATCCACCAATCCAGTATGTTCAAATATAACACCTCCGTGCTCGTGCTAAAGGCATCCACTGTGACATAAAAAACGGTGCTTTATCCCGACCACCTAATGAGTGGGAGGCTTACCAGAAGGTATAGATAATCAAGAATTGGATATGAGCTTGTAGTATATCCAGTAGACCAGCGTTGATGGGGTTAATGGCCACTCCAGGGAGGGAACAATCCAAGTGCAAACAGGGAAGGAGGGGAGGGATCCGTCCTGGGAACCGTTCACAGACTAGATAGCCAAATCCTAATATAATCCTCCGTTTGGGGAGAAAGCACAAAAGGGGCCACCCATAGTGTAATACTGGTAATAATTTGTTTAATAAAAACGGATTAAAAATAACTTACATCAAAGATGAGAAATTAGGGCAACAAAGATGACAACATAAACACTGCCGGCCGGTCAGTGCAATCCCGTCCCTTGATCGAATGTTTGTCTGTAGTGGTGGCGTCGCTGCGTGCCTTCCCATACGACGTTTCGTCACAACTGACGTTTTCAATGGGGAACGGGCGACGCAGCGACGCACCACCAATAAATACCTAACCTCTTCCTGGGATGCATGAGATCGAGGCCGGCGCCGCCATCTTGCTAGTGGGAAAAATACCATAGCAGTGTTGGCAACCGGCGCCAGGAAGGATTAGCAGTTTAAAAAGCTAAAAAAGTCTGGAAAGGAACATCATTATGCTATATCCTTATTAATCAGAGGCGAATACTAAAAAAGAAAATGAACATTGCAATAATAGTGCAGTGAAGGACTATGAAACAATGCGAAGTGCATAATAACCATGCGAGATGGGCTACTAAAATTGTAATAGAAAAAACATCTGATACCAGATGTGGAAGGATAATCCAGTGAGGTGATATCTATGAGTGTAAAGATACGTATTAACTAAAAATGCAAAATAATTACATTATATAAATAAATATGGACATGAGGTATATTAGGAAAAAACCCCAATTACGGGAGTGATAATTGCCTATAAGGGACGTGGTGTGACTAAAAAAGTGAAAGGTGGGGTAACATAAAAAAGGGGAAAAGGAAGGGAAGGGGGAAAGGGGGGAAAGAAAAGGAGGGTTAGCACCCCCGCTAAGATTAACTGGTGCAAGAAATAATAATAAATCAAATGTGTGTGGCATTTGAAAAGCACACAAAAAATATATTATAAAAAATCACATTGTGTGTTCAGAGCCTCAATGAAAAAAATAGCATGACCTTGCACACATCTCAGGAAGAGTTCACATTCACTGAAAAAACTTTTATGAAAGAAAGACTGACAGCAAACTCCAATGGGTTATCAGTAAAAGGACCTCCAGGTGCATAGTATATAATCAGCTAAAAAAATAATAATCATCACAAAATAGCATGCAACACCCCCCCATTAAGAGTTGTCTATGAAAGCATTGATGTCAGTATCAATATTCAACCCAAAAGGGGTGTATGACTTTAAGCGGTGGATCCAGGCCATTTCCAGTTTTGACACTTCCCTCACTAATGAGCTCCCTCGCCAGTGAGGTTTAAATTTGTCGATACCGAAAAAGAGGGTTTGGGCCGGATTTTTACTGTGTGCCTGCAAATAGTGTTTGGACACTGAGTGTTTGGGGAAACCCGAAATGATGTTAGAAATATGTTCCCCTAGCCGCACTTGTAGTGGGCGTTTGGTTCGCCCTACGTATTGTAAACCACACGGGCACTGTAGCATATAAACCACCCCTTTGGATGAACAAGTTATACAAGGTTTAATAGTGTGGCTATCACCGGTGGCTGTACAAGTAAAGGATGTGGTGCGTCTCGCAACATCTCTGTTGAGAGAACACACCCGGCATCTCCCACACTTGTAGTACCCCGAGAGGTGATCGAAAAAACCCCTCGTGTTTCTCGGAGGGTCGATGGTATTGACCGCAACCTGGTTCCTCAATGAGGGTAGGCCCCTGAAAATCACCTGGGGCTTCTCAGGTAGAAGATCTTTCAGAACCGTGTCACTCTTCACTATATGCCAGTGTTTGTTTATTAATTGTTTGATACCCCTATGTTGTAAGGTATATGTGGTAATGAAGGGGACTCCATTGGCAAAGGCTTCCCTTCTACGTGGGCCTTTCTCTTTCAGCAGCTCTGATCTATCAAGGTTGCTTACTTCGTTTAGAGTGACAATCAGATCTTCAGATTTATAGCCTTTTTCAACTAGTCGTTCCATAAGTATTTTGGACTGAGCCTGAAAATCCTCCTGTTTCGTACAATTCCTCCTAAGTCTGATCAGTTGGCTCTTGGGGACTGAATCTAGCCATGGGGAATGATGGCAGCTTTTGACCGGAATGAATGAATTCCTATCTGTGGTCTTGAAATATGTGGAGGTAGTGAATTTGTGGTTTTCTATTGTGATGTTCAAATCCAGGAAATGGATAGTTTCCTGGTGCATCTCATATTTCAAAACAATCCCCCTGGTGTTGTTATTGAGGGATTGCATGAAAGTTTCCAAATCCCCCAGTTGGCCATCCCAGAGGAGGAGGATGTCATCGATATATCTAGCCCATAGAACTAGTTGGGGTATGTTCTGGGCATAGATGACATCCTCCTCCCACTGGGCCATGAAAAGGTTGGCCAAACTGGGGGCATATTTAGCCCCCATTGCCACACCAATGTAGATGTAGAGTAGATGTAGAGTAGATGTAGAGTAGATGTAGAGTAGATGTAATTGGGGTAACTAAGCCAAAGTAATGGTAACTGAGTTACCATGAGGGGAAAAGTAATTAGTTAGATTACTCGTTACCCTCTAAAGTAACTGTTACGTAACTCAGTTTATTTTAACTCAGTTACTTACATCACTGGCTACCGTACGGTATTTGTATCGGACAAGCTTAGGTGCTGGAACTCTTGCTTCAGTGGATGCCAGGTGGAGCGGGTGGAAATCCCGGCAGTGAAGAACCAGACAACATACACGGCGGCCAATGGACCAATCGGTGTGCGAATGAACCAGGGATTTCTTCAGAATAGCAAAAGGTTCATTCGCACACCGATTGGTCCATTGGCCGCCGTGTATGTTGTCTGGTTCTTCACTGCCGGGATTTCCACCCGCTCCACCTGGCATCCACTGAAGCAAGAGTTCCAGCTCTTAAGGTATAAGATTGTTGATGCTCACGTTCACTGTGATATATTAGTATTGTACATTTATTCATTTCATTTTATCACTTGTCACTGAGTGTATAAGTTTCAGCGCTACATTTTCTGTTCACATTTCCTTGACTTTGTTTGTTTGTATGTTAGCTGCTTTTCCACATTCAGTTGTTTTGTATCAAAGGTAGCGCAGTGTTTTCCACATTTACTCCTGTACATCAGCCCCATAAAGTAACCAGCACTGGGTTCCAATGTGCCGCCACTGCCATGGAGACAGAGACCAGCGCTGTGAATAGCCAGGACAGGACAGCAACCCTGGTAGTTCCACCACTGGTCCACACAGGGAGGATTCCCCCATCCACCTATAATTTGTAGATGGGAGAATTGGATCATTTCTTTTTATTTTCATGCAACCTACTAGTTAAATGAAAAAAGTGATCAATGTATGGGCTGCCTAAGTTCTAAGACCAACCATAGGCAGTTTAAATCTCAGCTGGTTCAGCAGGAACTGGTTGAGATTTGAACCATTAATGAGCAGGCTGAATGTACCAAGTTGATCGATCAAATTGGGAACAACCAGCCTGCCAGATACCCTTATGATTATCACTAGTGGTTGCTATAGACACTAGTGATAATGACTGTTTGTTGGGAGAATACAATTGCTGGGCAGGAAGGATATTACCCTGTCACCACTGTCTGTGTTGATGGGGGAATCATGCAAGTTTCTTTCCTGCAATCTGTGGATGCAGGAAAGAAATTTGCACTGTCTATTACCTGCCTAACTGAAAGTGAAAGTAAGTTGTGAAGGTCTAGAAAGGACAGGAGAGGGGGAGGGACAGATGGGGGAGAGAAGGGATGGAGATAATGCAGTTCAGTGATTACAGTGACTGCAGTGCACACACTTACCCACGGGTCCAGGCTAGAAGCTCAGGCATCATTGACACACAGCCAGGAATGCTGCTGATTTTCATATTTCCCGCCCACACAACCCCTCTCTTTAGATACAGCTGCACGCCGGGGATAGTGTGGGCGGGACTGGAAGACTCAGGAGGAACAGGGGCGGGGGGAGGAGGAGGAGCTGTATTGATCTCTGCTCTAACGTACATGAGGAGAGTGAGGGGGTGGCTGGACTCGCTGGGCTGTGAAAGAGTGTCATAGACTGACACTCGGCTCAGCTTGCAATCACCACTCTTGGAATTTACAGGCTGGTTCTCCTGTCCTAAGGACGGGAGAAATCAGTCTGTTTTTTCAGTAACTGAGAGTCCTGGTGGAGTCCTACCTGCAACTCGCTCTTCTCCCTGCCAATGAGGATGCAGGGGAAGGAGCAGATTGGGCGGCCGTGGTTGTGTGAGCGCTCGCATTATGCAGTGTCAGCGAGCAGAGGGAGGGGGAGGAATCACCCGCAGGAGCTGACTGGGGATACTCTCCCTCTCAATAGAGACTGTTACTCCAGCGGCGGCCTGAGTACGATGTGGCGCATCCGCTACGAATGCAAACAAAAAGACATTGACATTGGGGGCACAGCATAATGTTGGGGGGGGGGTCAGAGCCCCCTCTGGCCCCCCTAGGGACACCATTGCTTTGGATAGAAGTAAAAGGTGCGTAAAAATTGATCTTTGGGTGACAAGACATTCAGATGAGATAGTAGATCCAGAGCTTAAGATACTGGAAGACATGATTTACAGCCAGGTAATTGGGTCCTAGTAAAAGAGCATGTGAAAGTACCTTTGGAACCAAAGTTTGGACCCTACCAAGTGTTCCTGACAACTGCTACAGCTGTAAAGTGACGTGAATACATGCCAGCCATTGCAAGAAAGTACAGCTAATTTGAAAAGATGAGTAAACTACTGTTATGCCTTTGCTTGATCTTAGCAGTCAAGGCTATAGAGGAAAATCACCTGTACAAATTACACAGGCATAAGGAGTAAGTTGAGTACTTGCTAGATATGTTCAAACAGGCTAGACAGTTCAAAAAAGGGCATACAAAGCTGCCCAAAATACAAGTTTTCTAGAAATACCACAAACGTTCTATTATTGTGAAAATACATTTTATGCTAAATATAACGTAAGGCCCTTAGGAATATCCCCTTGTTTAGTAAGGGAAAGAGGTATACAATGGGACATTATGATAGGAAATATGACAAACCCAGATTACACTTTGTTTAGAAATGGTAAATTTTCATGGATTCAACAGATATTTTTTGTCCTCATTGGAATCATCGTCATAGGATTGCTTGTTTATTTGTTTTTTTCAGGTGTGCTAAATGTGAAACACAAGGATTACTACAATGGAAGTTAGAACTGAGGAAGATGACCCCAAGAAAGAGATAGAGTGTTATCAGATAGTCAGATTAGCAGATTGCCGAGATGGGTGATACGAATGAGTAAAGATATGTATCCACATACAACCTAAGAAGAGCTTTAATCCACATAGATGTGAAGTAGTACTGTGGACTAGGGATGAGCCGAACACCCTCCTGTTCAGTTCGCAGCAGAACATGTGAACAGGCAAAAAATTTGGCAGCACACACGAACACTGTTATGCCCCGTACACACGGTCGGAAATTCCGACCACAAAATCCGTCTGATTTTTTCCGGCGGATTTTGTCCGACACTGGTGTTGCATACACACGGTCGGACAAAGTTGTCGGAAAATCCGATCATCCTGAACGTGGTGACGTTCATTGCGTACAACGGGACTGCGTAGAGGCTAGTAGCCAATAGCTTTGGTCTTGTAATGTGATCTGAGCATGCGTGGCACTTTGTCCGTCGGAATTCGCTACACACGATCGGAAAAAGTCCGATAGATAGGACTTTGTTGTCGGAAAATTTGAGAGCAGGAGATAAAACTTTGTCCGTCGGAAAATCCGACGGAAAAAGTCCGATGGAGCCTACACACGGTCGGAATTTCCGACAATATTGTCCGATAGGACATTTTCCGTCGGAAAATCCGACCGTGTGTATGGGGCATTAAAGTCTATGGGACACGAACATGAATAATCAAAAGTGCTACTTTTAAAGGCTTATATGCAAGTTATTGTCATAAAAAGTGTTTGGGGACCTGGGTCCTGCCCCAGGGGACATGTATCAATGCAAAAATTTTTTTATTTTTTTACATTTTTTGGTCCATCGGGCTGCGTGAACTTACCTCGTGGGACATTTAAATTGTTTTATTTTTTAATAAAGTAATAATAATAATTTTTTGGTGAAATGGTAGGGGTACATTTGTACCCAGTTACCAATTCACACAGGGGAGAGGCCGGGATCTGGGGGTCCCCATGTTAAAGGTGGCTTCCTAGATTACGATAAGCCTCCCATCCGCAGACCCCCACAACCCTTGCCCCAAAGCACCCTCCCCATGTTGAGGGCATGTGGCATGGTACAGTTCAGGAGGGGGGGCACTCTCTCGTCCTGCAGCCTGCCAGGTTGCGTGCTCAGATAAGGGTCTGGTATGGATTTTGGGGGGGACCCCTACACCATTTTTTTTAAAATTTTGGTGCAGGGTTCCCCTTAATTTCCATATCAGACCCGAAGGGCCTGGTATTGATTTTAGGGGGACCCCCACACAATTTTTATTTTCATTTTGATTCTGGGTTCCCCTTATTATTCATACCAGACCCAAAGGGCCTGGTAATGGATGGGGGGGGGGGGATCCAATGCTCTTTTTTTAAATTATCTGTATCTATATTGCCGAGACCCGACAATACATTACAGCCTTGATCAGTTTTAAATGACAATTTTTTTCCTTTAGAAATGTCATTTTGTCATGTGGTACTATTCTAAACATGGGAAAAATGCGCCAGTTTACAGGCATATTATAGACACCCTCCAGGCACGATATTTCAAGGAATATTTCATTTTTATTGTTTCACTTTAAGCATTAAAAAAAAATCACTACTCCCGAAAAAACTTCAGTTTTTTTTTTTTAAAAAAAAATTAGCATTGATACATGTCTCCTGGGACAGGATCCCGGTCCCCAAACACTTTTTATGACAATAAATTGCATATAAGCCTTTAAAATTAGCACTTTTGATTTTTCATGTTAGTGTCCCATAGACTTTAACGGTGTTCCGGCAGCTTTAGAATTTTCCATGAACACCACATATTGTTTGCTTTTCGGCGAACAGGTGAGCACCCGATGTTCATACCTACTGTGGACCCTCTGGTATCATACTAGGTAGGGAATATATGGTAGTGACCCCTCCATAGGGGTCAAGAGGAGGTAAATGAGTAGAATTATAGGGGTCTGATAATGTTAAGTTATATATATATATATATATATATATATATATATATATATATATATCTACTGTCACTTTAAGAATTTATAAAATGCTTGATTTGTTTTTTTCCTTCTTAGATGGCTTGTTTCAATTCCTGGGTAATTCCTTGGATATGTAATTACACAAACTACTGATGAGAACCCAGAAAGCTGCTCAAAATAGGCTTTCGTACCAAAACCAGTCTAAACTGACCAGATACTGCTGAATTCTATTTTTTTTTGCCAGTCGCATGATGTATACACCCATTTAACTGTTCTCTTGCTACTAAAAATATATGAATGCTGATTGGACTAAACTATACACACCTATAACACGCCTAGTGCTTATGCATATTCATAAAGTATATATTGTTAAACTTGATGTTTTTAAGCCAGAGACACTTCCTTCTTCATTCGGCCTGGTAGTGCTGACAATCCGTGTGTGTTGTGTCTCTCCACTGCAGTGTATACAATAAAGCAGCTACTTATATTATCTTAACCACTTCAATACAGGGCACTTATACACCTTCCTGCTTCCAATTTTCAGCTTTCGGCGCTGTCGCAATTTGAATGACAATTGCGCGGTCATACAACACTGTACCCAAACAAATTTTTTTATAATTTTGTTCCCACAAATAGAGCTTTCTTTTGGTGGTATTTGATCACCTCTGGGATTTTTATTTTCTGCTAAACAAATAAAAAAAAGACTGAACATTTGGAAAAACAAAAATGTTTTTTGTTTCAGTTACAAAACTTTGTAAACAAGTAAGTTTTCTCCTTCACTGATGGGCACTGATGGGGCTGCACTGACGGGCACTGATAAGGCGGCACTGATGAACACTGATGAGGTGGTACCAATGAGCTGGCACTGATGATGGGCACTAATATGCGGCACTGATGGGGCACTGATAGGCGGCACTGATGGGCACTGATAGGTTGCACTGATATGCAGCACTGATGGGTACACATAGGTGGCACTGATGGGCACTGAAAGGTGGCACGGATGGGCACCAATAGGCAGCATGGATGGGCACTGATAGGTGGCGTGGATGGGCACTGATAGATGGCAGGGATGGGCATGGATGGGCACTGATAGGTGGCACTGATGTACACTAATAGATGGTACTGCCATCAGTGCCAATCAGTGGCAAACAATAATGCCTGACAATCAGTGATGCCCATTGTGGGCACTGATTGGCATCCATTATGGGCACTGATTGGCATCCCTGGTGGTCTAGGGTGGCATACCTGGTGGTGACATCCCTGGTGGCCCTGGTGGCATTCCTGGTGGTCCAGTGTGGGCATCCTGGGGGGGCTGCACTGATTATCAATCAACACAGACTCCCCCTGTCAGAGGAGCAGCCGATTGGCTCTCCTCTACTCGTGTCTGACAGATGCGAGTGAGGAAAAGCCGATCAACGTCTCTTCCTGTTTACACTGTGATCAGCCGTGATGGTACACGGCTGATCACGTGGTAAAGAGTCTCTGTCGGACTGACACACCGCAACAACGAGCACTGTGATGCGCACCCCCAGGGGCACGCAGTGGCTTGATATTCTGGCGACATCATATGACGTCCGGTCAGGATATTGAAACCACTTTGCCGCCGTCATTTTGCTATATGGAGGGCGGCAAGTGGTTAAGATCTAGATCTACTATCTCATCTGAATGTCTTGTTTGGAGACTCCCTAACCTGATATAACACTTCCCACCGTAACCCTATAGAGGTAATCTTGATGAAAGCAAGAATCGGTCTTGCTGTAAAAAATTGCAATGATATGCACCTGTCAAACAGGTGCAGGAAAATTACTCTTTGGGTGTCGGGGGCACCCTCCTACCGTAACCATATAGAGGTGCTCTTGTTGAAGGCAAAGAAATTGCAATGATATGAACCTGTCAAACAGGTGCTGAAAAATTGGTCTTTGGGTGTTAATTGTGCCTATGAAACCTATACCTATACCAAAAACATTCTTCCAGATGAAATGATTGAACACCCTCAAAGCTAGGCAGCCTCGAAGTCCTGCAGATATTCCACATCTCAAAAAGACTTAATCAGTGACATCGCCATCAGGGGCTTCATAGCTGGTAATCCAGGACTGTTTTATTTTTCTAAAAGTCAAACAGTCCACGGAGTCTGTGGACAGATGCGTTCTATTATCAGTAACGAAACCTCCTGCAGCACTGAATGCCTGTTCTGAAAGCATTCTGGATGCAGGGCAGCCCAACAACTCAATATCATACTGGGCAAGTTCTGGCCAGTGGTCTTTTCTCATGACCCAGCAAGTCAGTGGATCGTTGACTGGAAAGCTCTCCATCTCTGTTTTGGCCCCTAGGTAATTGTCCACCATGTGATTGCTGATGGGATGTGGAAGCTGACAGCCCTGGGCAGCGAGGACTAAAAACATTCTGAAATGTCTCACTTAGGCGGACGCCGTCTCCAACGTTCCTCTCTTGACCAACAGAAGACTCGAAACTACGTTTTCTACGACACTGTAACCTACTGGAGCCAGGAAAACTTTCAATAAAGTCCTCTTTACATGTCCTCAAAAGATTTTATCTTCTGCACTCTCTGTGGGGACGGGAGGAGTTCTGAGACCTTCCCCTTATAACGGTGGTCAAGGAGGGATGCCAACCAGTAATCATCCTTCTCCTTTATGCCACGTATTCTTGGGTCCTTTCGCAGGCTTTGAAGCATGAGGTTGCCCATGTGCCTCAAGTTTGCCGAGGCTTGAGAGGTAGACTCCTCGGGGCCACTCAGGATGACAGCATCTGGAATTTCCTCCTCCCAGCCACGTACTACTCCCAAGGGTCCTAAGGTTGGAAAGCCATCACTTACAGATTGACACATGGCTTTCTCTTCTTCGAAGCCTATAAAAGTGCCAGAACCCTCAATATAGCACACAAACTAACAGCACTGAACAGAGCCCTGTTCTATCTCTCTCCATGCCAAAATCACACTGAAAATGGCTGCCATTGAAAGAATACTTTTATACTATGGGGCAGGAATGAGCCATGATTGGATAAAGTCATGATGACAGTGTCCAATCATGACTCTGACAGTGCTCTGAGCCCTGATTGGCTGAAGCAGTGAAAGCTTCAGCCAATCAGGGCTTGCAATGCCATGTTCAGCACCTCAATGCATTGTGGTCGGTTCGGGGGGGGGGGCGAACAAACGGTTGAACGACCCGTTTGTTTGGATGTTCGCCAAACGTCCGAACAACGAAAGTTCAGCCCAAACCATTTGCCCATCCCTAGTGACCACTGGTAATAGGTCTCCTCCATCAAGAACCTTACCTAAGGTTATAATGAAGCTGTTGGTATTTGATCATACTTCAGCCTAATATCAGGCCTGTTACTGTTCCCATGATTAATCATTGTTATGTAATTTGCTAAAATGTAATAAACATTTATTGAAACTAAAACATTTCTCATTTGCTTTGGCCATGCTAAAATATATTTGGTTCCTCTAATAAAGCTTAATTGAATTTGAAAAAGTGAGAGAGGTGTCACAGCAAATGTGAGAAAGTGAAATGTCACGGTATTTGAGAATGTGACCAATGTAATAGAATGTGAGACAGAGAGATGCCACAGCAGCTGACAGAGAGAGACGGGTATCACAGAAAGTAAGAGAGAGAGAGATCACTATGCATGCCACAGTGCTTGAGGAATATCCAAGCAGGTGAGAGAGAGAGAGACAGACAGACAGACAGAGATGTCGCAAAAGGTAGAGAGGGAACCTTTAAAGGCAGGATCACCAGGTATTATATTATTAAAATATTGAAAAAAAAATCTTGTGCACAATGTATAAAAAAGCTGCAAACATAAAGTGAATAAACACCTAAAATAATTAAATAAATAAAGTATGGTGCGCTAAAATAATCAGCCGTGTGCTAAATGTGCCACAGATCACAAGTGCTATTTATTTTTCATTTAAAACACCATCTTGTGATAATCAATACAACATGTGCCATAAACAAGTAAAGACATGGAAATATATGTGTGTTGAACAATTATAAGTGTTAAGAAACAAGTGTCCATAAATATAAGCCCTTTTAAAACTTCCACAAACAGGCCTGGACTGGCCATAGGGCACATCGATCACTTGCCCGGTGGGCTGGGGCCCCTGGGCCACATGTCCTTCTGGGGCCCAAGACAGCTGGGCTGCTCCCTGAGCCTGCGCCACTCATCCGGCCTCCAGTTCAGTTCAGCCATCGGGGCCGGGGGGCAGAAACTAAAGGTCAGCTGACCTGTGACCATGAAGAGGGAGGAGCTGAGGAGAATCCAGACCAGAGAGAAAGTGAGTGCTGTCCTGTGCGCCTGGATAAGAGGAGAGCATGGGTGGCTGTATTTAGAAGAATAAATCTCTCCATTTTCCTCCTGAAGCCTCTGAAAGCCTGCTTCTCCTCCTCTCCCTCCCACAGGCATTCAGGGGCTGCAAGAGGAAAACAGAGAGATTGATTATCCTATATGCAACTGTGCCCAGTGCTCCTCCTATCCTGCTTCCGTTTGCTCCCCCCCCCGTGCTGTCCTCCCCCATGCTCTCAGGCTCCTTCCAGTGCTCTCTGGCTCCCTTGTGCTCTCCGGCTTCCTCTGCTCTCTGGCTCGCCTGTGCTCCTAGGCCCTCCATGCTCTCAGTTCCCCCCAGTGCTCTCCAGCCACCCCTGTGCTCTCTGGCCCCTGCCCTCTCTGCCCCCATGTGCTCTTTGCCCCCCCGTGCTCTCAGGCTCCCCTCAGTGCTCTCCGGCTGCCTATGTGCTCTCCCAGTGCTCTCTGACCCCCACCTGTGTTCTCCAGCCCCCCATGTGCTTTCTCGTCCCCCGGTGCTCTTTCCCAGAAGGGGCTGGGAAATATGTTATGAGCTGCTCAGTCTAAAATGCCCAGGCCTATTTTTTGTCCCAGTCCATGCCTGTGCACAAGTAATGAAGAACTTCCAGAAGTGAATAACTCTTCAGTTTTGTGTTCAGGTGTAAACACTAACACCTTTTATTCGTGGCTCTCACCTTATCTTATTGACCTCTAATATAAAAGGTTCTATGCGCATTTCCCTTTTAGAACCTGGACAGGGCTGTCACTCCACCAATATTTCCAGATCTTATCAACCATCAAGACGCAAACCATACTGGTTCAGAGAGATACAAAAGTAAATACTATAGTGCTCTCTGCAAATCAAAATATTTTTTAATGAATAGAAACACACTTACATGAAAACAAAACACACACTTTAGAGAGCCTTACTCTGGAACAAAACAATGAGCCTCTGAAGCCCAGGGCAGCACCTACTCTCACCAGTGACGTCGCTTTGCTTTGTCCAACCTGTGTATCTCTCTGAGCCAGTAATATGGATTGATCCTTAATGCTTGATAAGGTCTGAAGATCACTGTCCAGGCTCTAAAAAGGATAAGTGCACAAAACATTTTATTTTAGAAATCCATAAGATAGTGTAGCACCCTCTATTTTAGGTAGGTGCTAGAGTAGTGGGTATATTTTGTACTGTCAGCACAGGTAAATTTAGGCAGGCCTATGCTGTGAGCTAGGCCTGTTTGTTTTGATCGGGAGGCAGGGGAGTGGTTTAGTGTAGCAGCAAGTGACTGACATGTGCTTCAGCTCTGGGGCGTCTCCTCTGGTTTTCAGAAGGTTCTGTAAAAGAGGCAGGGCAGAGAGCTAGAGTGACATGGGGTGTATGTGGGAGCCCTGACCAATCTCCAACTAGGATTGGCAGGGGGCAGGCCTCCTATATATACCCATGGTCAGCCTGCTGTGGGGGGAGTTGTCGGGTGGAAGAACTGAATGATGGAGTGTTAGACTGTCATGGTCTGAAGGAACCCCCTTTCTGGGGGGGTGAACTCAGGCCTGGAGATTGGGAGCTGGAAGGGAGCCTCGCTCTACATGATCATTGAGAGATGTCCTGGAACAGGAGCAGGAAAAG
This sequence comes from Lithobates sylvaticus, assembly GCA_028564925.1. NCBI lineage: Eukaryota > Metazoa > Chordata > Amphibia > Anura > Ranidae > Lithobates > Lithobates sylvaticus. The sequence continues at coordinate 400,789,236 of CM053027.1, forward strand.
GGTAGTTGGGAGCACTGCCATGAAAGTCATTCAGGAGGGATCCATGCCGGGGTTGGTGAGTGAGAAGCACAGTGTGAAGCTCTGGGAGAGACATGCCAGGATTTGGATGTGGAGCCAGAGAGAGACTGTGGTGTTGTTTTGGAGTCAAGTCTTTGCAGCCACGAGGGCTGGCAGGATTTGCATTGGACGTGCTGGGATCAGTATTCCACTGAGTGTCAGTTAGCACATTTATTCTTCTCAACTAAAATGGTTGCTACCTCAAAAGGGGACTGCAGACCTCTACCTGTAATGGACTATTAGGAAAATGTTAGGACTTATTCAGAGTGAGGCCTAGCCATGTGCTAATGGAGACAGGAACCTAGATTTGGACAGTGAAGTAAAGCAAGTGATCTCAGGTAGTATGCTGGAGGAGATGTTCAGAGGAAGATACTGTCAAATCTAGACTCAACCAACATTGATTTCATTGAAAAGTATTCATTATCTGGGCATCCAATGTCCCTTTTCCTCATCCAAGTTTAATCCCCGAATAAAAACATCAAACACAAGCAAGAGACTATTCATTGTCTGGGAGAGTGTGCCAAAATGGATGTCTGACCAGCAGGGTGGATGCTAGAACACGCAGCGGCCCCAGGGGGGCACCACTACAAAAAGGTTGCGCTACACTTTATATACTCACTTTATGTTTGAAAAAAATGTATCTAGTTGTTGTGTTAGCTGCTGTCTTTCCATTTAGTTTTGGGCAGCGCAGTGTTCCCTTGAATTTACAATATGGTGGTAGCCTACCCATAAGAAGTGTTACATCTAAATACAATACTGAAGAATTTTTCACTTGTGGAAGTTACTACTTAAAGAGGTGTGTCCCTACAAATACTGCAGCTGCTGACTTTTAATAATCGGACACCTACCTGTTCCAGGGTCCAGCGATGCGGGGGGTCGAAGCTCCGCTAGCCCCCCGATCCGCTCGCCGGCGCCGGCATTGCAACTGTGGGCACCCAGCTGTGGCTTCACAGCCGGGCACCCACTGTGCATGCGCGAGTGGCGCCGCGCGCCGTGATTGGCCGCACAGTCATCTGGGACACGAGACAGGTCCCAGATGACTGGGGAGCCCTTCCTGCGCCGAGGGGAAGTGATGTCACCAGCCGAGGCTAGGCAGGAGGCAGACTACGAGGGACCCCTAGCAACAGGCATTTAGAGGTGAGTGAAAACTATTTTTTTTCCAATTATTTATTTATTTTTATGAATTTTAAGCCATTTATTTTTTTGGTGGAAACACCACTTTAAGGACCGGAAGAATTTCCCCCCTTAATGTGGTTTTTATTTTTTGCACTTAAAACAAAGAGCGATAATTTTGAAAAAAATTTTTTTTTTTACTTTTTGCTATAATACATATCCAAAAAAAAAAGTATTCCTCAGTTTAGGCCAACATAAATTCTTCTACATATTTTTGGTAAAAAAAAAATTGCAATAGGCGTATATTGATTGGTTTGCACAAAAGTTATCACGTCTACAAACTATGAAATAGATTTAGGGACATTTTTTTCTACTGTTTTTAGCGGGACTGCGACATTGCTGCGGCCAAATCTGACCCCAAATGTCATGTGGAACAGTGACATGATTACATTGACCAGTGCTATAAAAATGCACTGATCAATGTAAAAATGACCCTGGCAGGGAAGGGGTTAACACTAAGGGGCAATCAAGGGGTTAAGTGTGTTCCCTGGGTGTGTTCTAACTGTAGGGGGGATGGGCTGCCTGGGACATGACAGAGATCACTGTTCCAGATGACTGCGAACAGTAGATCTGTCATGTCATCTGTCAGAATGGGGATCCACCTGTTTTACAAAGGCAGATCCCCATTCTGCCTCTGTACTAGGCGATCGCAGGTCTCAGGTGGACATTGAGTTTGCCCGACCCACGGGCACGCTCCTGCAGCGTGCAGCCAGCGCAAGAGCGCCCTGGTGGCGGTGCGCTCCCACCCGCAACTGCGCTCACACCCACCCACTCGCACAGGGAGCCAACCTGCCACAGTACAACTGCTGCGGCTTGTCCTTAAGTGGTTAAAGGACTTCTGTATATTTATGGACACTTTTGTTTCTCAAGATTTATAGTTGTTCAACACATATATTTTCATGTCTTCATTTGTTTATGGCACATGTGCTATTGCTTATCACAAGAAGGTGGTGAATATGTATGATAAATAGCATTTGTGATCTGAAGCACATTTAGCAGAGTTGATTATATTAGCGCAGCATACTTTATTTATAAATTGAATGAAAGCAGCAGATTTATAAATATTAAATATGACTTCTAAAATGGTATTTCTATGTTAAAAATTACAGGATATGAGATTTTAGCAACTGAGTTTACATCTACTTTAATCTTCCCTGAGCAAAATATTTCTAGTAGCAAATAACTAGCAGATATTAAATTGATACCTTTTCATCTGTTTAGCTCTGCAGTTCTTTTTTGTTTACATTGGAAGCTATAGCTGAAAATATCTTTAACTAGATCACATGAACTCTTAATAATAAGATTTGAATAAGTTGCTGATATTGGTTTGAGAAATAGAACCACTGTCTGCAGTTTTTTGTTTATTGGAAGCCTGGTTCAATTTCTTACTGACGGCTACATTTGCTGAGTTCACAGCACAGCATTAAGCTTTTTATTTGTCTGCATGCTGGGATATCAGGCCAAGAATCTGACTGAGCAAAATAATTTGCTTATAACAACTTGCAGCTTTTAACCAGGTGGGAAAAGATCCTCAGCTCCGATCTATAGAGTATGCTCAATAAGTTTTAGACAAAATACAGACTTTTGTCACTTTTCAACACTGAACTATTTATCATTTCCTAAAGCCTATACCATCTGTTCATTACTAGTGATATGTTGCCAATGCTGTATATTAGGAAGTGCATGGCCACTTGGCCAGTGTCATACTACAGATCACAAACGTTAAGAATAACAGTATTAGTAGAACAATTGCTAAAGGTGTTGGTTTTATTACCTGTTATTCTATATACGGTTGGATTTTGTTGTATAGAATGCATAACTGCTTATGTACATTGTCAGAGGACATTTAAACCTCATTTGTATTGGGTTCTGTTGCCCCTGTCTGCTACACCAGTGGTCATCAACCCTGTCCTCAGGGCCTACTAACAGGCCAGGTTTTATGGATTACCTTGGGGAGATGCAGACTAAAATACTGTAATCACTGAGCAGCAAATTAGATCACCTGTGATGTATTTCAGTTATCTTGCAAACCTGGCCTGTTAGTGGGCCCTGAGGACAGGGTTGATGACCACTGTGCTACACAGTAATGTTGCTTTACTAAAAAAAGTTCACTTTGCTAGGGAAGTTTCACTTAGCTTAGTAAATGTGGTGAAAAGTCTGTTTTTAAAGAATACCTGTAGCGCTATCCCTGCAGGAGCCGCTTAGAAGATTGGGTTCTCTTTTTTTTCTGCCTCAACTCTGATAACAACCTCAGCCCCACTGACAGACCAGGTTAAACAAATGGATGCTGCACTGCTACTGGAAGCACACATTTAGATACCCTGCACGCAACTAGATTGTAAGCTCTTTTGAGCAGGGTCCTTTTAACCCTCTTGTATTTTATGATATTGTAACTGTACTGTCTTCCTTTTTACATTGCAAAGCCCCTTGTAAACTGCTGGCGCTAAATAAATCTTGTATAATAATAATAATAATAATAACTAAAGTTCAGTGTCAAAATGCATACATCAGAATGGTTAGTGGTAAATTAACCCAATATATTGTCACAGGTTGCAGTAAATAGCAGTATGCTCATAAATGAGCAAGCAGTATGCACATAAATGAGTACGTAAAGGATTAGGTTAATCACAGTTCACACGACAATATGTTCACTAGGCTATAGCAGTGTAGAGTAATGGCATTAGAAAACAGTAACAGCAATGATAATCAATACTGCAATAACTCCTCTGTAAACAATAGGCTATATCCACTTTAGAATGCACTCTATATGAGTGGCAACGATTAAATTTAAGACTCCCTAAAGAGGTACCTCTTCCTATGAACAATAGGCAAAGTTCTTGTGAATCTGAGTTAGCAGTCTTTAGCCCTAGTTCTTCACTCGGCCACCGTTGGGGCCCAGGTTTTATGGATGTGCACATGTGTTTAGTCCCAGTAAAGTTTGCATGCAATAAATAATGCTGCTAGTTCAATGACCAGTCCCTATGTGCTTGCAGTAAAAGGTTATTGTCATCAGTGTTCTATCACCTGGAAGGTAAACCGAATTCCTGGCACCAGAAAGCTAGTGCTGATTTGTGCTCCTGCTTATGTGCGTGCACATTGCACACATGCATTTTTCCGAGCAAAGGGGCAATTTTGGATAAACTGTGCCAGTTTGTTGCACGCATATTTGTGTGCATGCACATAACAATTAGCACCTGGCACCCAGTGACCCATTTAAACTGGTCTATCGCTATGAGAAGTTGCTGAAACCTTATCTGCTGTACCTGCTTACTCGTGTGTGACCTGGCTTGCTTTTGGACTATGTGTCTGCTCTTGCGTTAGCTTTGTTTTACCTAACAACTCTTACCTCAGCCTTTTTACTAGACTTGTCCTACCTGCTGACTCTGTACTGTTTTGCCCAGCTGTTACTGACCTTGGCCTGCCTTCTGCATTTACTTTGCCTGCTGATTCAGTTCCTCGCTGCCCGTTTGTTGCTGACTGCTGCTCGCCTCCTGGTCCTGCATCCGTCACCTGCTCTGGTGCCAAGCTGCTTCTGCATCCTGTTCCGAGGACTGCAACTATGAGCTCTACCCACCTACGGAGTGGACATCAATCATCAGCCAGCTACTACAGCACTCGTGCCACTCCTTGCCCTTATACTCTCTGTCTCCATCTTCAGGGGTGTTGGGCGGAAGGTACAAGAGAGGCCTCCACAACATTCCAGTCTTCACCAGGTACGTGATATCACCATTCCCTGAGATACAGCAACAGGGCTCCTGCTGTTCAGATGTCAGCTCATTTCTGGATCTGCCTGGAGTTTCCTCAGTACATGGCCACCGGCTCACAGGAGCAGCAATGTGCACACCTTGGTCTCCTCGCAAAGATGAAATCTCTCGGTATTCAGCCTGTGGAAATACAGCTCCCTCTCTGTATACCTGGCTGGAATTCCAATAGTCCATTAACTGTCATAATACATTTTCTTTCTCAAACTATCATGATTCGGTGCTGCTTACCATCAGGTCTCTTGAGCTCCTCCTGCTTATCAGTGTCTCCTGGTGGATGAGAGGTAGTGTTAACCTATTAAGCTGAAGTCCATTGGGAGCACAGAGAGCACTGCAGCGCAGTGTTCTAAAATGATCTCTGGCTCTAGCCAAGCACCTGGCTACATACCCAACCACATGGAAGTAGAAACTGTATTTTTTCTTGCACATGATTGGATGACAGACATCAACAAAGATTCATCTAATTCACTAAGCTAAGGGAAAATGTTCATGCAAAGTAAAAATTCCCTTGCAAAGTACACAGTCTATTTAGCTTTAGTAAATCAACCCATGACTATTGCATTGGTACAGGGGAATGGAGGGTTTGATTGTCCCTGGACCCATGAGATCCCTGTCATATAAGCACTGTTATGTTGCTTTATATGCTGACCAGATCCATTGGCCATATGCTCATTGAACCCCATTGGCCAAAATAGTTTTATTAATGGGTCAGCATTCTGGATAAGCAAAACCCATTTAGTTACAAGCCACCATCCAAAAATTACATTAACTCATAGCCTTTTTTCTTTACACGCAGAATAACGCCGCAGCTCTCTTTGTTCACATTCATTTTCTGTGTTGTTAACAGCAGTTTGAGTTTCCAGTCGGCTTGCAGAAAAATGACCTACTAAATGTGTTTTTATTAAAAATGAAGTTAGTCTGAACAAAATCATTACAATCATTTTTTTTAATACATCTTCTATTCAGATTTCAGAGAAATGTGCTTCTGCTCATAGATAGAATTCTGGCTCTAGACATCTCTTGACTGGCCGACTGGAAGGCGTAAAGAAGAGAGACCTTTATAACAGTCACTAGATGTCAGCACAGTTAATATGTTGAGTTTTATGCTTAATGTGCCGATGACAAGTCTCTTCTAAAGGACATGTAGTTCACTGACAGCTAGTGTGTTCAAGGTTGCCTATCTTTGATTTATGTTTGTTAGCAATTCCTTATCGTTATCACTGAGCGGTAGCAATGGACACACTTGCAAAGTCTATATCAGGAAACAATTTATTTTATTCAGTTTTTCCAAGGTCAGTTCAATAGAAAACTGCATTCATTATTCCCAACAAGCAGACCTAAGGGGGATGTTAAAGTAACTACGCATGTGAATAATTTGCATATTTTTATAAAGTCTTTAGGTAATTGCATGAGAAAGAGAGCATTAGAGATAACATTCTTCTCGTAAAAAATAACCATTATTAACATAGAGACAGAAAAGCTATGCCCTAAATTAATAAAAAAATGGGGGTGTTTGCTTTTAGAAACAAATAATTGTTAGGTGTTTTTTGCATATTTAGGTCCTGTTTATGTTGTTAGGTACTGTTTTAATGCTTTAGTTTAGAGGGAACTACTTATTTTTGAAACTTTGTGATATGCTTCCACATGTTGGTTTGCCCTTAACGAGGACCTAAACCTAAAAAAGTGCAGATATATCATCTCATAGCCAACAACTAGAAATGTTAACTGTGCCCAATCATACCCTTAAAATGTACATTGAATTCCTCCTGAAAAATAGCCATGCGCTTTCTGGTATATGAATGTGCCTAGGCACGCTTGCCGATATAGCCTTATAGCTGTATATCTGCGGTGTGAGGTCTCAAGCACTACTGCCTCCAACTCCTAGTTTTAGGAGATTGGGAGATTCATTTTTTTTGTAAGTGGGCAAACTTACAAAATCTACAGAGGATTCATTTTTTTCCTCCACTGTACACCCCTGAAGAAGAACAAAAATTAAAAACATTACATGCATAACAATGCATTGTTATGTAATCTATATACAAACAGCCTTCAATGAACCGTTAAAGAACTCTTTTATGTCTTTTGTATTAATAAAGTTTTTTTTGCAACTTTGTTAACTTTTTGTTAATTTTTTTGGTTCCCTGTAAAGTCCCATTATTGAGGGATCAAGATGTATAGTATGGTGGCCCTTAACTCAGTCATAAAAGCATACTGTATATCCTACTGGCACAGTCTCCCTGGGACCACTAAATAGGTGTTTTTAAAAAGCAGATATATAGCACAAAATGCTGTTCAGTTCCCACAAGAACGTTTGAACATTGCGAATGTTCGGAACCGAATAACGAACCCTATTGAAGTCTATGGGACCCGAACTGGAAAAAGAAAAAGTGCCCATTTTAAAGGCTTATATGCAAGCAATTGGGCATACAATGGTTATAGGGGTCCAAGTCCTGCCCTGAGGGACATGTATCAATGAAAAAAAAGTTTGTAAAAAATTTCATTTTAAATGAGCAGTGATTTATTGATGCTTAAAGTGAAGGCATAAAAATGAAAAATTCCTTTCAATATAGTGCCTAGGGGGTCCCCTTAGGCGACCTGTAAAGTGGCACATCTGTACTGTGTATAGAAGCTGCTGCAGCAATAATTGCATTTTATAAAGCCCAAAAAAATGAAATTTTTCCTGCAAGTTTTCTTTATTTTCTAAGCAACAGCTTGTGTAGCCAGTCTGTATGATGAGGCCCTGGGAACAAGATTAGAGTTTTTTTGGATAAATTCTGGTGTCTCTTCCACAGACTATGGATAGAAGTAACAGTAACACCCAAAGGCCAGTAACAAATTGGCCTTTGGGTGTTGGTGGTGCCTTTAACTGTAACCTTATTGCAGTACTCTTGCTGAAAGCAAGAATTGGCCTTGCTGTCAAAAATGAAAATGATATGCACCTGTCAAACAGGTGCAGAAAAATTGGTCTTTGGGTGTCGTTGGCGCCTTCACACGGTAACCCTGCAGAGGTGCTCTTAATGAAAGCAAGAGTTGGCATTGCTGTCAAAAATGGCAATGATATGCACCTGTCAAACAGGTGTGTAAAAATTGGTGTTAGGGTATAGGTGGCGCCTTCACATTGTAACCCTATTGAGGTACTCTTGATGAAAGCAACAATTGGCCTTGCTGTTAAAAATTGCAATGATATGCACCTGTCAAACAGGTGTGGAAAAAGTGGTCTTTGGGTGTCGGTGGCGCCTTCACACCGTAACCCTATTGAGGTACTCTTGATGAAAGCAAGAATCGGCCTTGCTATCAAAAATTTAAATGATATGCACCTGTCAAACTGGTGCAGAAAAATTGGTCTTTGGATGGTAATTGTGCCCATGAAACCTACACCAAAAAAATTCTTGGATGAAATCAACACCCACAACGCTAGGCAGCACAGAAGTCCTGCAGTGATTCCACATCCCAAAAACACTTAATCAGCGACATCAGCATCAGGGGCTTCATAGCTGCTGGTAATCCAGGAATGATTAATTTTGATAAATGTCAGACCGTCCACCTAGTCTGTGGGCAGACGCGTTTTATTATCAGTAACAACTGAATGCCCATTCAGAAAGCACGCTGGATGCAGGGCAGCCCAGCAGCCCAATTGCATACTGGGCACATTTTGGCCAGTGGTCTATTCTCATGACTCAGTAAGCCAGTGGATCGTCGACTGGAAAGCTCTCCATCTCTGTTTTCAATCCTAGATAATCGTCCACCATGTGATGCAGACACTGCCGAAGGGATGTGGAAGCTGACAGCCCTGGGCAGTGAGGACTAAAAAAATTGTGAAATGCATCAGTTAGGCAGCCGCCTTCTCCACCGCTCCTCTCTTGACCAACAGAAGCCTCAAAACTACATTTTCCATGACACTGTAACCTACCAGAGACGGGAAAAGTGTTAGATAAACAAAACTACATTTTCCATGACACTGTAAAAATCCTCTCTAAAGTCCTGGCCAATAGATTAAACACGGTTATCACTGCCCTAATCCACCCGGACCAGACGGGCTTCAGTGTTAGTATACATACTCACATTGCGGTTGCTTAGGGGAGGGGTGCCGGAGTGGTGGCCTCACTCGACGCCGAGAAGGCCTTCGACTCCATCGCCACCATCATTATACTGCGGCGAGGCAGGGATGCCCGCTCTCCCCGGCTTTGTTTGCATTGGCACTAGAACCCCTGGCTTCCCTTCTCAGAGCTAGCGATTCCATAAAAAGGCATACATGGGTAATCTGACAGAAAAAATCTCTTTGTATGCGGAGCACGATTCACTCCTCTATTTGGCGGACGCCTCTGATTCATTAAGGGCGGCATTGGCCCTATTTGACGGCAGGTAAACTCCTTTCTCTGGGCCGGAAGACCCCGAGGGTGGCACTTAGTATACATTACCATCCCGCTGGTCTGGAGAGAGCTTAGCTGATGCCCAACTTCCTAGTTTATTATTGGGCTGCGTGGTCACTGGTGGACAATACGGTGGTGGGTCTTTCGCAAACCAAAAGAAAATCCTGCTGTCAACCTGGAGGCAGCCCTTGTTGGGGTCGTATGCGGCGTTGTCTAACCTTCCATACAGAGGTCCAAAGGCCAGCCCAGCAGTCACCTACTCCTATGAACGAGACTACCCTTCAGGTATGGAGATCCTAGCCAGCCACGATCCCTGAGCCATTTGGAAGATATAGCAGGAGACAGATATGTTAAACTGTGCCTTACATATTCTTTATTTTACGCCCGAAGAGAAATTCTCCTTAAGTGGAAACAAAAAGATCCCCCATTCAAGGAAGCATGGCAGAAAGCAATTAACAATGTGTTACCCTTATACCGTATTACTTATGAGAGTAGGAACTGCCCTCAGAAATATGATAAGGTTTGGTCATGTTGGGTAGATGCATATGGTTGATTATCTCCCCCCCTCCCCCCCGTCCTCTCCCTCTCCTGCTCCCCGGGTAGGGGGGGGTTCCGTTCGGGAGAGCGTGTCTCTCTCGGGGGGTTCCCCCCCCTGGGCTCGCGGGTGCCCCCCCTTCTCCCCCCCTCCACCAATGCTGTCCCTAGCCCTCTATAGGGTTGGGGGACAGGCAGTCGCAATGACCACCAGCCACGGGCAATCGCGGGCACGAGAGGCAGAACAGGGACATGTGTGTGTAAACACACACATCCCAGTTCTGTGAGGAGAGAAAGATTGTGAGTTCCTACGTGCTTGGAACCACGATCTCAAAGCTCCTATAGTTCCCCACAGTTAGAACACACACCTAGGGAACACAGTTAACCCCTTGATCACCCCCTAGTGTTAACCCCTTCCCTGCCAGTGACATTTATACAGTAATCAGTGCATTTTTATAGCACCGATCACTGTATAATTGTCAATCGACCCAAAAATGTGCCAAAAGTGTCCGATGTGTCCCCCATAATGTCGCAGTCTCGATAAAAATCACAGATCCCCGCCATTACTAGAAAAAAAAAATAATAATAAAAATGCCTTAAATCTATCCCCTATTTTGTACACGCTATAACTTTTGCGCAAACCAATCAATATACGCGTTTTACGATTTTTATTACCAGAAATATGTAGAAGAATACATATCTGCCTAAACTGAGGAAAAAAAATATATAAAAAAAAAAAAAAATTGGGGCTATTTATTACAGCAAAAAGTACAAAATATTGTGTTTTTTTCAAAATTGTCGCTTTTTTTTGTTTTATAGTGGAAAAAATAAAAACTGCAGAGATGATCAAATACCACCAAAAAAAAGCTCTATTTGTGGGAAAACCGTGCAATTGTCAGTTAAAGCGAGGCAGTGCTGAACCGCCAAAAATGGCCTGGTCATTGAGCAGCCAATTCTTCCGGCCTGAAGTGGTTAAGGTGTCCTTAAGAGATTTCATCTTCTGCACTCTCTGTGGAGACGGGATGAGTTCTGAGACTTTACCCTTGTAACGTTGGTCAAGGAGGGTTGCCAACCAATAGTGATTCTTCTCCTTTAGGCCACGTATTCTTGGGTCCTTTCGCAGGCTTTGAAGCATGAGGGAGCCCATGCACTGCAAATTTGCGGAGGCATGAGAAGCACACTCCTCGGGTCACTGAGGATTATATTATAGTATCTGGAGCTGCCCCCTCCCAGCCACGTACTACTCCCAAGGGTTCTGGGGATGAAAAACCATCTCTTACCGTTTGACGTATGTCTTCCTCTGCTTCAATGCCTTCAAAACTGCCAGAATCCTCCTCCTCCTCCCCTCTCTTCTCTTGTGTGTTCTGTGGCATGGGAACAATGCATAAGGTGGACTTGAGAGAAAAGGAAGTCCTCCTCTTCCTCCCGCTGCTCTGCCTCAAGTTCCCTGTCCATAATGCCATGCAGAGTCTGCTCCAGTAGAAACACAACAGGGATTGTGTCACTGATGCATGCATTGTCACGGCTCACCATCCTTGTGGCCTCCTCAAATGGTGACAGTACAGTACATGCATCCTTTATCAGCAGCCATTGGCGTGGGAAAAAAATCCAAGCCGGCCTGAGCCTGTCATTGTGCCATACTCACATAGGTACTCATTGACAGCCCTCTTCTGCATGTGCAGCCACTGCAGCATTGCCAAAGTCGAGTTCCACCTCGTGGGCATGTCACAAATCAGGAGGTTTACGGGCAGGTGGAATTCCCACTGAACTTCAGCCAACTGAGCACTGACTGTGTATGACTGCCTGAAATGGCTACAGACTCTTCTGGCCTGCTATAGCAGACCTTCCAACTCTGGGTACCTATTTAGGAAACGCTGCACCACCAAATTGAGGACATGTGCTAGGCATTGCACATGTGTCAACTTTCCCTGTCTAAGGGGGGAAAGGAGGTTTGTGCCATTATCGCACACCACCATTCCTGGCTCCAGCTGGCAAGGCCTGAACCACCTCTGGGCCTGCCCCATCAGAGCTGCAATCATTTCTGCTCTGGTGTGGTTCCTGTCCCCTAGAAACACAAGCTGAAGCACTGCATGGCACCTTTTAGCCTGACTCATTGAATAGCACCTTGAATGCTTAGGGGATACCTGTGGTTCATAGGACAATTCAGCAGAGGAGGTCATGGAGGAGGAGGAGGTAGAGCTGACAAATCTTGCATCATCACCACTAGCTGTATGGAGACATGGGGGCACAACAAGCTGCAGCACCGAGCCCTGTGCTGCATCCTTCTGAGTTGCAAGCAGAGTTACCCAGTGTGCTGTGAACAAAATATATGACCCCTGACCATGCTTGCTGGACCACATATCAGCAGTAATGTGGACTTTGTGGCTGACTGCCTTGCCCAATGATGCCACAACATTGCCTTCCATGTGATGGTACAGAGCTGGAATGGCTTTATGTGAAAAGAAATAGCGACTGGGAACCTGCCATTGTGGTACAGCACATTCTGAAAATTCACGGAAAGGGGTAGGATACACCAGACGGAAAGGAAGAAGTTGTAGAGCCAGCAGCTTTGACAAGCTGGCATTTAGACGCTGGGCTTGTGGGTAACAGTGACTGTATTTTTTTTTTTCGCTGCAGCAGATGGGGCAGAGAAATTTGACGGCTATAGTCTACAGCTGGTGGTGTGCTACTGGCAGATGTGCTGCAAGGACCTGGGACACCCTGCGCTATGCCATCATCCCTGTCAGTGGAGGCTGCTGAGAGGTCATGAGGTATAGCGGGGGCAGACTGAGGTGAGTAAGAAGGAGGAACAGAATTGCACCCCTTTTGTGTGGCTTTTAGGTGCTCTTGCCAACGGGCTGAGTTTTGGGAGGTTAAATGCCTTGTCAAGCATGTGCTACCCAAATGGCTGGTGTTTTTACCACGTTTGATGTACTTGAGACAAAGTTTGCAAATTGCAACATTGCGATCGGCTGCACATGTGCTAAAAAAGGCAGAGAGATAACAGCTCCACAAGTGATGTACAGTGATGTAATAGGGTGGCTGTGCTCTACTCTTCCATGATAGCTGCCTCGTTAGGGTTGTGCCTCATCCTCATTTTCCTCCTCTGCTCTATCTGGCACCCAAGTCACATCAGTGACCTCATCATCATCATCTCTTCTATCCTCACCACTGAAAACATCTTGGCAATGCGCTGCGGCTGGGGGAACATCACTGCCAATTTGTGTACCAGTGTTCTCCCCTCTCTGTAGGCTCATGTTCCTGCCTTCCTCAACCTCAGAACCAATATCTGAATCCAGTAATGGCTGTGAATCGTCAAGGAAAAAGTGGCTAACGCTGTGTTCAAATAACTCAGCTGACTCCTCCATGCCTGATGCTGGGGCTATGGCAGAATAAGTGTGGACAAGGAGGCATGTTTAGCCACTCTGGCAGCTGTAGTGGACTGCGCACTAGTCTCTGCTTTGTTGACGGAGGATGAGGAGGATAGAGCACTGAAATATACTGTATTTAACGGCACATAACGCACTGAAATATACTGCTTTAAATGTGCACTAATGCACATAAATATACTGAGTTAAACGCACAGTCCACCCCCTCCTCTGCATGCTTCTCCTTGTGGACGCATACGCTGCAGATTTTCTGTAAAGGTGAACTTACACTTTAAAGTGTACTAATAGTCCATTTTGGATAGTCAGTTTGATAATCAGTTTTAATCAGTTAGTCAGTTTTTGAGAAGGGTTTCAACATCTGTCAGTTTTTTTTTTGCTTTAATTTGTTGGGGCGATCCTTTACTTCCTGTCACAGTAACATAACAGGAAGTGAAAGTAAATCTGTACAAAATGAGGGAGAATCTTCCAGAATAAGTAGCACCACTGAATGATTCACCCTCACTTCTTGTTCTAATGACCAATGCAATTTTTTTTATTTCTGCTTTTTGTCTCTATAAAAAGGTAGTAGATTATTTATGTGCAACTGCAGTGGAAAAAAATCATACTGAGGCTGATGTGTGAAATGTTTGTTAACAAGATTTGGTAAAGTTTATTCACAGATGAATGTCAGTGACTGTTTAAAGTACAGCAGAATCATTTTAGGTAAAAGTTCAGGGAATGAGCAGAGAATCTTTGTAATTAATGCTTGATGAAGACATACCTGATTTAGCACAGAGTCTATACTGTATGTCCTTGGAAGTAGTATTTTATCTTATTATGATGAATTAGCCCACATTTCTCTTTAGTGCATCTAAAACAACTTGTTCATTTAAACTGAGCTCAGTTATTTTGTGGTCTAACTCAGTACATTAAATAGCTTTTTTTTTTATCCTGTATTTTCTTTTATCTCAAATCTTTGCATGCAGTCTTTTCAGGTTGTATATGATGTTATTTTTTACAATATAATTATTGTTATATAAATGTGTATGTTTGATTTTTAATTGATTGTTATGATAAAACTTTTTTATTGTATAAATGGGAATTGTGGTTCTAATGAAATTAGTTTGTCAGCAGCCTATATTTTTATTTACCCATGTATCTCATTCATATTAAAGTATAACTAAAAGCAAAACTTTTTTTTGTTTTGGGTAGGGCAGAGAGAGATTAGAACACCTGTCCGTGTTTATTGCTGTCTGTGTCCCTGTTACAGAGATTTATCCTCTCTATTTGTCCTGTTTACCTTTATAACTGAAAGTGAAAGTAAAAGAAAATCCCAAATTTTCGGCTGTCCCCAGAAAAGTAATAGAGGGGAAATCTTCCTATGGGAACACTAGTTCTGGTGACCAGGGGGTTTCCAAAGAATGCCCTTAATTTGGAGAGATTTCCTCCCACTTCCTGTTTGGCAATGGGACAGGAAGTGAAGGAAAATCTCCAAATTGGGACACAAATGGCGGAAAAAAAATCTGACGAGTTATAACCCTCCCTTACTCTATCCAACATGAAAAAGAAAATGTTGCCTATAATTCTACTTTAACAGTGAGTTAGTGACAAATGGTACATTTTTCAAGAGTGCCCTTACAGACCTTCAAAACTCTTTGAAAGAGAGATGCGCCATTCTTTATGCATGAGTGAATGTGCTAAATAAGTTTTTTTTAAGCAGATAAGTTGTGAATTTTACATTCGCCAGACTACAGTATAAAGTGAGGGAAAAAAGTATTTGATCCCTTGCTGATATGAACGTTTGCTCACTGACGAAGAACTGATCAGTCTATAATTTTAATGGTCTGTTTATTTTAGCAGTGAGAGACAGAATAACAACAAATATATCCAGAAAAACGCATTTCAAATAATGTATAAATCAATTTTAATTTTAATGAGTGAAATAAGTATTTGATCCACTATCAATCAACAAGATTTCTAGCTCTCTGGTGTCTTCTATACAGGTAACAATCTAAAGGGAGTGCTCCCAATCTCAGATTGTTACCTGTATAAAAGACACCTGTCCACAGAAGAAATCAGTCAATCAAATTCCAAAGAGCTGTCCAAGGATGTCAGGGACAGGATTGTAGACCTACACAAGGCTGGAAAGACCGTCGCCAAGGGATTGGTGAGAGGGTAAAGGGAAAGAGAAGTGGCAAGCCACCTCTGGTGAAGTAATGTTTTAATCATGGATCTGCTGTTGCCGAACAATGATTGGGGAGACGTCAGCCAGCTTGCTCAGTGACAGGGCAGAGGAGAGCTGTCAAGGCCTGTTGCAGCCCGCCGTGATAATCGACCAATAGGAACACGTTTTGGAGGCAAGGCCACGCTTCTTTTGTCAGCCTCCGAAATGCACAACTATTGGCCGATTATCTGGCTGCACCAGACTTTGACAGCTCTCCACTGCCCTGTCACCGAGCGAGCCGGCTGGCATCTCTATGATCATCATTCGGCAACAGCAGAGACATACACGTGCTCTTCCCCTTCCCATTCCACCTGTCTTTGATTGTAAGGGACATTGTTGGCTTTACAGCTAACTGCTCTCTAGCTACCAGTGATGCTGACAATGGGTGGAGCCTGATGGGAAAGCTGAAACACTAGTCAGGTTTGCTCTCTTTTTGTGATTAATATTGGGCAGGTTCTATAGTCAATAGAGAGGCATCCACCCACTGCCTGCTGTTAATAACAAGGGGAGAGAGCCTGATGAGGAACTAGAGTCTGTAATCCCCATCAGGCTCCACCCACCAAGGTTCAAAAATCCTTAGTAGCTGCGCAGACTGTGTGGCAGCTGCACAAGCAGGAGGGAGCTCAGCTGCACTGAGGACAGAGTGTCTGTATGTGTTGCATGCCCCAGCCTCATTGATGGAGAAATTAAAGAGGAGGTCCAGCCAAACAACCAAAAAATATGTAAAAGTCTTTTAATATTAGGGCACTTCCAGGGAGCCCGCGATGTCGGCACCCCAGCCAATTTTCAGGTCAGTTCCCAGGTGCTGCCGCCGCCACTCCTGGTAAGGGAACCAGGCAGTAAAGCCTTTCGGCTTCACTGCTGGTTCCCTACTGCGCATATGTAAAGCACGCCAAGCTTTCTAATTGGAGTGGGGGAAGGAGGAGGGGGGGGCGAAAATCCAGGAGATCGGGCTGCGGCCCGTCTCCTGGAAGTGGGGAAGGGATTTTTTTTCCCCTGCTGTAGAAGATTGGAGCATGCTCTTTTGGGTGTTTTTTTTTGCCTTCCTCTGGATCAACTGTGGTATAGAATGGGGTTTATTGGATTGTACGATATATTTTATTTTTATTTATTATTTCTTTTATTTTTATGGTTGAACTGGATGAACTTGAGTCTTTTTTCGGCCTAGCTAACTGTCATAAACGGGTCCCCGTTCCCCCCTCCCCCCTGAAAGGTGCCAAATGTGACACCGGAGAGGAGGAGCGGGCATATAAGCTGAAGTTCCACTTTTGGGTGGAACTCCGCTTAAATTTTTGCCTGGTTTGATCACCGTGCCAAGCTGTAAAGGAGACTTCTTGGCAAAATGCATCTGTAGCTAAGTTATCTTGTTACATTTTCCAATATATCTAAATTTGCTATCTTTATCTGCTATTATTTAATTAAATGTTATATACAGTTTGAACTTACCTACAAGTGTTTATGTGATCTATCACGTAATCGCGATAAAACGCACGTACCTGTTTAAAACAGGTACATGGATTTGTCACCCGCACCGACATTAGTTGAGCAGACAAGTTAGACACTTTTTATGAATTTCCTTGAATGTTTTTCTCTTTGGAATGAGTCAGCCTGTTAAAAATATTTGCACTGAATGCTCTGCATTCATTCTTTTGACTTATTTTCCTCCCTGTCAAACTCACCAAAGAGAAGGAGAAATGTAACTCTAGTATGTGCACATATTTATTTGCGCAACTAAATGTAGATCTATTCATATTCATTATGTCTCCAAATTAAGAAAACCTACTGTAAATTGCAGTTTCCCATTTAAAATTAATTACCAATAACCTTGATAAACAATGAGCAGATTAATTAGGAAGAGTAGTGTGCACATGTAGAATGCCTCTATTTTGAGCACATTGTCCTATGTCGTGTTCCTGTGCCATAGCTAAGTGGAATCCTGTTCTTTTCCTGGGTCCCATCTGTTACAAGAGTCGTTGTGCACATTTGCTGACAGAGTTGAAGCTAAGTTTCCTTCATATATAACCTCAATAGAGTTGAACCATCCAGATGGGCAAAGCTTATTACGGCCTGTTGTATCATAGAAAATAGACTGTGATTTATATGCAACAAATCTGGAACCAAGGAGATTGTGTGCAGGGTACAGGATCTATAAATCTTCATTTCTCTCTCTCTCGGTTCTCTCCCTTCCCAAACGTTGCCCCACCTGAGTAAGAATATAGTGTATGTTGGCACGCAGCCCAGCGTATTGTCACTGCATTTTCTTTCCTCTATCTCTCGAAATAATTGTTCATTGAGAAAAGAACATTGTGTGCTTAGTGTCTACAGGTTCACGAATGCAATATTGGCCTGTTTGAAAAGAGGATTTACGCTGATTTGGGTGACCTGCAAATAACTGTTCTCAGGTTGTCTTTCTCAGGAGTGACAGTATCATTTGATGTCTAGATATACCATAATATTATATGGCTTGTAGGTTTGCACTAGTTTTTTTTACTACACAAAGAGGTTCGTTAGCGTTGTTTATAAACTGGGCAACTGTAAATGAAGGACCCAATCAATTTGTAAATTAGGTTTAAAATCAATTTAATGCACTGACCACACTGTACACATGCTGCTGTACACTTTCATATTTTTATTTTTATCACATTTGCTTTTTTGTTTTGCAGACCATATTTTCTAAAAAGAGAGCCTTTTGTTTCACCATCATTGGAAAATATTATGTTGGACAATACACTCACTGGCCACTTTATTAGGTACACCTTATCTATCGCTTGGTAACACAAATTGCTAATCAGCCAATCACGTTGCAGCAACTCAGTGCATTTAGGCATCTAGACATGTGAAGATGACCTCTGGTGAGTGGGGTCACAAGAGGGGAGTGTGGCACACAAACACTATTTTACTTGAATCACTGAAGCACTTTATATATTTTTTGGAGCACTCAGCACTTTATTATAGTTTGATATCTATTTTGTATTTTGTATTATGTAATTGTTGTTCAATATTCTGCAAGTGCTGTTAATTTATATATCCATTCTTGAGGTTTAGTACCTTTGTAATAGCTGCTGCAGTTTATTTATTAATGTATACTTTCACTTAGCATGAGTTTTATTTAGCATATATACAAGATAATAGAAAGGCAACAGTAACTCCTATACCACTTATTAAACCCAAGGTATGCCGAATTCCATCTCTGAACACACAACACATCAAACCTGAAAAGCAGCACCGGGTGCCACTCCTGTCAGCTAAGAGCAGGAAACTGAGGCTACAATTTGCACAGGCTTACCAATTGGACAATAGAAGATTGGAAAAACGTTGCCTGGTCTGATGAGTCTCGATTTCAGCTGTGACATTCAGATGGTAGGGTCAGAATTTGGCATAAACAGCAATGAAAGCATGGATTCATCCTGCCTTGTATCAATGGTTCAGGCTGGTGGTGGTGTAATGGTGTTTGGGATATTTTCTTAGCACACGTTGGGCCCCTTAGTACCAATGGAGCATCATTTCAACACCATGACCTACCTGAGTATTGTTGCTGACCATGTCCATCCCTCTATGACTACAGTGTACCCATCAACTGCATGATGCTTTCATGTTAATATGGACCAAAATCGCTAAATAAATGTTTCCAACACCTCATGGACTCTATGCCATGAAGAATTAAGGCAGTTCTAAACTCAAAAGGGGGTCCAACCCGGTACTAGCAAGGTGTACTTAATAAAGTGACTGGTGAGTGTACATCCTGCTTGAGAGTATTTTAAGCTAGGATCAGGAGTTCACCATGTAGAGAAACATATTTGTTTGTATTAAAAATAGGTGTACTTTCTCGCTACTATGTTGTGCTATTGAGTGCTATAAGACTACAAAACTTACTAAGCGGATCGCTCACACCTATAAACACTCCCTAAACATGTATCAAATGTGCAAAATGATATTCAAAAGTGGTGCCACGCTCCCAAATACTAATGTGCTAATATCCCTTTAAATCTGTTTGCATAGCAATTTTCAAACACTGCATATCATATCAAACTATTATATATGGTTTGATATGATATGCTGAGTATTCAGACCTTCATACAGCTCCTGATTACCCTACATTTCCATTTTCTATTCAGTACAATCAGAAGATGCCAAAACTACTGACAACGAGGAAGATTTTACTTATCTTTATCCATTTCTGCTGCTGAAAGTGACCCTGGTGTCAAACTATTCATCTCAACAATAGCGATTGTGATGATAGGGAGGTCTAACAATGGGAGAGTAGTACTGAACAACATTAATTTTCCTTCATTTTCCCCAGAATTTGCAAGCTGGTAATTAAAAAAAAAAAAGGTCAGTTTTAAACCTCATATCTGTGCTAAGCATGGAGAGACAACACATTAGACACAAAACAGTCTTATCATAATGTATTGAGAATAATGCAGGGCATCATAAACCTTACTCAGCAGGGTCTTCAAAGGACTTCAAATGAGGCTCTGTAGTAAATGGTGAAGTTGAAAAGTCTAAAGAGGAGTTTGAGCAATACACATCTGTTATTATAACTAAAACTGAACTTTCAGAGGCATGTGTTACACATATTCCATCTATTATTGTGGTACATATGTTTTTAAATGTATGATAATAACAATTTGTTTTCATATTTTTACATTTACTGTCTGAGGTGTGACTAAAAGTCCTGTGGGCAAAATGTTTTTTTTTTCTGTGTTGTACATACGAATTTGGGACTGAGACACTACATCAACCCTTCCCACATTAGCTCTCATTGTCTGTCTATGTTACACCTTTTCCATTATTGCTGCTGTAATGGTGTTACCATCATAAAAAGTGGCTACACGTTTTATACTTATGAGAAGATGCCAGTCAGTTAGACCAGTGTTTCTCAACTCCAGTCCTCAAGGCGCCCCAACAGGTCATGTTTTCAGGATTTCCCTCATGCCCCGTACACACGCTCTGACTTTCCGGCGGGATCGCCCGCCGGACCTTCCAGCGGGGCTTCGCCGGACTTTCCGAGCAAGTGACTTGCCCACACACGCCCGGACTTCTCCGGCGGACAATCCACGGGAAAAAGTCTGCGGGACTTTTGAAAATGAACGGACTTGCCCACACACGGAGCAGTCCGTTCATTTAGAACGTAACTGCAGGTAGACGGGGCTAGCGAAGGCAGTGAATGCCGCCGCGCTAGCCCCGTCACCTGGTATGGATTTAAAGGGAATCCCCACGCCGAAAAAAAAAAAAAAAAACGGCGTGGGGGTCCCCCCAAATCCATCTCAGACCCTTATCCGAGCACGCAGCCCGGCCGGCCAGGAAAGGGGTGGGGACGAGCGAGCGCCCCCCCCTCCTGAGCCGTACCAGGCCGCGTGCCCTCAACATGGGGGGTGCCCTGGGGAAAGGGGGCCGTGGCGGCCCACCACCCCAAAGCACCTTGTCCCCATGTTGATCCCGGCCCCCCACCCTATGTGAATGAGTATGGGGTACGATGTACCCCTACCCATTCACCTATGGTGTAAAGTGTAAATAAAAAAACACACAATTTTTTAAAAATATTTTATTGCACTGCTCCGGGGGTCTTCTTCCGTCTTGGGGGGGTCTTCTCGCCGGACTCCTCTGCTATTTTACCTAGCTCTTTTACCGAGCAGAGGAGCCCAGCTACCTTCTTTGTCGTCGCCGCCGTCGTCGTCTGGGGGCCTCGATCCGCCTTCGGGGGTCTTCCCGGGGTCTCTTCTGTTCTTGCCGCTGTCGTCGCTTTCTGCGCCGCCGCCGCCTTCTTCTTCTTCCTCTTCTTCTTCTTCCGATGTTGATTCGTCGCTCTCTCTGGCCGGAATGGCAGAGCCGCGCTGTGTTGGGACATAAATAGGGACAAGGAGGCGGGGTCACATGCTCATGTCACATGGTGACCTCGCCCCCCTATGATGTCACAGTCCCGGAGGATGCTGGGACTGTGACATCATAGGGGGCGGGGTCACCATGTGACATGAGCATGTGACCCCGCCTCCTTGTCCCTATATAAGTCCCAGCACAGCGCAGCTCTGCCATTCCGGCCAGAGAGAGCGACGAGTTAACATCGGAAGAAGAAGAAGAGGAAGAAGGCGGCGGCGGCGCAGAAAGCGATGACAGCGGCAAGAACAGAAGAGACCCGGGAAGACCCCGGAAGACCCCCGAAGGCGGATCGAGACCCCCAGACGACGGCGGCGACGACGAAGAAGGTAGCTGGGCTCCTCTGCTCGGTAAAAGAGCTAGGTAAAATAGCAGAGGAGTCCGGCGAGAAGACCCCCCCAAGACGGAAGAAGACCCCCCGGAGCAGTGCAATAAAATATTTTTAAATATACACTTTACACCTTAGGTGAATGGGTAGGGGTACATCGTACCCCATACTCATTCACATAGGGTGGGGGGCCAGGATCTGGGTGCCCCCTTTTTAAAGGGGGCTCCCAGATTCCGATAAGCCCCCCGCCCGCAGACCCCGACAACCAACGGCCAGGGTTGTCGGGAAGAGGCCCTTGTCCTCATCAACATGGGGACAAGGTGCTTTGGGGTGGGGGGGCGCCCACACGCGCCCACACACGGGCGGATTGTCCGGCGGACATTCCCGCGGGAAAGTCCGCTCGTGTGTACGAGGCATCAGATGAAACGGCTCTGGTAATTACTAAGGCAGTGAAACTGATCCATTCACCTGTGCAAAATAATGTAAAGCCTGAAAACATGACCTGTTGGGAGCCTTGAGGACTGGAGTTGAGACACACTGAGTTAGACACAAAGCATGCCTATATTACAAGGTGATGAAAGCTAATAAGCCCCTTTTAGACCACCCAAGAGAATAGATACAGGGTCTATATCATATTTGGTATCTAACAAAAAGTAATTGCTTTCAGCTGCTGCTAGCTGACAAAGGGGGGCTGATCAGTGGCTTAAAATAGGGAAGTATATGCAACACACTTCCATAGAGAAGTTAGTATAGGCGTTAGAAGGGGGTAGTATTCATTAGAGATGAGTCCGCGGTTTGAGTCGAACGTAAGTTCGACTCGAACATCGGGTGTTCATTTGTTCTAGAAATGAATCGAACGTATGGGGCCTTCACGGGACATTCGACCGTCACAGAACGGCCCATAATGCACTGCGAGATTGCAGTGCATTGCTGTATGATTGGCCAAAGCATGCACCTGACCTACATGCTTTGGCTAATCACAGCACGCTCTGCTGAGAGTGCCATAATTGGCCACGCCCCAAGGCTGCGTACAAATCCACACCAGGCCCTTCAGGTCTGGTATGGATTTTAAGGTAAACCCTGCGCCAAAATTAAAAAAAAAATGGTGTGCCCCCCCCCCCCAAATACATACCAGACCCTTATCCAAACATGCAACCTGGCAAGCTGCAGGAAAAGGGGGGGACGAGCACCCCCCACTCCTGAACTGTACCAGGCCACATGCCCTCAACATGGGGAGAGTGCTTCGTGGTCCTCCCAATGCACCTTGTCCCCATGTTGACAAGGGCCTCATCCCCACAACCCTTACCCGGTGGTTGTGGGGGTCTGCGGGCGGAGGGCTTATCAGAATCTGAAAGCCCCCTTTAACAAGGGGGCCCCAAGGTCCCGGCCTCCCTATGTGAATGGGTATGGCCTACCCATTCATCCAAAAACTGTAAAAAAATCAAAACATTTGAAAATTCCTGTATTAAAAATAAGTGTCCCGCGATGTAAATCCATCGTCTATCATGGCGCCGAAGATGCCGATCCAAGGGCGGGCCACCCAGTGATGTCAGAGTGGGCGGGGTCACCCATTTACATCACCGGGTGACCACGCCCTTGGCTATATTACAGCTGTCACCACGAAAAGACTGCAGTCGGCGGGATGCCTCCCATGGAGGCAGAGTTTTTTTTTTCTTTAGACCGTTAGCGCGGTGATTGATGATGAATGCACATCGCTGGACACTTTTTTTATAAAGGAATTGTCAAAAACTGTCTGCTGTTGTTTTTACTTTTTTTGACAATTCTTTGAGAATGGGTAGGGGTACAATTTACCCCCATCCATTCACATAGGGGGGGCTGGGATCTGGGGGGCAAGGGTTGTGGGGTTGAAGCCCTTGTATCATCAACATGGAGACAAGGTGCTTTGGGGTCCCCATGTTGAGGGCATGTTTGGGGGGGCGCTCTCTTGTCCCCCCCTTTTCCTGCAGCCTGCCAGGTTGCATGCTTGGATAAGGGTCTGGTATGGATTTTGGAGGGCCCCACGCCACTTTTTTTTAACTTTGGCACAGGGTCCAAAAATATCCCAAAAATCTGCTCGGTAAAAGCGCTAGGTAAAATAGCAGAGGAGTCCGGCGAGAAGACCCCCCAAGACGGAAGAAGACCCCCCCGGAGCAGTGCAATAAAATATTTTTAAACTTACACTTTACACCTTAGGTGAATGGGTAGGGGTACATCGTACCCCATACTCATTCACATGGGGTGGGGGCCAGGATCTGGGTGCCCCCTTTTTAAAGGGGGCTCCCGGATTCCGATAAGCCCCCCGCCCGCAGACCCCGACAACCAACGGCCAGGGTTGTCGGGAAGAGGCCCTTGTCCTCATCAACATGGGGACAAGGTGCTTTGGGGGGGGGGGGCGCACGGCCCCCCCTTCCCCAGGGCACCCCCCATGTTGAGGGCACGCGGCCTGGTACGGCTCAGGAGGGGGGGCGCTCACTCGTCCCCACGCCTTTCCTGGCCGGCCGGGCTGCGTGCTCGGATAAGGGTCTGAGATGGATTTGGGGGGGACCCCCACGCTGTTTTTTCGGCATGGGGATTCCCTTTAAATCCATACCAGGTGACGGGGCTAGCGCGGCGGCATTCACTGCCTTCGCTAGCCCCGTCTACCTGAAGTCACGTTCTAAATGAACGGACTTTCCGATGATCGGCAAGTCCGTTCATTTCCAAAAGTCTGGCGGACTAGCATACTAACCGCGGGATTGTCCGCTTGACTGCCAAGTTCAGCGGACAATTTTAAAACAAAACTTAAAACCTAGTCCGCCGGACTTTTGGCGCCAAAAAGTCCGCCGGCGCCCACACACGGGCGGATTGTCCGGCGGACATTCCCGCGGGAAAGTCCGCTCGTGTGTACGAGGCATCAGATGAAACGGCTCTGGTAATTACTAAGGCAGTGAAACTGATCCATTCACCTGTGCAAAATAATGTAAAGCCTGAAAACATGACCTGTTGGGAGCCTTGAGGACTGGAGTTGAGACACACTGAGTTAGACACAAAGCATGCCTATATTACAAGGTGATGAAAGCTAATAAGCCCCTTTTAGACCACCCAAGAGAATAGATACAGGGTCTATATCATATTTGGTATCTAACAAAAAGTAATTGCTTTCAGCTGCTGCTAGCTGACAAAGGGGGGCTGATCAGTGGCTTAAAATAGGGAAGTATATGCAACACACTTCCATAGAGAAGTTAGTATAGGCGTTAGAAGGGGGTAGTATTCATTAGAGATGAGTCCGCGGTTTGAGTCGAACGTAAGTTCGACTCGAACATCGGGCGTTCATTTGTTCTAGAAATGAATCGAACGTATGGGGCCTTCACGGGACATTCGACCGTCACAGAACGGCCCATAATGCACTGCGAGATTGCAGTGCATTGCTGTATGATTGGCCAAAGCATGCACCTGACCTACATGCTTTGGCTAATCACAGCACGCTCTGCTGAGAGTGCCATAATTGGCCACGCCCCAAGGCTGCGTACAAATCCACACCAGGCCCTTCAGGTCTGGTATGGATTTTAAGGTAAACCCTGCGCCAAAATTAAAAAAAAAATGGTGTGCCCCCCCCCCCCCCAAATACATACCAGACCCTTATCCAAACATGCAACCTGGCAAGCTGCAGGAAAAGGGGGGGGGACGAGCACCCCCCACTCCTGAACTGTACCAGGCCACATGCCCTCAACATGGGGAGAGTGCTTCGTGGTCCTCCCAATGCACCTTGTCCCCATGTTGACAAGGGCCTCATCCCCACAACCCTTACCCGGTGGTTGTGGGGGTCTGCGGGCAGAGGGCTTATCAGAATCTGAAAGCCCCCTTTAACAAGGGGGCCCCAAGGTCCCGGCCTCCCTATGTGAATGGGTATGGCCTACCCATTCATCCAAAAACTGTAAAAAAATCAAAACATTTGAAAATTCCTTTATTAAAAATAAGTGTCCCGCGATGTAAATCCATCGTCTATCATGGTGCCGAAGATGCCGATCCAAGGGCGGGCCACCCAGTGATGTCAGAGTGGGCGGGGTCACCCATTTACATCACCGGGTGACCACGCCCTTGGCTATATTACAGCTGTCACCACGAAAAGACTGCAGTCGGCGGGAGCCTCCCATGGAGGCAGAGTTTTTTTTTTCTTTAGATCGTTAGCGCGGTGATTGATGATGAATGCACATCGCTGGACACTTTTTTTATAAAGGAATTGTCAAAAACTGTCTGCTGTTGTTTTTACTTTTTTTGACAATTCTTTGAGAATGGGTAGGGGTACAATTTACCCCCATCCATTCACATAGGGGGGGCGGGGATCTGGGGGGCAAGGGTTGTGGGGTTGAAGCCCTTGTCCCATCAACATGGGGACAAGGTGCTTTGGGGTCCCCATGTTGAGGGCATGTTTGGGGGGGCGCTCTCTTGTCCCCCCCTTTTCCTGCAGCCTGCCAGGTTGCATGCTTGGATAAGGGTCTGGTATGGATTTTGGAGGGCCCCACGCCACTTTTTTTTAACTTTGGCACAGGGTTCCCCTTGAAATCCACACCAGACCTTAAGGACCTGGTATGATTTTTGGGGGGGACCCCAATATTTAAAGGAATATTTCATTTTTATTGTTTCACTTTAAGCATTATTAAAATCACTGCTCCTGAAAAGACAGCCGTTTTAAAAACTTTTTTTGCATTGGTACATGTCCTCTGGGGCAATACCCAGGTCCCCAAACACTTTTTATGGTAATAACTTGCATATTAGCCTTTAAAATAAAAATAAAAATTTACGTTCGTGTCCCATAGACTTTAACGGTGTTCGCACATTTTTTTTGTCTATATGCATGTTCTGGGGCGAACCAAATCGGGGGGTGTTCGGCTGCTCTCTAGTATTCAGAGATACTTATTATATGATCAGAATATACTGTATAAATATATATGTAGCGCCCTGCTCCTGATGGGCAGACGCTATAAATAGAAATTTAGTTTTGTCTGAGCCGTAGTTTGGCTCAGACTGATTATGTTGAAATTCTGGTTCTGTTCCAGTTCAGCTGGGTTGCGTGGTTTTCCCCTTGGCCGAGGGGTGGCGCCCTTGCATCGGCTGCTAGGTCAGTGAGAGAGGCCTATCCGGTGGTTGCTGGATCAAGTTGTGGAGCTGTTTGTCCTCTGGATCAAGAAGTACCCTGACCCGCAATTATAAAGTACCTGCATTCCCCTTAACCCTCCATCCCTCTATTGGAATGTCTTTTTGCCAATAAAGCATTGGAAAAAGGACTATGTGTCGGAGCTGAAATCTATGAGAAAAATCTTTAATGGGACCTCTATGACGGAAATGGTGGAATAGTGAGGTAACGGTAAGCCCAATCAAATACCAGCAACTCCTTTGGGGGTTAGTGTTAAGCCCCATACACACGGTCGGACTTTTTCATCAATTTGGTCCGATCGGACAAGGTTGTTGAAAAATCAGACCGTGTGTATGCACCATCGGACAGTGTTCGTCGGTTTGTCCGTCGGACAAAGTCTT
Organism: Lithobates sylvaticus; assembly: GCA_028564925.1. NCBI lineage: Eukaryota > Metazoa > Chordata > Amphibia > Anura > Ranidae > Lithobates > Lithobates sylvaticus. The sequence goes on from CM053027.1 coordinate 400,816,439, forward strand.
ATCTCCTGCTGGAAAGATTTGCCGTCAACCCGGTCCGATCACACCAAATCCGATCGTGTGTACGGTTGTCCGACCGGACAAAGTGCTACGCATGCTCAGATCACATTACAAGACCAAAGCTATTGGCTACTAGCCTCTACGTAGTCCCGTCGTAGGCAACAAACGTCACCACGTTCAGAATGATCGGATTTTCCGACAACTTTGTCCGACCGTGTGTACGCAAAACCAACATCGGACAAAGTATGACGGACATGGTCCGACGGACCTGGTCCGCGGATTGTCCGACCGTGTGTATGGGGCTTAACATATAAATATCACAATCAATCACATTCAGTTCAGTGCATAAGTACAATATATGTGAATGTATGAATCTACCAAAGTAAAAACTCAGTCCTGGTCCTGGATTTAAGGAGATATGCACTGTTGACCTTTGGAGTGGGGTCAAACCACAAGGTCAGATTGTCTGGCAGATTCCTAAATAACTTTGCCTATCAATCAGCATCCAGCCTGGTCATGGATTTAAAGAGATACCCACTTTTTACCTTTGTGGTGAAGGCCAAAGCCAAAAGGGGATTGCACAAAGTGCTCAAAAGGGGATGGTGGCAGTCTCACTTGGAGACTGCACGTTATCGATGACCTTGTGAGCATTTTGAACTGTTTTGGGAATGTTTTTTCACTGAGTTTTTGCTTTGATGGATTCATACGTTCACATTTTTTACACTAAAAAAAATCCATTTAATTGATTGTGTTTATATATTTGAGATCATATAATAAATATTTATGAATTTTGTTTCATTTATGTGAGTGCTTAGTTTTATTTCAGCACAGCATTTATTATACATATACTTTTTAGGGTGATTCATTCTGTTATTTGCTTACAGCTTATTATTCAGCTTGTGCACAAAGTTTATTCACATTCATAATTTTTATTTTACTATTTCTAATAGATGCCTTTGTCACAATTCTTTCTATAAATATTTCTTGTACAATTTTTCTTTTCATTAAAACAATATTGTAAAATCATTCAGCTGAATCTTTGAATGCTCTTACTAGAATTAAAGATATTTCCCTCTTCAAAAAAGCTAGTATAAAATGCTGCTACATATCTATCACATTGCTTCCTGGGCATGGTAGTGAATGATACAGACATTTTTGATACAGGTCAGAATTGCAACAGTGGATGTTGTGAACAGTGTGTGTTTCCACATGTTCTGACAGCTGCTGTGTGTATGTATGCCCAGCTGAAAGGCTGAGCCAGCTGATGATCCAGTAAAAGTAAAGTAGGGATCTTTACCCAGCCTGGACCAGGTCAGTGACTTCAACCGACAGCAGACTTTACAGTAGCTGGCTGAAAAATGGGTCACAGGAGTGCAGAACAAACTGCACTCCTGACATCCATAGGAAAAGTACAGCCAAACAAGCTTTGGCCATGCTTCTCCTTTAATTAACCTTTCCAGTGCTTTTTGCTTCTGCTCTGCACAGGCATTTTGTAAGTTATGCATCCCATACTTAGCAATGCGTGTGAAGTACACGTGTAGAGCTTGAAAAAACATTCTCTATGGGAACTAAACTACTGGGGCCCCAACAAAGTTTTTCCCTACTGGCTCAGCATATGGATTGCACACATGCTAGACCACAGTGCTAGGTCTGTGAGCAGGAGGATGTGAACAAACTTGCATTGATTTACATCTGCTTACTTTTGAATCTGTCCAGGTTAGGGGGAAAAAAATGGAAAAGGCCTGCGTCCTGACCTAGCAAGATGGATTACTACCCATAGACCTAATATGGATCCTGAAAGCTCTCACTTCAACCCCGGAAGGATTTACCCACTTCCTGACCAGGCCATTTTTTTACGATACGGCACTGCGTCGCTTTAACTGACAATTGCGCTGTTGTGTGATATTGTACCCAAACAAAATGTATGTCCTTTTTTCCCCACAAGTAGAGCTTTCTTTAGGTGGTATTTGATCACCTCTGCAGTTTTTACTTTTTGCGCTATAAACAAAAAGAGACTGACAATTTTGAAAAAAACACAATATTTTTAACTTTTTGTTATTATAAATATCCCAAAAAACAAAAAAAAAAAAAATTTCTTCCTCAGTTTAGGATGATATGTATTCTTCTACATATATTTGGTAAAAAATTAGCAATAAGCGAATATTGATTGGTTTGTGCAAAAGTTATAGCGTCTACAAAATAGTGAATAGATTTATGTCATTTTTATTATTTTAATTTTTTTACTAGTAATGGCGGCAATCTATGATTTTTAGTGGGACTGCGACATTGTGGCAGACAGATCGGACACTATTGACACTTTTTTGAGACCATTGACATTTATACAGCAATCAGTGCTATAAAAATGCACTGATTACTTTGTAAATGTCACTGGCAGGGAAGGGGTTAACACTAGGGAGTGTTTCTAACTGTGGGGGGATGAGACTGCCTGGAGGAGGAGACTGATCGCTGTTCCTAAGCATTAGGAACAACAGATCTGTCTCCTCACCCCTGACAGATCAGAGATCTGTCTGTTTACATTGACAGATATCCGTTCTGTCAGGAGCGATCACGGGTGCCCGGCAGACATCGCGGCCCCCAGGCACGCACAGTAGCTCCTACGTCACGTGGCGGGTGTGCGCATGTGCCCCTATACCCCTTAAATCGATGTCCGTACAGCTACGGCGATTCACGCAGGGGAGCCAACCTGCCACCGCCAAACGACGGCGGGTGGTTGGCAAGTGGTTAAACGTAGCTAAACAGTAAATATTGTGACATCCTTCTCGTTCTGCTCTGATTCAGCAGTGGAACAGATGGATCAGACGGTATTTATGTGAAAGGGGCCTTAGTATTCATCACTAGATTACCACTTGCCTACTGGCCACTTTTATCCACTTCCTGCCCAGGCCAATTTTCAGCTTTCAGAGCTGTCACAATTTGAATGACAATTGTGCAGTCATGCAACACTGTACACATATGACTTTTTCTTTTGGTAGTATTTAATCACCACTGAGTTTTTAATTTTTTACTAAACAAACGAAAAAAGACCAAAAATTTTGAAAAACAAAACATTTTTCATAGTTTGTTATAAAATTTTGCAAACAGGTCATTTTTCTCCTTCACTTATGTGCGCTGATGAGGCTGCACATATAGGCAGCACTGGTAGGTGGCACTGATGGGCACTGATTGGCAGCACTAGTGGGACTGCACTGATAATCAAGACACTAATAATCAGTACCATGATTATCAGTGCTGATGTCCCTTTAACATAAGTCGGTTATCGGCTTTCTTCTTCTCGATAAAATTGCTGGTCTTTACATCCTGTGATCAGATGTCATTGGCTAACAGCTGATCATGTGTTAAAGGGCCACTGTGATTGGCCCTCTATCTCGCTCTGTGATCAGCTGAGACCGAAGGACAAGGGCGCAAGACAAAGGCATAATGAGCTAGTATGCTATGCATACTAGCTCACTATGAAATACTCACCTTAGATCAAAGCCCCGTAGTGGTCCCTGTACACTACTCCAGCTGGCGACATCACTGCCGTAATTAAGTCCGGGTATCACAGGCTCCGGCGATGGGAGCCGCCCGTACCGGCACACTAGCTGAAGCAACGGCACGAACGGTTCATGCCGTTGCTTCAGTGCGCATGTGCCCATGAAGTCGGCACATGCTCATACAGGGGATATCTCCTAAACCGTGCAGGTTTAGGGGATATCCGGGGTAGCTACAGGTAAACCTTATTATAGAGTTATCTGTAGTAAAAAGTGGTCTGTAAGGGTTTACAACCACTTTAAGTCCAACAAGGTGCATGCAGCCTCATGGACTTATCTCCATTATTTAGTGTTTTTACTGAGTGCTGTGAGTATACTGTAGCTGTTGCTATACTTATGGTGCTCCAACACTGGACCTCTGGCTATCAGTAAAAAAAAATACATTAGTCCATGAGAAGGCATACACTTGCTGGACCTAACCCCTTATAAGTTGTGCACCCCTCTGGTACCCCAAAGGCAGGATAGCACCTGCAGAGGAAGGGGCAGGCTAGCATTTCACTGCAGGGCTCAGAGTCCATGGTTAAAATTGAGGGACAGAGAAAAGATTTTTAAAGTTTTATTGCAGAACAGTTAAGAAGGTGAGGATTAGGGGTCCCACATACCATAGCAGATCACTTACAGACTCTCCAGATCCAGATCAATGTCCAGCTTCACAGTGTCAGAACCTTTAGGCTGACCTGGCAACACTGTAAGCACGTTCCCAAATTTCAGTGTGTTTTCAGTGAGTCACCAGGCCCTCCTGGGAGACCAGCCTTCTTTCTGGCTCTCTCCAGCAAGGGGCCTCCCATGGATCCTCTCCTTGGCACAGCTTCCTTCACACCAGGCAGCACAACTTCATCCAGTAGCACCTCCTCAGGCCTCAGCCCAGGAAATAAGAGCGAGCACATGGACTGTCCCAAATATTTATATCTGCCCCAAGCATGCACCAGTGGCATAAACCCTTATACTGAATTGGCTGGAGGAAATATAAATATTCATATGGCACAGTGAAAATCACAAGACAGCTTAAGCATAGGGAAAAAAAACTGTTAAAAACTATACAATCCGTCTAAACTAACTACAGCCCAGCCAAAAACTAAACTGGTATAGTAGCCCCTGTTTAGGACAAGGGGACTACATAAGCCATCAGATTTCTTCTTTGAATTATTTAGCAGTCATTTGCCACTGATTTTAGTGGTTGAATGTCTCAGTAGCAAAAGATCAAAGCTGCCCAAATAGCAACATTTTATCAATATTACTGCTTTCCACCCAGGCATATAGTCAAATGACGGCTGAGTGTGGGCTCTCCCATTCTGGGTGAATGTCATATGATGTCCTCCCAGTCACGTGCTTTGCATGCGCTCTAGGGGCTACTCTGCAGCACAATCTGTCACTCGCTGGTACAGTAACTGATCATTGTACTGGGCCAGTGGCTGTACCATGACAGCCTGATCACTGCCACATCAGTCATATGGTGATGCTGTACTGCTCTGGTGACAGTACGTACATTTTATTTAATTTCTTAATTTTACAAAAAACTGTGACAGAAAAATTACACCTTATAACAGGGGTCTCAAACTGGCGGCCCTCCAGCTGTTGCAAAACTACAAGTCCCATCATGCCTCTGCACTTGTGGGAGTCATGCTTAAAAACTGTCAGCCTTGCAATGCCTCATGGGACTTGTAGTTTCGCAACAGCTGAAGGGCCGCCAGTTTGAGACCCCTGCCTTATAACAACTCACCATGCCTCTCACTAAATACCTTGGACGTCTACTTTACAAAAATTGGTTATTTGGGAGGTATTTATTAGGGTTGCACCAATACCAATATTAGTATCAGTATTGATGCCGATACCAAGCATTTGCATGAGTACTTGTGCAAATGCTCCAATGCCTAATCCGATACCTGGGCGGTCGGGGATGAGTGGTGCCGTGGGTGGGGGAGATACAATCGCCGATCTTCATGTATAGATTTCAATAAAGCCTGATAGCCGCTTCTCCCCCTGTGGCTGTCAGCTGCTTTATTGAAAACTATACAGGGAGATCGGTGCTTGTAACTCCCCCCACCTCCACCGCCGCACCGATCATCCCTGACTGTCCCCCTCTTCGTGCTCCTCCAGTCCCCCGCCATGTCCACCCTGCTCCTCTGGTCCCCCGCCATGACCTCTGTGCTCTTCCGGTCCCCCGCCATGTCCTCCCTGCTCCTCCGGTCCCCCGCCCTGTCCTCCCTGCTCCTCCGGTCCCCCGCCATGTCCTCCCTGCGCCTCTGGTCCCCCGCCATGTCCTCCCTGATCATCCAGTTCCCCTCTGTCCTCCTCCGGTCCCCACTGTCCCAAATCTGCCAGGATGGAGAGCGGAGGAAGGAGCGGGTAAATCTGTCATTTACTGGGTTCTTCCTTTTCTGAATGCACAGTGATCACTGACTCTCTCCATTCATAACTGAGCATCGTAAACTGTATTTACAATGTCTCAGTTTATGAATGGACAGGAGCCTCTGTCTCCTGTCCATTCATTTTCAGTGCAGCTGAGGCTGCTGAGAAAAGAACTCGGGAATCACTGTCCTCAGTCCCTTTCCCTGTCTCAAAGGGGAGATGTCAGGGGTCTGTTTAGAGCCCTGATATCTCACCAAAGCCCCCCCACAGGACTGATAAAAAAAAATAATAATAATAATAAAAAAAAAAGTATAAATATTTAAAAGGTAACATTGTAAAAAAAAAAATAACTAAAAAATGATAATAAAAATAAATAAATTGTAAAAAATAAAATTGTAAAATAGAATAAAATAAAAAATCCACTGTCACATGACATTTAAAAAAGTATCGGTCATCAGTATCGGCGAGTACTTGAAAAAAGTATTGGTACTTGTACACGGTCTTTAAAAAGTGGTATCGGTGCAACCCTAGTATTTATAATCACCCCCACAGGGCTGATAAAATTATAATAATAATTAACATTGTAAAAAAAAATTGATAACAAAAAAAAATATAAATTGTAAAAAATAATAATAAAAATAAATACATTGTAAAAAATAAAATTGTAAAAGAAAATAAAATAAAAATAAAGAACTACTGACACAATCCACTTTTACATGACATTTAAAAAAAAGTATCGGTAATCGGTATCGGCGAGTACTTGAAAAAAAGTATCGGTACTTGTACTCGGTCTTAAAAAAGTGGTATCGGTGCAAACCTAGTATTTATACTCTTAACACATTTTAGGGCCTCAAGAAATGAAGCCATCAGTACGTCAGGATTAATCAGATTTCAAATATATTGTATATACCATAGTTTGTAGTCTTTCACACAGACTAAATAATATACACTGATTTGTGTTATTTTCACCAAAGAAATGTAGGAGAACACATTTTGGCTTAAATTTATGAAGAAAGATTATTTGCTACATTTTAAAATAGAAACTAATAAAAACTATTTTTTTTAGCCTTTTTTCCATTTTTAGTTTATTTAGCAAAAAAATTAAAAACCCATTGGTGATTAAATACTACCAAAAGAAAGCTCTATCCGTCTCAAAATAATGACATTTTATTTGGGTAAAGTATTGCATGATTGATTAATTGTGTTATTTTCACCAAAGAAATGTAGGAGAATACATTTTGGCTTAAATTTATGAAGAAAGATTATTTGCTACATTTTATAATAGAAACTAAGAAAAACTATTTTTTTTAGCCTTTTTTCCATTTTTATTTTATTTAGCAAAAAAATTAAAAACCCATTGGTGAATAAATACTACCAAAAGAAAGCTCTATCCGTCTCAAAATAATGACATTTTATTTGGGTAAAGTATTGCATGATTGATTAATTGTGTTATTTTCACCAAAGAAATGTAGGAGAATACATTTTGGCTTAAATTTATGAAGAAAGATTATTTGCTACATTTTATAATAGAAACTAAGAAAAACTATTTTTTTTAGCCTTTTTTCCATTTTTATTTTATTTAGCAAAAAAATTAAAAACCCATTGGTGAATAAATACTACCAAAAGAAAGCTCTATCCGTCTCAAAATAATGACATTTTATTTGGGTAAAGTATTGCATGACTGATTAATTGTCAAAGTGTGACAGCGCTGAAATCTGAAAATTGGCCTGAGCAGGAAGGGGGTGAAAGTGTCTCGTATGGAAGTGGTTAAAATATCATAAAATATATTGAATAAGGAATGTATAGGCTGTTGTTTGACAAATATCCTTTACATCTTTTGACCTGTTACCTTGTAAAGTTTGAGTGGCATGTTATCCTATTACTTTAATAATGTACTGTGCTCACTTATTGCTTACCAAAGTACTGTATTTGATTGCTACACTGACACAGCAGTCCTTGTCCTATTTTTCTAACAGAACTTTGTCTACGTATTCCATAGTGGCAAAACAGCTTAGAAGAGAAAATCTTACAAGAAACCCCTAGAGAGATCCAAAAAAAAAAAAAACACAAGATGTGTTAATGCAGGTTGGATAATAATTGATGTTTCTTTTTATTATTTTGAAGCTGCTTCCTATCCTTCAGCAAAATCTCAGTATCTTTTGAAGGCTTGTATTTGCAGTCTTCAGAAAGTCAAATACTGCTTCTAAAACATGTCAATGCTACAACATCTAAGCTTAATGAACCCTGACATTCTTGAATATTTTATTTCTTTGTTTAAACACATACAGTATATAATAGAACTTTGCAAAAAAAAAAAAAGTACCAACCAATTTACAAAGTCAATAACATGGAAATAATTCCATATTGTGTTTTGTATAATACTGAACTAATAAAAACGATTTAAAAGGAGCTGATCTAAAAGCAAGAGCTAAACTATTACAAGCTCTAATTGCAGATCTCACATGCAGTGGAATATACAGTTCATTCCAGGGTATAAAATAAAATCAAATGTATTTTTGGTTGCTAAAGGCAAGACATCAACTTTAAAACAATACTAAATGTTAAATAATTTCCCCTGATGACTTCTATATTTGCATTTGTGTGTTTCACAGAAAGGAATGAGCATGCATTATGGTATCATTGTTTCATCCATTGGCATCTGAATAAACTCTGTCACTACCTGGTAATCTGCACTTGGAAGATGTATTTACTGTACAGAAATAAGGACTAAAATTCAATATGTGGGTATGTATCATATACAATTCCAATTTACCAGCACTGTTTAGTGGGGTTTTTGTACTTTTGCAACAATGGAAATAATATTTAATGAAAAAAACAATGCTATATGTAACAGAGACAGCTTTTGTGCGTGTGGTACTCAATTTGGACATCTGTTACTTTCTTCCTTGCTTGTGTATTTATTTTTTATTTTATATCTATATATATATATATACCTACATACATACATACTAGGAGTACCTTGTCCAATGGTATTTTTCACTACAAGTTGTGTGTTGCTGTCTAATGTATATGGCTTCTGATGTGAGATATGTTTTATATGTAAACAAGAAGGTACATGAAAAGATGGGTGTTTAACGGTGGTCTCAAGATATATACTGTATAATCACATCAAGATATACACAGACATAACAAAATAGAAAAATGATTTATTAATAAAAAAGAGTTATTAAAAACAGAAAGTAACATTCATAGGGCAACAGGAAGCCCTTACACATAAAATCAAAAAATTAGAGGAGCAGTCAGATGTAGCGTGTTTTGCAGTACAGACTGCTTCTTCAGGCCTTCAATCTCCATATCTGACTGGATAAATCTTTTTGACGCATCAGGTGCATTCAAGCTAAGAGGAGATCATAAGTGACACCTAACTTGCTGACATCCGCTTATTACACTGGGAAAAATGCATCAAAAAAGATTTGTCCAGTCACATATGGAGATTGAAGCCCTGACAAAGCAGTCTGTACAGTGAAACATGTAGGCAAGCTCCACACTACATCTGACTGCTCATCTCATTTTTTGATTTTAGGGCTTCCTGTTGCCCTATGAATGTTACTTTCTGTTTCTGTTTTTAACAACTCTTTTGAATTATTAAATAATTTTTCTATTTTGATATGTCTGTGTATATCTGGATGTGAATATATATATCTTGAGACCTCCATCAAACCGTCATCTTTTCATGTACCTTCTTGTTTTCAAATATCGGGTTGGTGCTCCCTTGATATTAGGCTGTTTTCAGCGTTCCGGTTGGACCCCTGTGTCATACCATATTACCTTCATCTCTTATGTTTTATATGTATCCAGTTTTGTGATATGAATATTGTTTAATGTACCTTGATTACATATATCCATAAAACCTTTGTAAAAAAAATTCCACTTTACCATCAATTATCTTATCTTAAAGTAAAAAAAATTAAATCAACGTGTCTCCTTTGCTTTGTCCAAGTCGACAGTTAACAAGATCAGATATGCTTTCTCTCATAACTTACATCCTACTACAAAGCAAGCGATTAATTACTACAAATTGCCTGTTTTTTATGTTATAAAGTATCATTAAATCCTTGTAGTCCAGCAATCTTTCTTTGTTTATAGCATGATATGGATGTGAAGGTCAGGAGTCCTGTATTAGATTACTACCTGTCAAAATGAACAGCTACTGGCGGAACACCAAAACTACTAAAACTCCTTTTTTTTTTTTTTTTTTTTTAAACACTGGGCTGAAAATGTATTAAATTATTTACTAAGTGGAATAACACAGACTTTTCAAGAAGAATTACATTGGTTTAAAAGTACAGAATAGATAAAATCCACGTTAATGGAATTGGATGTGACACAAAGGAGCAGCTGCTCTTAAGCATTTCCTCTGTACAATCTGTGCTAGTTCTTACGGAAAAGTAATAGCGTACACTGCTAAGGGTTTGCATTTTACTTGGTGCAAAGCTATTTATTAGAGGTGAGCAAATATCCTAAAATCTGATCCATATTTGCTCTTTTATCTGATTTAAAAAAATCTGAAGCAAATAGAGAAATTCCTCATTAAAAGCTTTTGTGGGTTTGATATTTTGTAATGAAAAAAAAGGAAAAAATATTTCCCACAGTACTACAGCAAGTTCTTTTTTAGTTAAACACATTATTAAAAAGTATGGATGTGAGGAACTATTCAGGGGTAATTTACAGAATCCACACCCACCAGCATCAAAGTCATAGTCTTAGACAATGCAGGAAAAAGGGCCTTATTCCGTGTGGCCTAAATAGATGTTTTCTTGTTTTTTAATACAGAGCTTTAATTTGCATGAAAAAAAAAATATCTTGCAATAAAATACAGCCTGTCTAACAGCAGCAGGATAACAGTTTTCTTTCTTAAGCTCATAATGGAGAAGTATGCTTGGAGAAAGCTGAATAAGGGAAACGTCACTATGGCCTGCATGCTGGTCATAATATGCATGGTATCTATTAGTGTAGGAGGAACAGAAATACACAAAACATGAAAATTTTATTGCATAACAACAACATAATATGATACACTTTCTTTCTTTTGCCGACAGTGAGGGCATGCGTGTGGGGGAGCCTGCCAGAGGTCAATTTGATGTGAAAATTGTGTGGAACTTTTAGTATGCCAAAGTTGTTAAGCTGCCCAAAGATGGATCGGAATTTCCTGCTGAACTGACCAAATTTCAATCCATGTATTGGTTACTGTGGTTGTACAGAACTTGATCTACCAATCAACTTCTGTACAACTGCCTTGCTGGAAAACTTCTCTGGAACTGCAGCACTGATCTATGTATTCTGACAGTGGGGATATCTCCCCACTGTCAGAATTCAAATACACAGTGGAGAGAATTTGTCTCCCTGTTGTCAGAATACAAAAGACACAGTGGGGAGGATTCCCCCATCCACCTCAAATGTATGGATGTATGAAAACAATTGACTCATCTATGGCCAGCTCTAGACTGTAAGATCCTTGAAAGCAGGAACAAGTGTGAATGTACAATATGTACATTTCTGCGTAAATTGTTGGTGCTATATACAGGCCTGTAATAATAACTGTAGACAAATTACTGGTCAAGTCAATTGGCCCTGTTAGGTTCCATGCATACTTTTTTTTTAAAATAAAAGTGGTATGGTTAGTAATATTGCGCTATGAGCATCTGTTTATATTTTAGCATATAATGGAGGCGTGAGGAGTAGATTCAGCTAGTCCCAGCAAGGGGATCTCTGGCAAGACGGATTGTAGAATGTGGAAATATACAGGACTTGGAGACCTTATTGAGATCAAAGGGCGTTTTTTGACCTTATGGTCATATCTTAAGTTAAGCAGCCATTTCACCCACTGGTTTCTGGTGGTGGATGTTCCTTTTATTTTAGAGGATTATTTTGGCACAATGATAAATAGAAGAAAATAGTCTACTAATAGAGCATCTTCACTCATTGCAGTATCACTTAAGTTTTTTGGACTTTGTTTTTTCTATTATAATTTTGGATATTACACTGGATGTGGACATTATATGTCTGTGCACTATAAGGAATTTTTGGTCATTGTATATTATATATTTGTTTGGCAATTTTTTGCAGCGTTTCACTGAATTTGGCTAGTGTGTTTAAGATCGGTGCACTATTCAAAATTATATCTTGGTGCTACGGACAAGTTTTTGATAAACATTTGATACACAATACTTAAATTGTGGAACAAGCGCACCATTCACTTTTACATCTATTCAAAAAATAATGCCAGAAAAAATGCTGGATGAAAAACGCTCATAATAGTGTTTTTGTGCCAGCTTTTAGCAGAGTTAGCAGCAGTAAGTCGCATTCAGTTTTTTTTTTCTGTTGGCTAATTGCTGCCAAAAACACAAAATTGATTTCTGATTTCTACACTCATGTGCTCAATGGATAAAATCCATAACATCTATAACAGCAAAGAAACAGATGACCAGAAAATTACATATTATCAGTAATTAGTAAAGCAAATGTCGACTGTATGAGGATGATGTCCTGGTGCAGAGCTGAAATCAATGGATTACCCAGCCCTCAAAATGTTCACATTAGTTATGTAGACTGTAGCAATGTTTCAAGAGTTACTGAGAGTGAAGAAGAATGAGTTTCTTTTTTAAGGATGTCATCGTAGACTAAACTTTGCTGATATAAGCGCAGAAACTGAAGACAGTTGAGTGAAAGCAAGAGTAAAGAGTACAAAAATTACTGCAAAAAGGTTTTGTAAATGCAGCAGAGTGAAAGTTATGGCTGTGCAAAATTTTATAGCAACGAGACAGTTCTCACATGCTATGTTTCACAGTGCAGTCTTCATTCTCAGCAAAATCACCATTTATATATTTTGAAGAAGGCATGCTTTAAAAAAATAAAATAAAATCTTCATGGGCATGCTTTGAGAACTAGACAGTTGTATTAAAAACCAAGACATTCAGCTGTAAGGCGAGCAATGTCAACATGAGCCAACCGTGTTCCAGTTTGCAAATTTTCTGTCAGAATGTCACTTTGCCCAATTTAGCTAAACCATTTGGGGTCCAAACATGACATATCATGGATCAAAGTTGAGTTTTTTTGAGAGTTTTTGCTCCAGGCTTGCTTGTCCAATGACTACATAGAAAACCTGATATTAAAACCATTCAAGGTGGTTAGACCGGGTTCATCCACTGACAACTCTTTCGGCATTTTTTCCCCATGTGAGCCTTTTCTGAAATAAATGGCTTTCAATTGCAGTATTACCAGAAAGCTCCAGAAGGATACTGCTTGAATTTGTGACAAATTATTCCATCAGTGTAGCTGGGTTTGAAAAAAAACTACTATGTTTCTGTAGCTACCCTGTTTTTGCAGACAGAGATACATTTTCCAATGCCTGATGTTACAGATTCCTCATTTTCCCTGACATGTTTATATTCGGTATCCATGTGCCCGCAAGCACAAGGCACTGGGTGAATGTAGACTTTATTCCCTTGGAAAAGTAACATATAAGGCCTCATGCACACTGGTTTCTTGTAAACGCTGTTTATCCTGACAGGAGAGAATCAGCATTATGAACTCACCTAAGCTATAATATTTTAAACTGGTTTAGCAGTGTTTAAAGTTTGGTCTTTTTTTTTTAAATTGGAGAGAATTTTTATTTATTCTGGCCAGAATTTTTATTTATTCTGGCCATTGAAATAAATAAAAGCTGAAGTGCTAAACGTGCCTAGCATCTAAATGTGCATTTAGATGCGTTTAACAGCATTCAGTGTTTTTTGTGGCCAAAAATCCCTCTCCTGAATGCAATTTTAAGATGTTCAGAAAACATCTCTAAACTCCCCTGCTACAAAACTTCTAAAAACATCCATGTGTGCATGGACACATAGAATAACATTTGGGGAGTTCAAGGGCAGAAAAAAAAAACACCTGAACTCACAAATACGTGAGTTTAACAGCAGCTGTGTGCATGACACCTAAGTAGCATCTGTTGATGCCTAAATAGAATGTAAGCTCTACGAGCAGGGCCCTCCTGTACCTTTTGTATTGTACTGTACAAAAAGACCTTTTTCTACAAATGTCTTATGCCGCGTACACACGATCAGACTTTCCGGCGGACCAGAGTCTGTCAGACAATTCGATCGTGTGTGGGCTCCAGCGGACTTTTTCTTCCCAAACCTAGACCGGACCTAGAAATAAGACTGGCTTCAAAATTGTCCGCCAGACTCGAGTCCGTTCGAAAAGTCCGGTCGTCTGTGTGCTAGTCCGATGGACTAAAACCGACGCTAGGGCAGCTATTGGCTACTGGCTATGAACTTCCTTATTCTACGTCATCACGTTCAAATCTGGCAGAATTTTGGAGTGATCGTGTGTGGCCAAGTCCGTTCGCTTGAAAGTCCGGCGGACCTCAGCTGCAAAGTCCGTCGGATTGTCCGCCGGACTAAGTCCGCCAGAAACTCCGATCGTGTGTACGCGGCATTAGACTTAGATGTAGACGGTGTATCAGAAGATGTAGGAATAATTCTGCAGATGTAAAAAGTGTATCTGAAGGTGGAGCAACAGATTCTGAACTTATAGAAGGCAAAGTCATATCTGTCTACAAATTACACAGTCTTTAGTTGTGGAAAACACACCTTGACATCAATTGAAAGGATCTGTAGGTGTGGAAGGCATAACATTACAGGACATTACAGATTTCACAGATACAGTGCTCGAACAAGGCATGTCTGCATGTAAGATATTGATTTATACAGTTGTTTGAAGCATATCTGAATATGTAATTTGTTACATTCAGAATCGGTCACACTCATGTCTACCTGAGTAGACAAACTTGACATTGCAGATTGTGCAGCATTAGAAACAGAAGAACATTGTTGCAGACATATTTTTGCTGACTATGAACGGACCCTGCTTCAACCAGTCCTTGTTTTGCTGCCTGTAATCTAATTTGTAAACCTGTTTTACATTGTTCTTTTGGTGCACCTCTTCACTTTCTTACTTGTGGATGACCTGTTAGAAGACCTATTGTTACCACAAAATATTCTAACAATTCAAATACCTATGCAAAATGTATCTATACGTGTAGTATATAGTTTTTGGAAATATTGGTACTTAACTCATACTGGGCCTCAACATTGTTAGGTTGCAAAGCACTTTCCTCTGTTGTTTTTGGTTGCTGCCTGTTGACCTAGTTCTAGAATTTGGGCTCAGGGATCAGCATTAAAGACTGCCTGTTGACCTGGTTCTAGCATTTGAACCAAGAGTAAAAAGGAAAAAAATTATTAACATAACCACCATACTTAAGGTTGGCCTAATCTTTGGGCTCAGTTGATGCAAAAACTATGCTTGCCTCACAAATAAAAAACAAAAAAAAAAGGCTCCACATCGTCAACTTTTGGAGGACAGCTTAGGGTTACCGCTTGGTAACTGCTTAGTGACTATTGACCTGGGGAAGCCATTAGGAATGGCTTATTGCCAGCAGACCATAGATCTTCAAGACAGCATTTCAAAAATGTATTAAAGAAATCACATCACAGCAGTAAATTGTGGTGTTTCAAAGCCACCCAGGACCCCTTCACATGTCTGATGAAGAGGTCCTGCATGGCTCAGAAATGTCACACTATACTGCTGTGATATGATCACTTTTTTGGAGGTAATTTTGAAGATCCATGGTATGCTGGCAATAAATCTTTCTGACTTATGTTGATACTGGTTTCCAGGTGATAGTTGCTACTGCATCCACTTGCCTCAACTCATCTCCAGGGACGTGTGCGATGGGAATATTACATTTGGCATCAGGAATGGGGCACTGCTGCTGGAGGACATCATTGAGTTACACCTTATTTTTTGGCTGTTGACTTGGGGATGACATCAGGAATGGGGCAATGCTGCTGGAGGATGTCACAGTGTTACATTTTGTTTGGTACTGGTTGGTTTGGGAATGGCATTAGGAATGAAGTAGGTGGCAGCCCTTAATTTACGTATCACTTGCTCAAGTTTATGTGCTTACTGACAGTATTGATGTAGGTGCAGGCCCTGATAGTTGGACAATTGTTGCTGATAGCCAGACAAACAAATTGAATGACATTGACAGGCTGGCTAGAGTCCCTCTAACTAGTTTTTAAGTTATTTTTAGCAACATACTGGGGGGTCAGAGGTTCCTTTTTTGTTGTGCCAGTCCAAACCTACTTGATAGTATCTATATCATGGGACCCAGAAGTGACCGACTGACTAAAGTGAGAGGAACAGCTGGTTCTTTTAACTGCTTAATCACAAGCTTAATGGGGTGAAGAAAAATAGAACCAAAAGGTGATATGTTAAAAATGTATAAACTGGGGTGGATAAATGAAACTTTATATTAGATGAATATGCTTTTGGTAATTTTCTATTTAGGGTTTTGTAAATAATAACTTGTCCTACTGATTTTATGACTCCCTGGGAATCCTTTTCTGATGAACTGACAGCGATAGTCTTTGAACAATTCATAACCTTGATTAATATTCTGTTTGACTTCATTTCACATAAACAGCAACAGCCAAAAGAACTCTAATGAAAACATAAGGATTCATGTAGTGTAATGTTAAAGCTTGGTAATATTCATAAGAACATAATTCACCTTACCTGGAAAGTTAAACTATAAAATATCTCCTTTATAATTATAAGAACTGAGTTCTATTTCTCTCTTCATCTGGTCATACAAATAATTGTTCAAAGAATATACAACAATAATATTGTTTTAAAATCAAACTTTTCTAACTTTATGCTAAGTTGCTGCCATTTAATCTATATGGTATTCTGGCAAAGATCTACCGGTCTCTTCTTCCTCAGTACAAATTTATAACCGTTTTATTATTCATTCACTCTAAATTTTATCATCTTTAAAATATAAGAAGAAGATGAATACTTTAGATTAAACAATTTTGTAACTCACCATTAAAGTGAACATTTCATTAACACAGGCACCATCAATGGACAGTACACAACTTTATGTTTTTCAAGCAGACAGTCCCTCCTGAAATCTGCCAGACTTTATGCATTTACAAATTTCTTAAAGTGGGAACATGAGCATGCTTGCTCCCTGCCACCTACATGGCAATGCCCAGACCTCTTGTTAGGTTGCTCAGACGTTTAACATTGTATTATGCTTTAAAAAAAGAAAAAATGCGCCTGTGCTTGTATAATATTAGAACAAAATAAGTTAACATTTAAAATATCTAATAGTAAAAAATGTATGCATGTACAGTATAACATTTAACTTCTTTCCTTTCTTTTTCTGTCATTTGATAGCTGTAGGGGATCAGCAAATGTCCTGCCAAGCCAAGGGGTATCTGCAGTCTCACAATGCTCACTAACTGTACTCTATATACAGGGAATCAGCATTGTCACCATAGCACAAGACGTATGTTACTGTATTACTACAAACACACCCCCCTCTTTTCTTCTACATAACAGAGAGGATAGGCTCTGCAGTCCTCAAAAATAGCTGGGAACAATGTAAATGATAAGAATCTAGCTTAGGCAGAGAATACAGAAAGCTGACAGCAGGTACTTATTGCCTTTAATTTTATATTTAATAGACCAGAAGAAACCAAGTAAGAAATAGTTCTGTTGCCCTTCTCTGGACTCTCTCCAGTTCCAGTACATCCTTCCTGGGGACTGGTGACCAGAACTGGACAGCATACTCCAGGTGCGGCCAGACCAGAGTCATGTAGAGTGGGAGAATTATCACTTTATCTCTGGAGTTAATCCCCTTGCATGCCAATATTCTGTTTGCTTTGCTTGCAGCAGCTTGGCATTGCATGTAATTGCTGAGCCTGTCATCTACTAGGACCCCCGGGTCCTTTTCCATCCTAGATTCCCCCCGGAGGTTCTCACCCTATTGAGTAGATTGCATTCATATTTTTGCCACCCAAATGCATTATTTAACATTTTTCTACATTAAACCTCATTTTCCATGTAGTTGCCCACCCCATTAATTTGTTCAGATCTTCTTGCAAGGTTTCCACATGCTGCGGAGAAGTTATCGCCCTGCTTAGCTTAGTATTGGCCGCAAATACAGAGATTGAGCTGTTTATCCCATCCTCCAGGTTGTTTATGAATAAATTAAATAGAATTGGTCCCAGGACAGAACCCTGGGGGACCCCACTTACCACCCCGGACCATTCTGAGTACTCCCCATTTATCACTACTCTCTGAACCCTATGGTCCATGCCAACAGACCTTACTTTGTACAGTAAACATTTATGGGAACTGTATCAAATGCTTTTGCAAAATCCAGATACACCATGTCTATGGGCCTTCCTTTATGTAGATGGCAGCTCACCTCCTCATAGAAGATTAATAGATTGGTTTGGTAAGAACGATTCTTCATGAATCCATGCTGACTACTGCTAATACCGTTGTCATTACTAAAGTCTTGTATATAGTCCCTTATCTCCTCCAAGAGCTTGCATACAATTGATGTTAGGCTAACTGGTCTGTAATTCCCAGGGATGTATCTTGGCCCTTTTTAAAATATTGGTGCTACATTGGATTTTCTCCAATCAACTGGTACCATTCCAGTCAGTAGACTGTTCGTAAAAATTAGGAACAATGGTCAGGCAATTTCTTGACTGAGTTCCTTAAGGACCCTCGGGTGCAAGCCATCCTGTCCTAGTGACGTATTCATGTTAAGTCTAATTCTAATTCTGTCCTCTGTTAGCCATAAGAGTGTGACATGTGATGAGGATAAACATTGCAGTTTTGGTTACTGAAACCCCCCTGATTCCCTCGTGCAGACTGAGGAGAAGAATAAATTCAATACCTTTGCCATCCCTCCATCCTTAGTAACCAGATTACCATCATCAGTCTTTATGGGACCAATATGATCTGACCTCCCTTCTTTACTATTTATGCAATTAAATAATTTCTTGCTATTTTTGTTTACTCTCCTGTGCCTTTCGTGTTCTAACTTAGCCGCTCTGATTGCACTATTGTGTGTATTCTTTGTAAAGTTTGAATGCTGATGATGATCCCACAGCAATAGTTTGTAGACTAACTTTCCTACAGACTAAATAATATACACTGATTTGGGTTATTTTTTACCAAAGAAATGTAACAGAATACATTTTGGCCTAAATTTATTTAGAGAGATTACCGTATTTTTCACTCCAAAAAAATAGGGGAAAATTTCTCTGCATCTTATGGAGCAAATACTGACCAGGCCCCCCTCCCGTCGTGGCTGCCATGTTACAATAGTGGGCCAGCTGCGGTGTGGATGTCTCCCGTGAGCACCGGGCGATCTAACGATGGGCCTGCCACTTGGCCACAGACAGAAGACAGAGCGACCGAATGAAGTACTGCCGTGGCAGGAATGTCAGTCTGTGTGAGGTGGAGTTGGCACGGGTAAGGCTGCATTTCATGGCACTGATCAGACTGCATTTCATGAGCACTGGTCAGGCTGCTTTTTATGGGAACAGGTCAGGCTGCATTTTATAGGCACAGGTCAGGCTGCATTTCATTTGCACTGGTAAGGCTGCATTTAATTGGCACTGGTCGGGCTGCATTTCACGGGCACTGATAATTATTTTAGTACACCATTTGGTTCAGAATTTTTTTTTCTTATTTTCCGCCTCTAAAACCTAGGTGCATCTTATGGAGCGAAAAATACGGTATTTATTTGCAAAATATTATAACGGCGCGATCTGTGATCACCAAGTCAATGAGACTCTGCTGATCACAGATTGGAGTAAGGGGCTAATCCTGGCCCCTTACCACATGATCATCTGTCAGCCAATGACAGCTGATCATGTGATGTAAACAAAAGATAGGTAATCGGCTAACAGCGTGAGCAGAAAATAAAAAGCTGGTCACCGGCTTTTGTCAGAGGGACAGCAGTCCAGGGGAGGGTGAGACATCACCCAAGTATCTGTGCCCACCAGTGCCGCCTACTAGTGCCACCTACCAATGCCCACCTGAGCCACCTATCAATGCCCATCAGTGCCTCATCATCAGTGACAAAAAGATAACCAAATGCAAAAGAGGATGTGACTGCGGGCATACAAGTGGGCAATAAATCAAAAATGTTAGTCCATAAGTCCATGGGGGTCAGTTCTTAAAGTAGGATACAAGGCGGTAGCTGTCCTCAGAGAAAGCCAGCTCTGTAAACAGGATAAAAAGGAGGGGAGGACACAGGAAGCGTCACCTGAGTGTAGTATTAAGGTACAGGTTAATTGCAAGGTAAGTAATGCACTTACAAGATACAAGATGAAATAGGGCTCATCTGTATGTGGGTATGGAGGGTAGCTCTCCCAGTGTACGAGACATGCATCCACGTATATGGCAAGATGAAAGGGGAACCGTGATCTGTCCTGTGGTCACCAGGAAATCAGCTGGAACCAGCGTGGAATGCAAGGAAGTGACGTCACCGGAAGCTGAGGAACATCAGGGAGAGAACGGCTGGATAGGCAAGGCTACATGATCGGAGCATCAGCTCCTTCTACTTGCCTAACATGATAGTGCTGAGTTAGTGCCATTTATGTGCCCAGGCTGGTCATGGAACAACAAGCTCCAGCGCACATGGCACACCATAGGCAACCGCTAAGCAACGATAATATGGGATGGCCAGCCAAGACACTAAATATATTATTATACAGAAAATTTGCAAGTATATAGAAAATGTATGCATTTAAATGTCCACATGGATGAATGGCACACATATACTGTATATTAGAAGTTTGGTGATAAGGCTACAGACCTCCGATGAGCCCTAGGCTGGAGCACACCATACCAGGGACATCCCCAGGCCATGTGCTTTTCTTCTGTTTTTGCATACACATGTCCGTTTTTTCTGCTTAACTGCTCCACCCCGGCTCCATGGTCTGTGTGCCATCTCTGCCAACGTGATTCCTTCGAGAGTTCCCTGGCTTCTGAAGGCTGCTGAGGAAACCTGGAACATCCTGGTTGAACCGTGAAGTGTTATTATAGGAGGGTGTGGTGTCCCCAGAGAATAGATCCAAAAATATTCCTCTTGGCATAATTGTTTGAAACATTCAGCCACAGGAAGCATCCTAGGAATGGATTCTAGAACCCAGATCTTGAGACCCAGAGTGGATTTATTGTGGCAATTCAAAATGTTTGGAGACACTATGATGGTCATGTCCCTTCTCAATGAATTGTCTGTGCTCACCAAAGCGTGCCCTGAGGGCCCTAATGGTTCTCCCCTACATAAAAAACCCACATGGACAAGTGAGACAATATATTACGTAGTCGGTGGAAAAATTATGGAAATCCTTAAAGGTATATGTCTTCCCTTTGACTGAGAACGTTTTTTGCCCATGTTGGACAAATTGGCATTTCAGGCAGAGCAGTTTCTTGCACTGATACATGCCTACTAGTGGGATAAGGACCAGGGGAACGGAAATAGGTTTGGTGGGCTTAATCTTACTGGGAGCAATTTTGCTCTTGAGGTTACAAGCTTTTCTGCATGCCACCTTGGGTTGAGTAGTCAGAATGGTCTTTAACAACAAGTAAAAAAGGCGCATAGTCACAGTACCTCGTTTATATGCAGCGGTTCCTAATAGTCCAGAGGAGGATAAAAAAGGGGGGGGGGAGGGGGGGTGTGTAGCGGCTGGGTGTGTATATACGGTATACACAATAGGGCATGTGGGGTCGTCAGGGCTGCCACCGAAGAGGCCTGAAGCCAGGTCCAATAAGAGCTAGAGGAGAAAGACAAGGAGAGGGGCGCCTCTGAGTATATATCATATAAACATTTATTATAAAAACAATATCCACTCACATCTTAGCAAGTAGTGTTGCATTCAGACAAATCTCAGCAGATGGAGGGCCAGTGGGACTACAAGTCGCAGGAGTTTCGCCCAGAAGCGGTCGTCCTGCTCATGTCCTGGAGGAGGTGAATAAGGCAGATGCAGCAGGTGGGGTTGTTTCCTTACGGTGGTCCTCCAAAGGGGTGGTAGCATCAATCCAAAAGGAAGAGTCAGATGGGTATCACAGCTCTTAATGTTCAGAAGAGGGTTCCGGGTGGTACGAGGGGGGGGGGGGTTTGGGGGGAAGAAAACAAAGTCTCTGTAACGAGTAGGATTTAAAAGGGGAAGGGATGGTGAATGTGGAGACGTTTAAGCCCTGTTGCCTACTGTAGGGTCTGTGCAGCCGAGTTCGTTTGCAGGATGTATTTCAGGCACGGCCGTGTCTCTGGTGTCAGAACGAGGCTTGAACCGCAAACAGTGCTAGGCGCCGAGGCGTGACGTCATGTCTCTGCGACGCGTTTCTGAGCTTGCAACGCTATAGATGGTCTGTATAGCGGCGCTCCTTTGGCAAACAGTGGGGTAAGGGAGAGCCAATGTGCTTTGGTGGCAATGGTGTGCCACTGCAGCCTCACTGTGTCTTCTGGAGTCTCCTGCTTCCCTCATCTTGGGATCTATTCCTGGCAAGAGCACTACACCCTGAATAAAATATTTCAATGGCCCATTTTTTATTGTTAGGTGGCCTTTGGGGGAGTAGTGAGATTCCCCTTCCTAGCCTATCTCAGTGTAATGTGCTGGGGGAAATCTGGTGGTTTACCGTTTAGATCACCGAGACCCTGATGTTTATTCACTTACAATGTATCTCAAAACTCGCTGGAAGTTTAGAAAAAACTCTAGGGAAATTCCCTAGTACAGCCATCTCCTTCTATGCAGGTCATACCCTTGTCCTCTTCTCAAAGTGTTTACTTACTCTCTGTGCCAGCCAGGGACAGTACAAGGGGTGGGAAGAAGGGGCGGATGCCCTGGGCGGGACCATTTACTGGAGGAAGGGGGGCGCAGTAGAGGCCACGCTACAGGCCGTCTGTTCTGGGGCCACTTTGAACTGTGGCTGCAGCGCTCCCCTCCCACCTCCTCCTCTTGTTTGTCACACAGCGCCAGGAGCACTGTGTGTCAGGGAGCTGGGTCTGTGTGTGTGTTTGGCGGCACCGTAACAGAGTCATGTGGTAGCAAATTGAATCAGTGTTCCGCCTATCACACGAGATGGCCTAGGGGGCAGGACCTTGTTACGTCGCCACCGAACACACACACACACGCACACGCACACACGCACACACACACACACACACACACACACACACACACAGACCCAGCTATCAAAAGTAACATTTCATTCTTTGCAGATGACACCAAGCTATGCAGTGGAATAACGTCCTTAGGATGTCTCCAATTTACAAGCCGATCTTAATGCTCTGTCTAATTGGGCGACTATGTGGCAGATGAGGTTTAATGTTAAAAATTGTAAAGTTATGCACTTGGGGGCTAAGAATATGCATGCATCATACATACCGTATATACTCGAGTATAAGCCGAGTTTTTCAGCACATTTTTTTTGTGCTGAAAATGCCCCCCACGGTCAAGCATTTGTCTGCAGCAGAGAATGACATTTTGCAAACAGATTTTAGGGCCCTGTATCTCGGGGCCACTTGGTGCTAGAAATAGTAACTAGCACTACAACATATCCAAAACTGGGGTTCCTAGCACGAAGTGGCCCCGAGATACGGGGCCCCAAAGTTGGTTTTGAAAAATGTCATTCTCTGCTGCAGAAAAGTGCTTGACATTTTCTGAACTGACTTTGGGGCCCGTATCTCTTGGATATGTTGTAGTGCTAGTTCCAATTGATTTGCACACCAAATTTGGGATTCCTAGCACCAAGTGGCCCCGAGATACTGGGATATTTTGGCTGCAGCTAGGAACCCTTAACTACTGAGTTTGAAGTTCGGGGGACCTATGGCTGCAAATGGGCACAGTGAGGCTGCAAATGGGCATTGTTGACCCTCTTTTCCACTTACAGTAGCTGCACATTTCTCACCTTAGGCTTATACTCGAGTTAATAAGTTTTCCCAGTTTTTTGCGGTAAAATTAGGGGCCTCTGCTTATATTCGGGTTGGCTTATACTCAAGTATATATGGTACTAGGGGGAGTACAACTGGGGGGATCCATAGTGGAGAAGGATCTGGGGATTTTGGTAGATCATAAGCTCAATAATAGCATGCAATGCCAAGCTGCGGTTTCCAAAGTGAGCAAAGTCCTTTCTTGTATTAAGAGAGGTATGGACTCCAGAGAGAGAGAGATATAATTTTGCCCCTGTTCAAATCATTAGTAAGACCTCATCTGGAATATGCAGTTCAGTTTTGAGTGCAGAAGAGGGCAACCAAACTGATAAGAGGCATGGAGGAGCTCAGCTATGAGGAAAGATTAGAGGAACTGAATTTATTCACTCTTGATAACAGGAGATTAACCACTTGCCGACCGATATACGTCGGCAGAATGGCACGTACAGGCAGGAGGGCGTATATATAAGTCCCTCCTTAATGCCTGTCCGTGCCATCGGGAACGCGCCGGGAGCGGCGCGCTCCCGCGTCGGTCGGGACCCCGTGAGTCCGGTCGCAGTCCCCGCGGACTCAATCGCCGCGGGGACACCCACGATCGTCTCACGGGAAGGCTGAACGGGGAGATGCCGAGATAAACAGCATCTCCCCGTTCTGCCTAGCAACTAGTGATGCCGATCTCTGCTCCCTGTGATTGGAGCAGAGATCAGCATTCACTAGCTGACAGCCACGCCCCCCACAGTAAGAAACACACCTCTGGCATACTTAACCCTTACACTGCCCCCTTGTGGTTAACCCCTTCACTGCCAGTGTCATTTATACAGGAATCAATGCATTTTAAATAGCATTGATTGCTGTATAAATGACAATGGTCCCAAAAATGTGTCAAAAATGTCCGATGTGTCCGCCATAATGTCGCAGTCACAAAAAAAAAAAAAAAAAAAAAAAAAAAATCGCAGATCGCCGCCATTACTAATAAAAAAAAAATTATTAATAAAAAATGCTATAAAACTATCCCCTATCTTGTAAACGCTATAACTTCTGCGCAAACCGATCAATAATCGATTATTGTGATTTTTTTTACCAAAAATATGTAGAAGAATACATATCGGCCTAAACTGAGGAAAAAAAATGTTTTTTTATATATTTTTTGGGGATATTTATTTATAGCAAAAAGTAAAAAATAATGCATTTTTTTCAAAATTGTCGCTCTATTTTTGTTTATAGCGCAAAAAATAAAAACTGCAGGGACGATCAAATACCACCAAAAGAAAGCTCTATTTGTGGAAAAAAAAAGGACGTCAATTTTGTTTGGGAGCCACGTCGCACGACCGCGCAATTGTCAGTTAAAGCGACGCAGTGCCGAATCGCAAAAAGGGGCCTGGTCCTTTGGCTGCAAATTGGTCCGGTCTGAAAGTGGTTAAGGGGGGATATGATCAACATGTACAAATATACAAGGGGTCCATATAGTGAACTTAGTGTTGAGTTATTCACTTTACAGTCATCAAAGAGGACAAGGGGGCACTCTTTACGTCTAGAGGAAAAGAGATTTCATCTCCAAATACGGAATGTTTTCTTCACAGTAAGAGCTGTGAAAATGTGGAATAGACTCCCTGCAGAGGTGGTTCTGGCCAGCTCAGTAGATTGCTTTAAGAAAGGCCTGGATACTTTCCTAAATGTATACAATATAACTGGGTACTAACATTTATAGGTAAAGTTGATCCGGGGAAAATCTGATTGCCTCTCGGGGGATTAGGAAGGAATTTTTTCCCCTGCTTTAGCAAATTGGATCATGCTCTGCTGGGGTTTTTCGCCTTCCTCTGCATCAACTGTGGGTATAGAATTGGGTACAGTGGTGTGAAAAAGTGTTTGCCCCCTTCCTCATTTCCTGTTCCTTTGCATGTTTGTCACACTTAAGTGTTTCGGAACATCAAACCAATTTAAACAATAGTCAAGGACAACACAAGTAAACACAAAATGCAATTTGTAAATGAAGGTGTTTATTATTAAAGGTGAAAAAAAATCCAAACCATCATGGCCCTGTGTGAAAAAGTGATTGCCCCCTAAACCTAATAACTGGTTGGGCCACCCTTAGCAGCAACAACTGCAACCAAGCGTTTGCGATAACGTGCAATGAGGCTTTTACAGCGTCCTGGAGGAATTTTGGCCCACTCATCTTTGCAGAATTGTCCTAATTCAGTTACATTAGAGGGTTTTCGAGCATGAACAGCCTTTTTAAGGTCATACCACAACATCTCAATAGGATTCAGGTCAGGACTTTGGCTAGGCCACTCCAAAGTCTTCATTTTGTTTTTCTTCAGCCATTCGGTGGTGGACTTGCTGGTGTGTTTAGGATCATTGTCCTGCTGCAGAACCCAAGTTCGTTTCAGCTTGAGTACACGAACAGATGGTCGGACATTCTCCTTCAGGATCTCTTGGTAGACAGCAGAATTCATAGTTCCTTTTATCACGGCAAGTCTTCCAGGTCCTGAAGCAGCAAAACAGCCCCAGACCATCACACTACCACCACCATATTTTACTGTTGGTATAATGTTCTTTTTCTGAAATGCAGTGTTCCTTCTACGCCAGATATACTTGGACACACACCTTCCAAAGAGTTCCACTTTTGTCTCATCGGTCCACAGAATGTTGTCCCAAAAGTCTTGGGGATCATCAAGATGTGTTGTGGAGAAATTGAGACGAGCTTTGATGTTCTTTTTGCTCAGCAGTGGTTTTCTCCTTGGAACTCTGCCATGCAGGCCATTTTTGCCCAGTCTTTTCCTGATGGTGGAGGCATGAACGCTGACCTTAACTGAGGCAAGTGAGGCCTGCAGTTCCTTGGACGTTGTTGTGGGGTCTTTTGTGACCTCTTGGATGAGTCGTCGCTGCGCTCTTGGGGTAATTTTGGGCGACCGGCCACTCCTGGGAAGGTTCACCACTGTTCCATGTCTTTGCCATTTGTGGATAATGGCTCTCACTGTGGTTCGCTGGATTCCCAAAGCTTTGGAAATGGCTTTATAACCCTTTCCAGATTGATAGATCTCAATTACTTTTTCTCAATTGTTCCTGAATTTCTTTGGGTCTCGGCCTGATGTGTAGCTTTTAAGGATCTTCTGGTGGACCTTACTGTGTCAAGCAGCTCCTATTTAAGTGATGCCTTGATTGTGAACAGGTGTGGCAATAATCAGGCCTGGGTGTGGCTAGAGAAATTGAACTCAGGTGTGGACAACCACAGTTATAGTATGTTTTAACAAGGGGGGCAATCACTTTTTCACACAGGGCCCTGATGGTTTGGATTTTTTTTCACCTTTAATAATAAACACCTTCATTTACAAATTGCATTTTGTGTTTACTTGTGTTGTCCTTGACTATTGTTTAAATTGGTTTGATGTTCCGAAACACTTAAGTGTGACAAACATGCAAAGGAACAGGAAATGAGGAAGGGGGCAAACACTTTTTCACACCACTGTATATGGGATTGTATGATATTATTTTATTTTTTGTTTATTTTATTTGTGGTTGAATTGGATGGACTTGTGTCTTTTTTCAACCTATGTGACACACAGTGCTGCAGGAGATGTCCGCTGTGTGATCCAGGGCAGGCTATGGTGAGTCTGCATTCATAAGCAAAGTGAGGCTGCGATTATGGGCACAGAGAGACTGCAATTATGGGTACATAGAGGCTGCAATTATGGTCACAGAGAGGCTGCATTGATGGGCACAGAGAGGCTGCAGTTATGGGCACAGAGAGGCTGCAGTTATGGGCACAGAGAGGCTGCTATTATGGTGACAGAGAGGCTGCAATTATGGTCACAGAGAGGCTGCGATTATGGGCACAGTGAGGCGGCATTGATGGGCACATAGAGGCTGCGATTATGGGCACAGAGAGGCTGCTATTATGGCCACAGAAAGGCGGAATTGATGGGCACATTGAGGCTGCAATTATGGGCACAGATGCTGCGATTATGGGCACAGAGAGGCTGCAATTATGGGCACAGAGAGGCTGCAATTATGGGCACAGTGAGGCTGCAATTATGGGCACAGTGGCTGCAATTATGGGCACAAAGAGGTGGCATTGATGGGCACAGCGGTAGGCTGCATTGATCTCTTGTATCATGTCTGCAGTCTCTGACCATCTTTAGTATGATGTCCTCAGTCTCTAACCATCACCTGCATCATGGCCTCAGTCTCTAACCATCTCTTGTCTTATATCATGTCTGCAGTCTGAGGGGAGTTTGCTTAATTAGCAATGGTAGTGGTAATATGCAGCAGGAAGGGGGTTAATGCACTGTCACTGATGTATTAGTATAGATCCCATCGTCTGTAGGCGCTGTAGCTTTTCACAGCAGGGGGGGGGGGGCGCAGATTTTCATCTTCGCCCCAGGCACAGAATGACCTTGTCCCGGCCCTGGTGCCAGTCCAACATTTCTGCACCTCCCTCTATAATCTCCATGTCCTCCCCACATATTTCAGCTCCTAACCTTATTCGAAAACTTGACAGTTTTGCTCATATTTCTGATCTAACCATGTTTATGCTATGTGTGATTTTCAAAGATTGATAACCTCTTGTTTAATACTAATTTGTCTTCATTATATTGGATTTTGATCTTTCCCAAACACTCAAGAACAATTTCTTCTAATTACTATGCCTATTTTTGAACTATACAGAATATATCTTCTTATATTGTGTCTTGGAGCTATCTTCACAATAGTACTTTATGATGTTACTTCTTTATTGTTGCATCTGCACCCGATTGTATAAATTGTTAAAATCTAATAAAACAAATTTGACAAGCAAATGCATGATCTGGTGACAGGGTCTCTTTAAATTGCTGCCTCGCTGAAAAAACATCAGGCTTTTATTTTGAAAAATGTTCCTAATTCATAAGAACAGGGTGTTTTTAGTATCCCCAGAACAGAAGCAAGTAGGAATAACGTATGATTTGCTAAACTCATTGCAGAACAAAGCTGCATTTTCCTTTACAGCTGCTAATGCCCTTTGATTTGCTCTTTTGTAAACCTGGCCTATTATCATTACATTTAAACATTACTCTGGCTGTTCGCAGAGCATCATTTTCTTTAAAGCAATATAAATAACATTTCCTGGACCCTCATATTCTTTCCTTCATATAAATACCTTATTTTGCACTGTTCTTTTGACAAGGTCATGTTGGTGGACCATGAAACTTTTCATAAGAGTGAAAATATCAGTCAAGGCTTTATCGTGAGATAGTGTTCCATACAGGAAAAAAAAAAAAAACTAATAACCAGGAGAAGCCAATGCAATTTCAAAGGATTCATTCAAATATTGATGTCAAACTCCCTATGTATTTCACATCCTTTCTTCAAGCATATTTGAAATTCTATTTGTTGTGTAAAGCAAACTTAAATATTTTACAGAATTTTTAATTGGAGCCCAGGATCAAAAAATCGGATTTATGGTTATAAAAAAACAAAAATAATTATAAGACCAAAAATGAAAAAGTCAGAAAATGATAAAATAAAAAATACCCTCTCTTGTCTACTGCATGAAGGAAATCACTAAGGTGCTAGGCTTCATGTACTATCATGTTCTCATGTATTTTACAATTAATGCAGATGACAAAGAACATTTATATTGTGTTAACAGAAAGGATATTTTACTGAAGACTGAAGCTTCACTGGCCTGATAGCCACATAATTTTACAATTTACTATGTTCAAAGTGAACCAATAAAGGTTTGGGATCACTTTTGTTTTTTTTAATCCGCTTCTTTTATAAAATATTTGTATTGCAAATAAACATTTAAGACTGTGGTCCATTCATTACCTAGAACACACAGAGCAATAAAAGTTTTCCATGAAGAGTGCAAAGTAGTAGACGTTTACTTTCAGACTTTTAACAGGCAGCCAGGGAGGGAGATGAATCGCTTACTGCTCGGATTCCTTAATTTGTGTAAAGAAATCTCTGTTGGATCTACTGGACTGTATATAAGAATCTCAGTCTGATGTACTGAGCTCTGTAAACAAGCATTTCCAGCTATTCGGTATCAAATTCTGCTTTATGCAGTGACATAGCTCCTTAGCCCTCCTTATTCCCCTGGACAGTATGGTCACCTGCTGACTTGACACCATCTACAGGCAGCTTATTTCTTCAATAAGACACAGAAGTTGAACCCAACGCAATGTTAATTTTAAGGTTTCTCAGTCTTTGGAAATATAAGAATAATGACTTTGCTGCTGCAAATACTATGGTGGACACATTGCCAACATGGGGCAAACAGACCCAAAATGAGAGAGAGCTGCTAGGTTCAGGTCTGGTTACTAACCTGCATTGCAAAAGAAAAAGATATACCTGTACTCAAATCCCAATTGTTTGCACATGCATATAATCGTGTTTCGTGTATTTGAATTTGGCGCATTCTTTTCCACTTTTAGAGACACTTTTGCAAAATGTGCCTGCGCCAGTCTACGAGTTCCAGGGTATGTTCCTTCTCCAACTATGCTGCTTTACCCAACAAACCACTAAACAACTACAATTGTAGTTCTTTTTTTGAAATGCTATTCATTATTACACATTTTACAGAGAATCTTATTGCAAAAAAAGTAGCTTACAAACATTTCTTTACAACAGTCACAAACACACTCAACCTCATTTATCAACCAGTGGCAAATAAGTATTGTCTGCATTGCCCCAAAGCAAGCAATTAGTTTGAAACCTCTACTGGAAAGTGACAGTTGGAGAGTGTGAGTGTAAATCTAATTGTTGAATGTGAGTAACAAACACAGATGTCATTTAGCACACGTTGATGAATGAGATCGGCTTTAGGGCCAATTAGTCCACCAGTTAGGTTTCCTTCCGAAACAAGCACACACAGTAATATGAAGGACCAAATGGAATTCTTTCCAGCAGATGTCCTGGCCGACATGAAATCTACTATTCTAGTCTTGATAAAGTAATTCTTGTTTCTGTGCCATTGTGTTTCTCAGTCCCAGCTGTTCTTATGGGTTTAGAGCCCTGGTGATTTTGGGGGCCACCAAACTGCAGTACCAAGTGAAGCGCTTTTTAAAATGTAAACCACAACAATGAACTCTAATATGTACCCTTTGTCTGTTAAACATGCAGTTGGGAGAATTTTGTCATATCCGTTTGACAAGTGCAAAAAAAAAACACTGTCAATCTTGATCAGGAATTTCAGAGCTAGCCTGTGCACATTTCAATTGTAATTTCAAGAAGCCCAATTAGCCCTCCAAGTACTTATCTTGGAATACAGAACAATTAAGCAGGGTATACACCAGGGATATGCAATTAGAGGACCTCCAGCTGTTGCAGAACTGCAGAAGTCCCATGTGGCATAGCAAGACTGACAGCCAAAAGCATGACACCCAGAGGCAGAGGCATGATGGGACTTGTAGTTTTGCAACAGCTGGAGGTCCGCTAATTGCCAGGAACGATCGGCGGCTCTCCCTGTCAGGGGGGGGGGGGGGGTGGTCTGTCCTTATAAATCAGCACATTATCAGCACAACCCCCCATAAGATGTGCCCATCAGCTGCCAATCAGTGCACATCAGCTGCTAGTCACTGCCCTATCAATAAAGTCTGCCAGTGCCAATCAGTAACATTTGTCAGTATCCCAGTGCCAGTGTCACCCATTACTGCCCAGCAGTGCCCATTAGTGCCGCCTGTCAGTGCCCACCAGTGCTGTATATCAGTGCCACCTATCAGTGCCCATCAATTCTACATCAGTGGCTGTCAGTGAAGGAGAAAACATTTTATGACAAACTAAAAAAAACTATTTTTTTCAAAAATAAAATTGGTCTTTCTTCGTTTGTTTAGTAAAAATAAAAATCCCAGGAGGTGATCAAATACCACCAAAAGAAAGCTCTATTTTTTTTAGTATGGGTACAGTGTTGCATGACACGTTGAATTGTCATTCAACGTGCGACAGCGCGGAAATCTAAAATTGTCCTGGGCAGGAAGGGGCAAAAGTGCCTGGTATTGAAGTGGTTAAAGGAACTGCAGAGAAAGACTAATCTTCTAAACATGCCCATTAACATGATACATAGTAAAATATACATTTTCATGCACATTGCTGCAACATGTACAGCGTGGTGTGTAATTTTGTAATGTACAGTGGCCAATTGAGAACACACTGCTGCACACCACAGTGCATGGGGTATGCATTGCAATGCGTTAAACAAAAGGTGCATGTCCAATGATGGGTTTAGGTTGAGCTGCCATCCCATTTAAAATGAATAGGCTGCATCAACACAGCACAATGTAATGCATGGTAATTTGCAATAAAGCAATCCAAAAAGGAGTCTGAACTTTGGTTACATTTTGTACATGCCCGTATTATACCAGTCTATAAAAATCAAAAAACGCAAACATACAAACAGCTTTCTTTCTAGTAGTTTTTATTTGTATGGGCATGTAAAAATGTCATTTAGCATATGGTCTTTCATTATTATATTAACTTTTAAACATATTAGTAGTAACTTTTTGGAACATCTTTACAATTTTCCACAAAGCCATCCTTTGGTTTACTTTTTATAGAACACATTTCACTTTGGTCTGATATTTTGTATAATTGTTTTGCAAATTAAAATTTGCATAAAATACGAAAAAGAATCCTACTGATTTATTTTGACATCCAGTACTTTAAAATATCTCTGCAGTATTTAACATACGCATCATTCTTTTACAAGGCATGTGACCAAGTGATCCTGGACATGTACTGTATATTTGTGTTGATGTTCTGTTATATAAGCATGACTTCTACCTCCTTAATTGCAGATCAGCATTCACAATGGGTCATCTGATAAAACATCAGTCTTCCTCTGAGGCTTAATGAATGTCAATGTTTCCCATTGTTTAATGATTATGTGCAAAGATCACTAACCAACAGAAAGTAACCTGTGTGTTGCTCTACTGGTGCCTGATCTTCAAAGGAACCTGTATGAATATACCTAAGGAGGCAATCATTCTTGATGGTACGTACATTGCGCAGTCATACTTATTTTACAACTTGGCTTATTAAAGACCTGAAGCAAACCTGAGCATTCCAAGTGCCCCAACACTTCCTGACAGACTCGCTTTAACCGAATATACCAGTAAATATTGCACACATCGGGAATACAGGTGTATAAAAAAGGGTTAGGTGTAAATAACTGTTGACAATTAACAAGAACAGCAAAAAAAACAAACTCAGTACAGGTAGTCCCCAAGTATGGTCTAGTCTAAACAGGTCTCTTATAAAACTGTGAACATGTACAGTGCTGTGGAAAGGTTTTAGGCATGTGTGAAGAAATTCTGCCCAGAATGCTTTAAAAATATATATATTTAAATTATTTTTATTAATTTACCAAATGCAAAGTGAGCAAACAGAAGAAAAATATTTGGTGTGACTTTCCTTTGGCATCAAACCAGCATAAAATGTTTTCACTTGCACAAAGTCAGGGATTTTGTAGACTGAGTCAGGTGTATGAATAATTATATGAAGCAGGTGCTAATGATCATCTATTTCATAAGTTGAAACACAGTCACTAACTGAAACAGAAACCACTGTGCAGGAGGCTTAAAACTGGGTGAGGAACAGCCAAACTCCACTACTAGGATGAGGTTGTGGAAGACAGTTTCATGTCCCAGGTCATACCCCTGGCAAGACTGAGCACAGCAAAAAGACACACGATAGTTATACTGCATCAGCAAGGTTTCTCCCAGGCAAAGATTTCAAAGCAGACTGGGGTTTTTAAGATGTGCTGTTCAAGCTCTTTTGAAGAAGAAGCAGGCAAACAAACCTGCAACGTTGAAGACCGTAGGTACAGGGGTTGGCCAAGGAAACTCAATGCAGCATATTAAAAGGACACATCATGCTTACTTCCCCCTTTGATGTCAGAAGATTTTCAGCAGTGCCATCAGCACAGAACTGGTGAAAACCTGTGGGACCCACATACACCCATCTACTGTCTTAAGTCTGGTAAGAAGTGATCTTCATGGAAGAATTGTGGCCAAAAAGCCATACCTCTGACATAGAAAACATAGCTAAGTGACTCAATTATGCACAAAAACATAGGACCCGGGTTGCAGAAAAATGGCAGCAGGTGCCCTGGACAGAGTCAAAATATGAAATATTTGGCTGTAGGAGGTGGCAGTTTGTTTGCCGAAGCGCTGGAGAGCGGTACAATAATGTAGTGTCTGCAGGCAACAATGGATCATGGTGGAGGTTCCTGGAAAGTCTGTGGCTGCATTTCTGCAAAGGAAGGTGGAGATTTGGTCAGGATCAGTGGTGTCCTCAATCCCAAGAAATAGAGGCAGATACTTATTCATTATGTCATACCATCAGGGAGGTGTGTGCTTGGCCCTAAATGTATTCTGCAGCAGGACAATGACCCCAAACATGCACCCTATATCATTAAGAACTATCTTCAGCGAAAAGAACAAAGGAGTCCTGGAAGTGGTTTGGCCCCCACAGAGCCTTGATCTCATCATAGAGTGTCTGGGATTATATGAAGAGACCGGATTTGAAACCATAGAAGATCTGTGGTTGGCTCTCCAGGATCCCCATGAGTAAGCTCTGGGGGTGGAGTAAAACCCATTGGGGGCATTGCTTGGTTGAAGCCCAGGCTGCGGCTGTCATTTCACATATCCACAGGGTCTTGCAGTGATTTGTGGCGCATAGGTCTTTTTTTGTCTTAGTTCTCCAAGATGTTTGGAACAAGCTACCTGTCTCGCATTCCTGTGTGTAAGTGTACCTAGAAGAGTTGAGGAATTTATGCTGTTTTGAAGGCAAATTGTGGTCACACCAAAGATTGATTTGATGTGGATTTATTTTCTGTTCATTTACTTTCCTTTTTTTAATTGACAAAAATAAACTATTAAGATTTCCATTTCTGAAAGCATTTTTAATCTACAACATTTTTTTTTTTACACCTGCCTAAAAGTTTTGCACAGTGTAATCAAAAGAAAATTAGTTTAGGCTGGATTTGCCATTTCATAAATATATTTTACACAATACAATAATTCTGCACTGGACACTTTTTTGCTGAATTATTTCTAAGTGGAAAGGGTCAAGGTCAAACTGTGGGGATAACAAGAACTCCAGTAAAAAACAGAGTGTGGGAGGCAAGTGCAATGGGTTAACTCTCTGGCATTCATCATAAAGATACTGATCTTTGAATGCAAGGTTGTCAAGCGCAACCATACCACTACCTAAAACACTTGTGGTTCCTGTAGATGCAGTGAAATACTATATGGCCAACCATTCCAATACAAGTATTCAGCGCAGAAAACGGCGTTTGGGTAACATTATGGCTGCCACGGTACCCTAGATTTAAACGCACCTGCCACGGTACCCTAGATTTAAAAATCCTGGCATTTTTTATTTAAACTAAAACAGTCCGCAATTTAAATCAAAAATCCTGCCCAAGGGCCGACATTTCTTAGAGTCTGCTTTTCCATTTTAAGCCATAAAACCCTCCTCAATAATATAGTTTAACTTTGTTACAGGAGCTTGACATTTGGGTGAGGGCTCTTTCACATGGACGTGTCCGTGTACGGAGCCCGCTCTGCTCAGCAGGGGATCGCTCCGACGATCCCCACTGAGCAGGAAGATGACAGGTCTGTCTCTGCACTGTGCAGGGACGGACCTGTCAGAGCACCGCTCTCCCCTATGGGGGATCGGATGACAACAGACTGTAGAGTCCGTTGTCACCCAATCCGATGACGGATGGAAAAATAGGGTTTTCCTCCGTCACACTTTTTCTGATCGGAGTGGGTCGGATGTCAGCGGACATGTCACCACTGACATCCGAGGCTCCATAGAGGTCTATAGAGTGTCCGTTTAGGTCCGCCTGTCAGTTTTTTAGGCGGACCTGAACGGACCGTCCGTGTGAAAGGGGCCTTAGTCTCCACTCCTCTATCTAAATTGCTTTGCATTGAACAAGAGACTGGCAGTTGGCTATGGCTTGTCCATGAAACAAAGTGGAAGTAAATTAAACAGGTGAATAGAGGTGGCTTTTCTAACAATGCTCTCGATAGCCTTTTTAACACTTAAAAATGAAAAGCCCTGAAAGGTTTGATTCATATTTAGAAAGACCACAATAGAAGATGTGAATATATTATGGGAGTATTTACTCCGTTTTGCAATTTTTTTTTAAAAGCTAGTTTGGAAGACTGTAGAAAACAATTTGAACAAAAAGTACCTATTCACATTCATACAAGAATATGCATGCTCTCCTGCTAGGAGCAGATATGAACTGCCCACCGCTTTCTGCGATTACATTTCTGGGTTATAAACCCAAAACAAAAAAATTGTTTTGGAGCTTACCAATTTTTTTAACTATGGTGGGTGCATTCGTTTCCATTTTATTTTTAGCCCCCCCCCCCTTTACTTTCATCTAATGATCCAGCCAGTAACACACCTCCTGTTTGAGGGTGGCTCCTGTATCTATGGAGGAGCAGTAGCAAAGTCAACCTTGGACAGCAACATTGTCTGGAGAGGGCAGAGTTAGAAGGACTAGTAGAGGTGAATGTATTTTACATAAGTGGTTAACAATGCCAAACTCCAAATAACACTTTAGTTACAGAAAGTTTTTTTTTTTTTTATTGGGGATA
Organism: Lithobates sylvaticus; assembly: GCA_028564925.1. Classification (NCBI taxonomy): domain Eukaryota; kingdom Metazoa; phylum Chordata; class Amphibia; order Anura; family Ranidae; genus Lithobates; species Lithobates sylvaticus. Next base: position 400,852,750 of record CM053027.1, read on the forward strand.
AAGATTTTAACTAAATGCATAACAGCTGATCATTGTAAGCGCCTCTCTCAGGGTTAAAGAGTAATCCTTCTGGGTGATCCATGTACATTGCAGGGATATTAAACTTTGTTGCAGAGTCCTACTGGTTTCTGCTCTGAAGACAAATCTGTTTGTTGAGTGCAGAGTGAATCTAAAAACGGGAGTGAATCTTTTTTTTTTTTTTTTTTTTTTGATCAGCTGATGCACTTGCAGTGTTCTAATGAAAAAAAAATGCAGGGTCTGAATCCCTTTAGAAGTGATTAAACATTTTTTGTGTGCAGGACTTCTGGGAAAATCCATAAGCCAAATCACACAAGCAGGAAATTACATTTCTGGGACTCCAGGTAGCCATATTGCATGGAATTTTACAGAAAAATTACAGCACCAAAAACTGAAATGGAAACATAATAACATTCAGTTACAATATGGCTTGTGTAGCAATTGTATTTTTTTTTTTTTTAATTTGCCATCTACTTTACCCTAGGAGAGTGGAGTTATCCATTAAATGGTTTGGCTCAACCCTCCAGCTTCCACTTTTGATGCACAGCTTGGTCTGTTAAAGTAATTTAAAAAAAAAAAAAAAAAACACTTAGGGCTAGTTTACACATGCAGTGCTCTTTGCAGAACAGTCCTTGTTGGCAACCGCTTGGTTTTACTGTCCCCTAGTTGCACACATGAACAAAGCCTTACAGGGTGAACTTATAAAAAGAAAGGCTACTTAGTTAATGCTAGTGATAGACTGCATCATATATGTTGTTATTCTTGATCTTGTCTTTAGTACTACATTTGTTGGCATTACATATCTTTTCTAATTCTATGTTCCCCTATCTGGAAGGGTACAATGTAGAACTTTTACAAAATCGGTGAACTGAAAAAGGAGGGGGGGTTACATAAAAACACTACAAATACTTAAAAAAAAAAAAAAAATATAGCCTCGCCTCACTTTTACCCATTATTTTGAATTCAACTTCATGTTATGCAGTATGTTCTTATATGGGAATGTTGGTAAAAACACATTCAACAGACACTGTGGCAGAAAAGACAACATACAGGGGGTCCCCGGGTTACAAACAAGATAGGGACTGTAGGGTTGTTCTTAAGTTGAATCTGTTTGTAAGTCGGAACAGGTAAATTTTTTAAGTGTAGCTCCAGCCAAAAAAAAATCTATTTTTAGGTTTTTAAGATAACATAGAGAAGGGTTATCACCCCTGTAACATTTGTTTTGCTGTCTGTGCCCCTGTTCAGAAGATTTCACCTCCCCCTTGTCCCAATGACAATTGGATTTTGAAAATTTTGGGTTGTTAGGGAAGCATGGACTGGTGATAAAGCATCAGTGGAGACACCTTTTTCCCATAATAACTCTTACAGGAGTGAATTTCCCTTTCTAGGGGTAGATTTCCTCTCACTTCCTGTTGTCTCCTTCCGTTTGTAAGTAGGAGTCGTTTGTAAGTCGGATGTTTGTAAGTCGGGGACCCCCTGTACTGTGACAGAAAAGTGAATAAAGGCAAAATTAAAAAATAACTTTTTTGGTTTATGCTGTAGATGAGATCAGTTTCAATCCTGTTCGATATTTAACACACCAGTGTGGTAAAATGGTTTTAGTTTCAAGATCCATCATATAAAAAATACATACAACCTCAAACTTAGAGAACTACAGTCCATTAAATAAATAACAATGTTGGGATGCATAAATAAAAGAAAAAAAGAAAACAGAAAAAAAAACTGTGGAAACGTGATATGTAGGGCAAAACATGTGGCACTACAACAGCCAATTCAAATTGTCTCACTTATGTTTGGAAAAGGTCAGTCAAAACCTTGTAAAATACACTTTGCTTTTTTCTACTCAAATCAATTCTGCCATATTTACATTGAATTACTTTTTTATATATAGTACCAACAACATCTGCAGCACATTGTATTACATAGAGTAATCCATATCGCAACATTCACTTATAGTATAGTCTAATGTCCCTACCACAGACAAGGCATAGCAGTGAAATGGTTTGCTCTTTATCACACACTGGTCCCGATTTATCAAGCTGCAACAGAATAGGCACCTTAAAGCATGCCTAAGACATGCTGAAGTCGATTCTTAATGTCGCTGTATAGCATATTCGATTGCCTTAAAAGTATATGTAAACCCCATAATTAACTTTTTCCCACTTGCTTCCAGTGCCATCCTTACCCGGGCTAGTTCCTGGCATCATAACTGTGGGCAGCCGTTGGGGCTGCTTGCGGCTTCATAACCTGCTGCCCGCTGCTCTTTTTGAATGGCCGATCAGTCTTCTGGGACCCGTGACATGTCCCAGAAGACTGTGGTGTGGAAGGGAATAGGAGAACTTCTACGGCTAGGCAATCTAAGTGGATGTGGGAATGGGTACCTGTCAGAACTAGCCCCCCCCCCCCCCCCCCCCAAAAAAAAAAATGACATGTCAAATGTGCCAGGGGAGGAAGACTTAAAGCAGAGCCTCCCCTGTCCAGACAGCTCAAACTATATGATCAGCTAGAATCTGTGCCGACTGCTTCCCCAACAGGAGATCATCCAGATATCCCACAATTAGGATGCCCTGGTACCACAGCAAAGAAGCCAGGACCTTGGTGAACACTCGGAGTGCAGAGAATAGCCTGAATGACAGGACCACACTAAAAAGTGGTGGGGACTCGCAGCAATGCAATTGCTGTTATGAGGAACATAGGCACATGCAAGTATGCATTCCTGAAGTCCACAGAGGCCAGACAGACCTGGAGGAGAAAATTCTGGGATGTCAGTCAGGCTTTTCTGTAGATGCAAAGCAAGCAGCACAGGAACCATTATAGGATTGTGAGCCATATGCGTCTAGAACACATGTTGCACAATAGGTCAGGGGCAACACAGCTCAGAGGGTGCTAGGCTTTGAATACTTACATAGTAACTGTTGGTAGGAGAGGTTCAGATGACCAGGTCACTGTAGGTGTGTGACCCAAAAAAAGATCTGTCTCTTGCAGCCAGGAGCAGCAGCATGGAGGTTCTTCCTCAATGCTGAATGGTGGGAAAAAAACAACATGTGGATCACCATGCAACACTCCACCAAATCAGTCCCTCAGTGTTGACCCTTTTTGTGGTAAACTGACAAAGTGGGGATTTTGATGGCACCCTGTGGTCTTCATAACCAGGTAGCCCCCAGTGCTTCGCCCACACAGTCTACTAACAAAGGGAGTCTTCAGAGGCAGGGTTATTCGATCTTAAAAAAAAATAAAAAAAAAATCAATCACTCTGAAGGCCTCATTCCATGCCAGTCTCCGAAAGGCGTTGCAAAGGCAAAAATCAATACTATTAGCTGCCTATCAGCTAAATGCAGCAGCAAGAAGTAGGTTTTGCACCATACTTCTGGCACACACTTCTAGAGAAGCTAGAGTGGCTGTTGTGCAGGATTAGATTGTTTAAAGATAAGCTGCCATTGGGGACAGTGCTCTTGATAATGCCAGCTCAATAATGACTGTTCATTACATTACATGCAATGTTTTGAGGAGATTGATGGATCAGTCTAACTTTTTTTTGGGATTACTTTATTATGAAATAATGGCACAAAGTGATGCATTTCATTGAGCTCATTTCAATTATGGGATATTAGGTTTGCTATGAACTCTATACATTTCTTGGCCCCCTCCAAACAGCTTACGATTTGTCAAAGTATGGAGGCCTTTTGAAAAATATGGTAGTGGAGGAGGTTTTGTTCCCAATGCCTGGTACACACAACCTTTTTTCCCCCCCGTTTAACACAGCAGGGCTGAACGAAAAGAAAAGTGACCGTTAAGGAGGAGCCGCTGTACTATCTGATGTTCATATAGTGATCTCCCCTGATGTGCTATTGTTCTGACCCCCACCTGCCAGAAAACTCCATTCCACGCTTTCAGACAGTGGCTGAGAGCATTGATCAGGAGCTGATTGGCAGACCTTTTTCAGTCATGCCGGCTTCTGTCGGACCAGCTGCAGTACACACAGGCCAAATGTCAGCCGGTTTCTATTGAACCGGCCGATGCCACCTAACATTTGGCCTGTGTGTACTATTGAATATACAACTATGTATACAATAAAGGCCCCTTTCACACAAACTGGATACCGTTTAAATCTGCAGGGGATCTGATCTAATCGCCTGCTGATCGAAGAAGAGCAAGAAGGAGGATGACACATTTGTGACTGCTCAGTTTCTGCATAGTGCACAGAGCCCACTCTGCCCTCAGACCTGGAGGTAGGCGGGTGTAAACGGACAAGTCAGTTTACTTGTCTGTCAATAGGAATACATGGGCCTTCCGATCAGGTCTTCTGATGGCCATGATCGAAACACCCATGTGAAAGGGACCTAAAGATATTTTTTTCGAAGTTGGTATATAACCTTCCCTCTATGTAGGATTTGTTTGATAATTTTGGTACTGTTATAATGACTATGGATATGGATTTATCTTACGATAATTTTAAGTACCCCGTGACTTCAGACCATTTTTGATGCGTTGTAGTCTCATCTGCTGTTTTATGAAATGTCTTGCAAAAGCAGATTTAGTGCTACTTTGCGGTGAAAACCGTTATGTTATTTAATTTTAAATAGCTCAAATAACCTTCTTAAGGTAGATATATTATCATTATGCAACATTTACAAAAAAAAAAAAAAAAATATGCACCAGAGCGACAATTTCTATATAGATCTACATTAAAATGCTTTGTTTCCATTTTCTTAACCTATGCTGTTAGGGGGAAAAACAAAAAAAAGGAAGCAGGAATCCAGCATATATTATACTCAGTTTTAGACTATGACCCCAATTCGGTCAGTCAGTGTAGCTGAGAGATCTTCTTACAGAAGAAAGGCACCATGGTACACAATGTTACATTAAATATAAACTTTGTCTCTACAAATAAACTTTCTACTATATTTTTCAGAAGTTTGGTAAAGCCAGATAACTTGTAAAAATTTTTTTTAAAATCCCTCTGCTTATATACTTTTTTCTTCTTTTAAAGCTCTGACAAAAAAAACATATGTACATAAAACTGACAAAACAATCCTGTACCGCCAATTTCCTGCTTCATATACTGAAACAGAGGAAATTCACTAAAACGTAATTGTGCAAATAGAAAAATATAAATAGGAGTCTTTTACATATATATATAAATTTATAAAAAAGTTGTTTCTTGCATATCCCCGTTGCCTGTGGTCCCAATTACCATTTCTGGAAAAACACTGCTTGAGCTTTGATTGGAATCTTTGGGAATACTTAAACCTGACGGCAATATAGAAGAGTCTTTGGATGTGTCCTGAACACTAACAGACGGCTGCATTGGCCTTCCAGAATTCTTAAACAAAGGAGTAGATGTGATCCAGTTTACCAATCCAATGTCAGATTGATCCTTCCTTGGATCCCATTTCAACATCTCATCTACACAAAAGGCTTCCAAAGAAGAGTCATGGTTGTAAGGCTGGGCATATGCCCCCAACTGGTCTTTTATCTTAAAAGGAAAAGAAGGATCTGGACCTGTATAGTTAGTTTTTTCAGGTGATCCTTTAACTTGATTAGAAAAGCACAACATCTGAGTCTCTTTCTCTCGATCGATGGTTTCTGTCTGGTTCCTTCCAAGATGAAATTCACTAACCGTTGATATGGTAGTACTGATTTGTTTTTCTGGCACAGGTGAACTGTGAGAATGTAGCCTGTTTGCAATATGAGTGAGGCATTCTGGATGAGCTTTCAGTAAATGACGACCAACCTGTACTTGTGTTGGAAACATCGTTCCTTGGATGGACTTGTATAGGAACCTAAAAGTAATTAAAAGGCAAATAAGCTCATAAGTATATGAAAACAGCAATGCAAATATAATAAGGCTTAGTTCACACTGCAGTGATCCAGTGCATCTTTGGCCAATCATAACAATGCAGTGACACCCATTACTGAACTTGCAAAACCATCTAAAGTCGCAGCCAAAGTCACAAACAAATTCCTTGCAACTTTTGTGATTTTAACAGTCTATGGCACTCCTATCACAAGGAAAATGCAGAAAAGTAGTGCAGGAAATATTTTTTGTCGCTGCGACTTGAGTCACAGCAATTAAGACAGCAACCATTGAAATTACTGTGTTTTGACTTCTCATTCGGCTTTTACTTAACCGCAAGTCGCATGAGAAGCAGCAGTGTAAACCAAGATTTAGTAAACAGACACTGCACTTATGTTGCCAGGAGTCCAGTGAAGAAAGCACCAGGAGTTTGGATACCAAGTGATAACCCATTTAACAGAGACCATGTATCGCTCGCTATTCATTACACTGGACAGAGGTGATCGTGCAGATCCACAGTCCAGTGAGGAGTTAGACAGAAAGGTGAACAACAAATTGCTTAATTATTAAAGTAGAACTACGGGCAAAACTTTTTTTCTTTTATTTTGGATGGAATAAGGGAGGGTTATAACACCCGTCAGTAATATTTTTTGCCATCTGTGTACCACTGGGAACATTTCCATAAATCTTCCATTGGCAAAAATCCCTCTAAAGTGAAGGAATCCCTTGGGGTCACCAGAACTAGTAAAATAACCCAAATTTGTTGCGCTGGGATCATACACGAGCAATAGAATCAATTGTTATAAAAGCAGCTGACACAATATGCATGGATAACACAAATAAGTGTATATAGGGTGGTGTAGCGCTATTATAAAATCATAAGCATAAGTTCAACATAGAACAGTTGTATATTGGTGATAAGAATTCACCTAGCATGAACAGGTGAATAAAGTTCACCTAAATTCCATTAATGAACCAGAAGAATGTATCCTGAGGTGTCACAATTGTGAAGAGACCGCCACCAGGTTTAGTAGTGTGCCTATGGGAATGCTTGACCATTCTTCCAGAAGCGCATTTGTGAGGTCAGGCACTGATGTGGACGTGAAACGCCTGGCTCGCAGTCTCCACGCTAAATCATCTCAAAAGGTGTTTTAAAATCGGGTTGAGATCAGGACTCTGCAGACCAGTAAAGTTCCTACACCACAAACTAGCACATCCAGGACTTTATGGACCTTGCTTTGTCCACTGGGCCAAATAATTTGGTGGAGGGGGATTATGGCGTGGGGTTGTTTTTTAGGGGTTTGGCTTGGCCCCTTAGTTCCAGTAAAGGGAACTCCTAAGGTGTCAGCATACCAAGATATCTGGACAATTTTATGCTTCTGGATTTGTGGGAACAGTTTGGGGATGGCTCCTTCCTGTTCCAACATGACTGTGCACCAGTGTACAATACAAGGTCTGTAAAGACTGGCCTGCACCGAGTCCTGACCTCAACCTGATAAAACACCTTTAAGATGAATTAGAGAGGAGACTACGAGCGAGGCCTTCTAGAAGAATGGTCAAACGTTCCCATAGACACACTCCTAAACCTGGTGGACACCCTTTTTAGAAGAGTTGACGCTGTTATAGCTGCAAAGCGTGAGCCAACTCAATACTGAACCCTACGGACCAAGACTGGGATACCATTAAATTTAATTTGCA